>SNQJ01S0010974.1:153820-188684 GCA_010110895.2 Picea sitchensis
TCCAATGGGGAATAACCCATGTCTATTAATTCACCCCACTTCCTAGAATTAATATTGTTATATGAACCTTCTATTTTTGTTGTTGACTATTCCCAAAGTGAATCATTGATTGCATGTAAGAGAGTGGGCATGAGAAGTCACATTCAATACTTATTGGGAGCATGAGGGTTGAGTACAATCAACTTGGGGAAGTGTGAGTGAAGCAATAAAACCAAATGAGAGAAATTTGTATGGGTAGTTACAACAGTTTGGATGGTGAATGTTTTTGGCATGAGCAACAAGCATAGACAAGAAAAGAAGAGCTTGGAGATGGAGCAACCATGGAGGGTGATTTTAGAACATAATTGGAGTAGGAGACTGAAGAGCTAGGTTATCAGGCCTAAAGAATGAACTCCTATGTGAGTTGCACTGTAACAACAAGTGATTTCTATTGTTTTCCAGGTTCTTTTCCTAACAGTATGCTCCCTCGAGTTTCCTAGTAGTGAGAATGTTGGTTACCTATGCCAATTAGACATCGATAAATGAATGGGATGCCCAATGGACTAAGAGCGGTGAAGGGGTACATTTGTTTGGTTGGGGAGGTTGAGAGGAAGAAAGTTGGTGAAAAATCGAAATAGTTGTAAGAGAATGCCAGTGGGTTGTGGGATTTTAAGCTATGAGTGGATAGTAAAAGACCACCCTCTTCTGTGGATTTCTAGCCCTGACTCAGGGGTGACTTGCTATTGAGATATGGAAAATCAAGTCTATGGTTGGGTGGAATGTCTAGTCTAAATAGTTGGTTGCACAATTGTTTTAAAAAATATAAGTGTTTTATCTTGTTTATGTATGTATTATGAGTTTAATTGTTGTGTATTAACTTAGTATTTGAGAATGATTTATATGTTGTTGTGTTGAGTTATTTAAATTGTATTCACGATGATTTTATCATGTTGTATATGCATTTAATTAATAGTATCATATAGTAGTTAAATATGTGTATTTTCATGTTGCTGGTAAGCTACACAATTAGTTAGCAACAAATTTTAATTTTGTCAGTATTTATGCACTTAATGGACCTTACTTATGATGGGGTACGTTACATTAAGGTATCATACCTTTCAGTTCAAACACTAGATCCATATGAGCCAAGAACTAATAAAAATTTGGGTAAATGGGTTGTTATAGATTTCAATATATGAAAAATTGAGGGAAAAATTGAAAAATCAGAGCGAAATCCCCAAATTCGTGAGCAAATTCAAGTCATATTTTCCTCATAGCCATCAAACAAAGGTTAATGGAATCAATCAACAAGATTGTAGAGCTACATTTGACGCAGAAGGTCAAAAATTCACGTTCTAATGGCAACTGAAGTAGTTGGGAGAGTTTGATGGATTGAAAACCAAGATCATGTTTTATTTTGAAATAAAAAACATAGATTCGTTGTGAATTGAATTTAAAAAAATTGTAATTTTTCATATTTTGTCAATTGGAGCCGATCGACGGTCAGGATTTGCTTCCGTAGCTTGGAAAATAGAGAAAATTGACTATCAAGACTCATTAGCAGAGTTGGGTGAAGTTTAATGAGTCAATGGTTAAGATTAGTATGAATGGAAGATTAACAACCCAGATTCATCTAGTATTTGGTCGAAAATTTCTAATTGTTCGAGTTTCCCAAAATAATTCTCCAATGGTTGATTATCGAATTGTCGAGATTCGTAAAGAGTTTTAGTTTGCCAACATAAATCATTGATGGTTGATGATCCTATCGGTGAGTTTGGATAATACTTTGGTTCATCCAAAGGAAATCTATGATCATCGATGACCGATGATTTGATCAACAAGTTTGGTGAGGAGTTTGTTTTAACCACAGGAAATATTCGATCATCAATCTATGATGATTAGGTATCGCAAAATAATGGTGAAAGGTTTCATGAGCCCAAAGGAAATCATTGATCATCGATGGTTGATGAACGGAGGGTCAACATATTTAGTGAGGCATTCAATTCATCCAAAAGAATTTTTCAATCACCAATTAAAGAAAGAGGATGATGATGTGTCTTTCCACATCAACATCCATGTGTCATGCTACATTATCCATAGTGTCATTTCAGTATCCATGTGTCATTCCACGTCATCATAGTTTCCACATCAGCCTAGAGATGGTTGATGGATGATGATTGGGGTTCGACAAGTTTTGTGGGAAAAAATGGTTTTCCATGAAAAATGGTCAATGATCAGGGTTCAAGGAAATCATTGAGAAATTTTGATTTACCAAATAAATATCCAATCATTGATCATTGATGTAGTGTTGGAAAATCAATAGTTTAGTTTGCTTCGAGTTGGCGATCGATGGTCGAAATTTGTTTGCAGATATGGGGAAGGTTTAGCAGATCAACAATTGAGATTTATTCTGATTTGAGATCAATGGTGTAGATTAAAAGACTCTTATAATAGTAAAACAACCTATTTTCTATGAAATTTTATGATTGTTGAAGGTCCTAAACTTGTAGAGCAATTTTGAGGGCCTAAATGACACTTTTAGGCAGTGAAAAGTCAATAGAATAGGGTGAACAACGATTTATAAAGGTACAACTAGACTCTATAGATTAAACAAAATAACCTAGAGATATATTTCAAATGCGTTATTCTAGGTCCAAAATGGAGCTTGTATGAAAAAATTACAACCAAAATTATAAAGAGTATATTTTTGGCACTAGTTTATTTCTAAAGGGCATAAATCCTTGATTGAAATCTTATGAACCATACAAGATAGAAATGGATCCAAATTTGGAATCTAGGTATGTAAAAATGTACAAGAAGATAAAGAAGACATATGTAGCATACATGGATAAAATGAGAAAAACAGTCTAAACTTTTCTGAACCATAATTGTCATCTCGAAGCTCCAATTTGAAAAAAAAATAGTCACTATAAAGGTATTAAGGAGGAGAAGACAGATATCCATGCATAATTTTGAATACGACACTAAAATTTCTCAGAAATAAATAAATAAATTCTGAGCACTAAAAATAGAGCAATGAGTGGAAATTACAACTGGTGAATGTTGTAATTTTTTGCTCGAAACTTAGAAGAGGAATAAGTGCAGTCGTTGGAGATATGTTTCAGAGGTGAATATGTCTAAGGAATCATATTTTGAATTGGGGCATTATGTTCTTCATAAATTTATGTGAAGAATAACTTGTAATCTAATTAATGAAATTTTTTATAGTGGGCATGTTCTAACAATAATTATTCCATGCACATTTCTTGCAGAATTAAAGGTACACGAAAACATATTTAGTGATTATATGAGAACTAGATTTGTGGAAGATTCCCAAACATCTTATAGCCATGAGGAGTAGTTCATAGGTATACATTCCAAAATGGGAAATGTTGAGACAAATTATAATGGAAGAAGAGACACACAAGAGCCTGTAACTATGAGAATCCTTCATAGAGAAGTGMAAAGATATAGGGAAGATAATGAGAGGGTTATGAAGGTTCAAGAAGAGATACTTCAAAGTATAAATATGTTTCATAGGAAAGAGAATAAATACTCTAGCTAGAAAAAAGGAAAATAATGCTAGATAAGTGATAACATCCACATCCCGTAGAAGAAGGGATAATCATGGGAATGAAAGGAAATCAATGAGTATGAGAATGCATCATCATTCCCGAGAGAAATACACTAGGAGAGTTCATGCAATTTCAGAGATAGGGAGAATCCCAAGTGTGTTTCCTATCTGGAGACAAAGAAGAAGGCCTGAGGCAAACACCTTGCAAGGTGAGTTCAAGAAAATCAAGCTACAAGCTTCCAATGGTGAGAAAAAGAAAGGACAAGAGGTCGAGGCATGGTTGTTGGAAATGAAGAAATATTTCAAGCTACATGATTACCCCTCTAGAGTAAAATCTATATCACTTGAAAGGAAAGACATCCATGTTGTGGGATCATATTAATTAAGCCAAGAACCTTGATGAGAAGAAAATATCATGGAGCTTTTTCAAAGGATATTTGCAAGAGAAATAATTTCTCGAGCATTAATTTGAAAGGAAAATGAAAAACATATTTGAAATAAAGTTGGGAAGCATGACAATGGAGGAATATGAGAAGAGATTCTTTGAGTTGTTGAAATATGTTGACTTCATAAAGGATGACAAATTCAAAATCCAAAATTTTCTGAGTGGGTTACTTTCTCTCTACAGTGACAAGATACAATATGATAACCCTAGGAATTTGGAGGAGGCCACAAGAAGAGAAAAAAATATTTATTAGCAAAGAAGAGGAAGTCCAATCGTCAAGAAAAATTTAAATGGCAATATGAAGGGTAAAAGGGATCAATGGAATAATTTTTTTAAGATACCCTTTTTCAAGAACAACTCACAAGAAAACAAACAAGGTCAATCATCCCAAAATGAGCCCACAATGAAAAATCCATTTGGGAAAAGGCCAAGGTATTAGCATGTACAACATTGTGTATGTGAGGGAAATCACTTATATAGGGAATGCCTCGTAAAGGACAAAGAATGAGGAATTTCCAAAATATTTAGTTGAAACAATGGAATACATGGTAGGAAACATGTCAAGGATTTTTACATCCTTGGACAACAATAAAGTAGAATATAAGTCCCCCATGATTGAAGTGGAAGGTAAGATTGAAAACTATCCTATAACAATGTTAATTGATTATGGAGCTAGCAATATGTTACATAAACTATAGCATTGTTGAAATATTTTGCTTGTAAAGGAGTAAGCATACAAAATTTTGGTTAGTTCAGTTAGCCATAAGGGCTAAGAGGAAAATCAATGAGCTTTCTAAAGGTTATTCGTTAGACATGAATGGACTCAACACAAAGGTAGATGTGAACATTGTACCATTGGGTTCATATGATTTTCTAATTGGCATGGATTGGTTGGAAAAAAACCATGATATCCTAGACTATTACAAAACCGCAATCACATGTCTTGATGAAGAAGGGAAACAAGGTAAGTTTAAAGGCATTCCAAGAGTTGTAGTTGTTAGAGAAATTTCAGCTATGTAGTTAAAAATGAGTTTGAGGAAGGGATGCAAAATTTTTGCATGCCATATGGAAGAGGAAACAAGAGATAAAGTGGAAAGAATTGAATACCATTATCTCTTAAGTGATTTTGAAGATGTTTTGGGGGATATTCTAGGAATGCCACCAAAGAGTGACATTGATTTGTCTATTGATTTGGTGCCAGGAGTTTCCCCAGTTTCCAAGACACCTTACAAAAATGGAACACTAGAGTTAAAAGAGTTGTAGATGCAACTTGAAGAGTTATTAAAGAAGGGGTATATACGTCCAAGCGTGTCACCTTGGGGATCCCCAATACTATCTGTGAAGAAGAAATATGGGAACTTAAGGGTATGTATTGATTTCATAAAGATAAATAAGGTTACCATAAAGAACAAATATATTTTTCTAGGGATTGATGATCTATTTGATCGGCTGAAGAGTGCAAGAACCGTTTTCAACATTGAATTGAGATTAGGTTATGATAAAGTGAGTATAAAGGAAAATATATATCAACAAGATGACATTTAGGAAAAGATATGGGAATTATGAATTCACTGTAGTGTCATTTGGACTATTAAATGCACTCACAATTTTCATGTTCCTGATGAATGGAGTGTTCAGGGAGTACCTCGACAAGTTTGTAAGTGTGTTCCTAGATGACTTACTCATCTATTTGAACAAAAAATAGGAACATGAGAAGCATTTAAGAATGGTGTTAATAGTTTTAAGAGAGCATAGATGTCAAGCTAAGTGCATATTTTATCATAAGAAGATTTACTACTAGAGGCATATAATTTTAGCATAAGGGATATGAGTTGATCCTGAGAAGATAGATGCCATTAGAGGATGGACAGAGACAATAAATTTCATAGAGTTCAGATCATTCATGGATTTTTTCAATCATTAATGGAGATTCATAAAATGATTTTCAAAGATTGAAATCCCAATTACCTCTTTGCAAAAGAAGGGAGTGAAATTTGAATGGACTTCCAAATGTGAAGAAAGATTTTAGCAGGTGAAAGACATATTGACAAGTGCAGTAATATTAAATATTGTAGATCTAGATGAATGTTTTTTTGTGTGCATTAATGCATGCAAGGAAGGGCTAGGTGGAGTCCTCACACAAAAAGATCATCTGGTATATTATGAGTCCATAAAATTAAAAAAGAACGAGAGGAATTATGTCACCCATGATAGAACTAGAAGGAATTATTCATAAATTAAAAATGTGGAGATATTACCTCGTGGGGAGGAAATTTGAGCTAAGGAAAAACCACTTTGGTCTGAAACATTTGTTTGTACATCCCACGTTAAATGCGAGACAAACTAGATGGATCAAATTTATGAGTAAATATGACTTTGAAACTAAGAACATCAAAGGAAAAGAAAATCAAGTGGTTGATGCATTCACCATGAGAGCACACAAAATGCATATTGAAGCCATCAACATGTATAGGATTGATATGAAAGACAAAATTATTCAAGCAACAAATTCATATCATCACTATTTGGAAATAAAAGGAACTTTACAACAATGTAACTTTCAATAGAAATATAATTATTATGAGTCTCAAGAGAACAAAGTTCTCATGTACAAAGGAAAAGTATATGTGCCAAAATCCAATGAGCTAAAAAATTCAATGATAAGGAAAATGCACAATGTTCCATATGTGGGGAACCCATGATATCAAAAAACAATTGTAGTTGTAAGAAAATAATATTTTTGGCTGAAAATGAAGAAATAATTGGTTAATTGCATAGCCAGTTTTCTAGATAGCCAAAATGTTAATACAAAACATAGACATCTAGCTAGGTTATTGAAGCCATTTCCCAATCCCGAATGGAACTGGGAAGTAGTTACAATATATTTTATTACAAATCTTCTCGGAACAATGAAGCAACATGAATTCAACATGGAATTGGTGAACAAATTAACTAAGGAAACACATTATATCCCAGTAAATACTACACACAAGACAACAAATATTGTAGAGATCTACATGAAATAAGTTTTACGGGATACATTCACTAGTACAAAATGAGAGATAAGTGACCAGGTGACCAAAACAATTGGTCACCATAGTTTTTTCAAGTGATAAATGACAAAAATTGATAAATTTTAAGTGACCAAGATAACTAAAAAAGACCAAGATAAATGACCAATTTGGTCATGGGATAAGAACTAAACTAAAAAAGACCAAGATAAATGACCAAATTTGTTCACATGATATAACTAGACTAAAAATGACCACATAAAAATTGGTCATTTATTTGTTCATTTTTAGTTGTCACTCCGATAATGGAAAATTACAATTTTGATAATGAATTTGTACAATTTCCTAAATTCTGACACTGCAGATGGATACAGAGACTCTCTAGAAAGGGGTCTCCAGATTGATTAAGAGACCCCTTTCTATGGGGTCTTTGAATCCATCTGTAGTGTTAGAATTTATTAAATCGTAGACACCCTCATGTGTCACAGCTCAACAATTGACACTAAATTAGCTATCATGGTGATTTCCTAGCGAGATATGGCTTATATATATCATCATTTTGAAAATTCACTTAGGAACTAATTACTTTGAACTAGATCCAACCATGGGAAACGACTCCATATAGTCAATTATTAGAATTTATCTTGCACATTGAGAGATTTAATTTGGGGGGCTTAGGAAAGAACTAATTACTTTGAACTAGATCCAACCATGTAGGGAAACTACTCCATATAGTCAATTATTAGAATCTATATTGCACATCAAGAGATTTAATTTGGGGGGCTTGGCAAATTGACAGCAAATTAGCTATTATGACGATGTCTTAGCAAGCTATGGATTATATCAACATCTTGAAAATTCCCTTAGGAACTAATTAGTTTTAACTAGAACCAACCATGGGAAACTACTCCATATACTCAATTATTAGACTTTATATTACACATTATATTACACTTGAGGGAAGAACTTACCAATACACTCATAATAGGAAGGTTTACTAACCTTTCTTGCTTCTCTGAAATTATTTACAACCTTTTCATTTTTGGACTAGTTTATGTTCCATACTTTCCTTTATGAACTTCACCTTAATTTGATTTTCATGCTAGTTGTGGAGCCTGATTATCTTCTTGATTCATATGTTTGTTTCAGTAGTGCTTGGATCCCATTTATTGATGGGGATATGTCCCCCCACTAATTTCATTAGGGGGATCCGGGGGGGGGAGAAAATTAATGGATCCCCCCCTCGCTATGGATTTGAGGTCATTGTCACCAAAGAGAAAATTTGGGAAAAAATTCCTTGTAAAATATTGTAATTTCATAGTCAATCTGGATTGTTCATTATAAGGTCACATATCTGATGAAAGAATTTATGTTAGGGAGTTTTTCCCTAGAAGGAAACCCTATTTTATGAGGGAATTTTTTTATGGCTATGTGTGATAGTGAATATTGTATTTTGAGGGAGGAGATTGGGAGAGAAAGAAGAGGAAGTTACAGAGGGTGTGTTGTAGGTTGTATCCCTTCATTTTTTTGGATAATAAAAAGGAAGGACCTATAAATTTCTCTGATGGACGTAGCCCACACTGGCTGCACCACATATATATGTGTCTCTATTGTATTGTGTATCTTTTGTGTTTTATTTCCTCATTTGTTTTATTTTTTTTCTCTGTGATCCTGTTTTTCTAACATTTCTTACTCTGGATTTGTTATCACCCCTTTTATTTTATAGGTAGTCAGTAAACACTGACTTCGTTCAGTTTTATATCTCAAAATCATCATTTGGATATTCTTTAGAATAAACTTCTGAAGCATTCAAGGGAAGTTTAGATATATTTCCTTCTTCTCCCCTTCATTTGCAATTCATCAAAGATAACATCCTGGATGACAAGAATTTGTTTTCGTTAGGTTCATGTAAGTTGTAAGCATTTGATGCTTCCCTCTAACCTATAAATATACATCTTTCATTCATTTTGCACCTTTTCTCTTTTGTAACAATCCCATATGTTGTGCTTCCAAACACACACAATTGTTGAATATTTTCTTGACCAAACTATACTAAGTAGTATTTGCAACTTCATCTTCATGTTGCTTTCCTCCTTGTCAGGATTTGTGACCACCCCTCTTCTTTTATAGGTAGCCACTGCCTTCACTAGATTTTTCCCTTTGGCATCAACTTTTGTATCTTCTTTAAAATCATTTTTTGAAGCATTCAATGGAAGTTTAGTTCCATCACCTGGATTTTCCTTCTTTTCTGCTACATATGCAAGTTCATTAAAGATGATATCCTATAGCACTCATTTTCGTATTATGAGTATCATATAATTTGAAGTGTTTGATTCTTCACTGTAAAAAATAAATAATAAAATATACAAATTTTACCTATGTTATCTAGCTTGTGCCTTTTCTCTTTCAGAACATGCACATATGTCGTGCTTCCGAACACACACAAATGTTGAATATTTGTCTTCGTCATTGAACAAGCTTCTTCAATACGTTTTTCATTCACCATATTAGTCATTGATCTATTCAATACAACACAATGACAATATTCATAGCTTTTGTCAAAAAGTTGCGAGGATAATTTTTTCGTTACAAAAGCATTTATCCATTTCAACTATGATGCGGTTTTTCCATTTTGATAAGTGAGAAAATAATGAGAGATAAATGATTGAAACAATGAGAGATAAGTGACCAAACAAAATGACAGAAATTCACAAATAAAATGAACAAAAAATTAGAGATAGGTGACCAAAAAATTAGAGATAAGTGACCAAAAAACGACCAAAATTCACATATAAATGACCAAATGGCAGTTTTGGTGGCTAATTTTTGGTCTCTTATCACGCGACCAAAAATGTGGTCATATTTAGTTTGGTCATTTATATCTTGTATTGTGGTCATTAATTTGGTCATTAATTGTGACAATTAATGACCAAATATATGACCAAATTAATGTCCACAAGACAAGTTGTAAATGACGAAACTAAATATGACTACATTTTCGGTAGCATGATAAGAGATTGGAAATTAGACACCAATGATCACCAAATCAAAAGTGGTCATTTATATGCGGATTTTGGTCATTTTTTTGGTAACTTATCTCTCATTTTGTACTATTGATGGAGTGCCTAAGGAATTAGTTTCAGACAGAGATCCAAACTCCAAATTATATTTTTGGAAGGGTTTGTTCAAAGGATTTGGGACAATTTTAAATCTCATTACAACATATCACCCAAAGTTAGATGGAAAAATAGAGAGGACTAAGAAAATAATTGAAGACATGGCTTAGAATGTATGTGATGGACCAACCATCAAAGTGGGAGGATTATATACACTTAGTATAATTTTATTACAATAATGGGTACCGATCCTCATTGAAAATGAGTCCATTTGAAGCATTGTATGGCAAGAAATGTAACACACTAGTGAGTTGGGAAAATCTAGTAGACATAGCAGTTATTGGGCCATATTTGTTGAAGGAAATGGAAGAGTAGATGAAAAAGATCAAGTAGAATTTAAAGGTTGCCAAGGACATGAAGAAAAGTTATGCAAACAAGAATATAATTTTTAGATATTTCAAAGTGGGAGAGCATTTTTTTTTTCAAATGAAGGAAAAAAGAAGTTCGCTAAGATTATGAAGTTTCCAAAAATTGGAAACAAGATATTGTGGACCTTTTGAAATCTTAGAAAATATAGGGCTAGTTGCATACATGATAGCATTTCCTGCATCCATTATATTGGATAATGTATTTGATGTGTCATTATTAAATAAATATGTTCTTGAACCTAACCACATAATTGATTGGACTATGATCTAGGTGGAGCACGAAGGGGATTTTCAGGTTGAACCAATACGCATCACAGACCGAAAGTAAAAGTGCTCAAGAAAAAATCCATATGAATGGTGAAGTTTCAATGGAAATGATCTGGTCTTGAATATAGTGCATGGGAGCGAGACGAATACCCACACATATTTGAAAATTTTCAAGAAAAATGAATATAAGAATGCAAGACTCGATTTTGAGTAGCTAGAGTTCTGGAACCACATCTAATATTCCTATAAAACCTACGCTAGGTTCCTTGAAAAATGAATGGTACAAATCGATGGATTGATAACAGTGAAGGGGATACATTCCTTGGGTTGAGGGGGTAGAGGAATCACATATTTTGGTTGGAAATGTTGATGGAATTGTGAATTTGTAGAATTGTATTTCTTTAATCATTATGTTTTAAATTTGTGCATATATATCGACATAGTGTGCAATGAGGATGAAACACAATTGTAGGGGGGTGTGACATCCCCACTATAATCCCCATTTTAATTAATTCTTAATGTAGATATAATGTATGGCTATGACCAAGCGATGTATACACAAATTTGTTTTTTGAATTTTAATAATAAAATGTGATGCCAGTTGCTAGAGGACATGAATAGAGATGGGGGTTGATTAATCCACAAGAGAGGGGAATGTCTAGGAATGTTTAATATAGGGGTCCAAGGGGAAATTACGCATGTCTATTAATTCACCCCACTTTCTAAAATTACCATTGGTATATGAACCTTGTATTTTGTTGTTGAGTGTTCCCAAAGCCAATCATTGAATGAATGTAAGAGAGAGGGTGTCATAATTCACTTCCCAAATCTATTTGGGAGCATGGGGATTGAGTGAAATCATCTTGGGGAAGTGTGTAAGTCAAGAAAGCAATCAAAAGGAGAGAAATTCATATGGGAAGTTATACCATTTTGGAAAATGAATGCTTTTGGCATGAACAAAAAGTAGAGAGCATAAAACAAGAGATTGGAGTTGGAGAAACCATGGAGGGATGGTTATAGAGAGTATTTGGATTAGAATACTAAATATTGAACTCCTCTGTGAGTTCCACTATAACAACAATATTTTTTTGTTGTTTTACTGGTATTTTTCCTAGCACTGAGATCCCTTAATTATCCCAGTACTAATATTCCTACTTGCATGTGCTATAAAGACCCTAATAAATGAATGGGATTCTCTATGAACTAATATTATTGAAGGGATATAAATTCCTTGAGTTGGGAAGGTCAAGAGGAAGAGAACTAGTGGAAATTGGGATAGTCTGTAGGAGAATGTCAGTGATTTGTGGGATTTTCTATGTTTTGAGTGCATAGTGACATACCACCCTATTTTGTGGATTTATATTCCCAACTTGAGGGTGACTTTATGTTAATATATGGAAGAAAAATTCTATGGTTGAATGGAATTTCCATCCCAAGCAGTTGGTTGCACAACTATTTTAAAAGAAAAGTGTTTTATCTTGGTTCTATGTGCATTATGATTTTAAATGCTATGTATTAACTATGTATTTGAGAACAATTTATATGTTGTTGAGTTGAGTTATTTAAACTCTATTCATGTTAATTTTAGCATGTTGTAAAAGCATTTTATTATTGGTATCAGATAATTTTTAAATCTGTATGTTTTCATATAGTTGGTAAGCTACAAGATTAGTTAACAAAATTTTTTAATTATATGAGTATTTCAAATGTAATGGACCTCAATTAGGTTGGGGCACATTACATGAATTGTAATAAAAGAACTTGATAAATTGAAACTGATCAATGAACTATTCAACTCAAAATAAATAATTCCACCTTGAATGGGATTTCCTCAAGATGCACTAAATTCTATTTTATATGTTCAATAGAAGTTTACAAGTTTGAATAATTTGTTTGTTTTGAAAGATAATTATTGCAACAAAATAATATAGTTATTGCATTATGGATCTGTATTTTCACTTGTATCTAGTTTACTTTTATCATTTGCATGCATTGTTCACTGTTAGTGTCAAAGGAAACAACATCCTTGAGGATATCCCATTGTACTATATAGAGTGTAATATCATGCATCTCTGATATCCTACAACATTTGTGAAGCCATCCCAAGGACACAATAAATTTTTGGATATGATTAAACACAGTTATAAGGACACTAGGGTTTTGTTTGGAGTTATAAGATATTAAGAAAATATTTCCAATACTCAAACTACGTATCATTTAGGTGCAATTTGATGAGCCATTATAGGAATCAAGGACATCCTCATGACTACTCTAGTTGCTATAGATGTGACCCACTATAGCCTGGAGTCAACAAAGGAAGGTATGAAATCCCCAGGTGAGTGCATTAGAATTAACAATGCATGAGGAACACATATTTTGCACTTGTCTCCCTGGAACTATGTAGGATGTGTCTTATCTTCTTCTTCTCCCCTCTTCTTTTTTTTCATACTAGTGGAAGCAAATGAATTACATTACGCATATTCACATGCATGGTAAATTATTAATATGCATGGGTACTTCCTAATATGTGTGGTTTATTATAATATGCACAGTTGATCCCTAATGACTATACCAAAAGACTTAATATCTAGACTACGAAATCCCAAAACTTTTAAAATGGACCTAACGATTTCAAAACATATGAGGAAAATATAATTGATTTATTTGAGAGCATAGTGGTACAATTCATTGCTGGTACACATCAAACGAAGTCAAAACTGGGGATAATTTGTACATACCCTAAGGATAGTATACAATTACACCTATAAGGATAGTTAACCTATTAATAGAATTAGAAGATGGAAATATAAGTACAGAGATAGAAGGATTTGAAGAAATGAAGGAATATTTATAAAGCATTGATCTTCAAATGTTAGCAAGTGTATACTTTACTTATAAAGAATTCCAACAAATTCTCTAGTAATAATAAATCATTATAGTCCTTGTAACCATAACCAACTTGGAAGTATGTGATGAATAGAAAAAGATCAATACCTAGATAGTTCACAAAATATAATGGATTTTAAAGGTGAGTTTATTGGAAGTTGCACAAAAGATGGATGGGATTACACTTTTTAATAAAAATAGTCTAAGGAATCAGAACGACATAGTAGCATATCCTAGAATGATGGAATATTTTGGATTTGTCATGAAGGGATAACCATTATGAAGTGGAAATGGTATATAAGCACTCCTTAGGCATCCCTTGAACAAGTAAACATTTGAAAAATCATTGTTAAATAACATAAGTGTTCCCAGATAAAAAATATAATAAGAATCACAATAAATTCTAAATAAGGACAAATCCTCTTGGGAGGGAAATATTGTCAAGTAACCAATTTCGATTAAATGGTTAGGATAATGATGTAGGTAATTTTAAGGAATTTTAGAAGGTATGGTGACATTAGTGTAGATTTTAACCTTGTACAATATTTTACTTTAAACATATTTTCAATAAAAGAACATAAAATAAACAATGGAAAATACACACATTACACAAAGATTTTTCCCCTGGAAACCCAAACTGGGAAAACCAACATATTCTATATTGATTCATAGTGATACATTGTTTATAATACAACATACATATAGGAGCCAAAAACATCAAAAACCCTAACCCAATGACCTAGATTAGTCAACAACCCTAATTCCTTAATTGGAAATAGAAAACCATCGACAAAAACCATGTTCTGAAAAAATGTCCAACAATGGACATGAAAATCGAGGTGACATGAAAAATGAGGCAAAACAATTGACACGTTTAGCGAGGAAAAACATTTTCTCGAGGGTGTTGCCCCAAAAACCCCCTACACACCTGGCGCAATGTAGAATCCACTCCAACTAGTCGTGTAAAGAATATAACACATACCCAACATTCTCCCACTTGTTGTTTTCTTTGCATACAGGGGGTTACATGGTTGCATAGTCAACAATGCAAGTCAAAAATTCCCATGGATTCTCTACACCAAGAGAACTTCTGAGTGCTCACAGATTTTGTTAATGAATCTACCAAATTCTTCAAAGTGTCCAGCTTCGTCAGCAACATTTTATTTTCTTCAACTATGTCTCTCACAAAGTGATATTGAATATTGATATGATTTGTCTTTGAATCATAAGTTGGGTTCTTTGCCATAAAAAATGCACTCTGACTGTCACAATCTATCCTTATAGCTTGTTGTACCAACCCAATACCTGAACACAATATTTGTAACCATATTGCTTCCTTACTTTCATGAGTGGTTTCCATGTATTCAACTTCTATAGTTGAAAGTGCCACTACATCTTGTATTTTTCTCATCCAATTGATTTCTCTTCCAAATAGGTTAAACACATACACGCTTGTAGATCTCCTATGATCTAGATCTCCAACCTAGTATGCATCCAAAAATAGATGTATGTATGACACTCTGTCCAATATTGGTCTTCCTTGGTAGCACAATCCATAGCTAGCAGTGCCACGAAAATACCTAAAAACCCTTTTTACTTTTGTCCAATGCTCCTTCCTTGGTTTTGACATATACCTGCTCAAAACTCCTACTGCTTATGAAATTTCCGGTTTATCACAGACCATTTCATACATAAAACTTCCAACTTCACTTGCATATGGAACACCAAACATATCCTCCTCCTCTTCCTGTGTCTTAGGACACTGATCCGCAGATAACTTGACACCAACAGAATTAGGGCCTTGATCAGTTTACATTCCTGCATATTAAACCTACGTAATATTGTCTCGACATATTTTCTCTAATTTAACCATAGTTTCCTCTTTTTTCAATCTCTTTTAATTTCCATGCCCAAAATGAAATTTGAAGCATCGAAATCCTTCATGTCAAATTTAGAGGACAATTGATTTTTCACATTCTGGATAATCTCCTTGTTGTTTCCTATCAACAACATCTCATCTACATACAAGACCAAATAAATCAAATGATCACCAATTAATTTAAAATACACATAGTGATCTTCTTTGCTTCTTGTGAAAAAAATTCCTAGCACATAAGTATCAAAGTTTTGATACCACATCCTTGGTGATTGTTTTAAACCATATAGAGAATTTTTCATCTTTTATACCAACTCCTTCTTTTACTTCACAACAAATCCGTCTTGTTGGTTCATATGGATTTCTTCTTCTAGATCCCCATGTAGGAATGTTGTCTTAACATACATCTATTCTACTTCAAAATCAAACGCAACAACAACAAATAACAAAGATTTTGTAGAAGTTAACTTGGAAACATGAGAACAAATATCACCAAAATCAATTCCCTCAACATGGGAATAACCCTTTGCTACTAACTGAGCTTTGTATTTCTCCACTTTTCCTTTAGCAATTAGTTTCTTTTTAAATACCCATTGTCTACCAATGGTATTTATTCCAATTGGAAACTCCACTAGATACCAAGCCTCATTCTTATCCAAGGCTTCCATTTCTTCATCCATGGCCTTTTTCTAGATATTTCCATCCTCTGAATCCACTCCCTCCCTAACATTTCTAGGATCATCATCAATAATAGAAAAATAAAAATTTGAACAGAAATTAGATGTAGTATACCTTTTTGGTATCCTTCTTTCTCGAACTGATCTCCTCAATAATGGAGTATGAGGATCTTCTTCTTTTGATTCTTGTTCTTCTGTAGAATCTGATTCATCATCCTTTAAATCAAAATCTATTTTATTTGGTTCTTCTTTACTTGGTAGGACTTCATGTTTAACAAAATCCTTCATTTCTCTAAATACCACATCTTGGCTATACACAACCTTCTTACTTTTTGGGTTCCAAAGCTTATAACCTTTGAGACCATCTTTATATGTAAAAAAAATACACTTTTGATTCTTCTTATCTAGTTTACTCGTGTTTTCCTTTGGAACATGAACATAGACCTCACAACCAAATACCTTGAGATCTGTGAGAGAAGGTTTCTTACGAATCCATACCTCTTGTGGAGTCTTGTCATCTAGCATTGATGAGGGTGATATGTTGACCAGGTAACATGCAGTACCCACTACGTCTTCCCATAATTATTTCCCTAACCCAACACCACTGAGAATGCACCTTGATTTTTCCATCAACGTCCTATTCATCCTTTCTGCAACTCCATTCTACTGAGGTGTATATGGAGTAGTCTTCTACCTTTCTATATTGCACTTCTTACATAATTATTCAAGTTCATTCTTGCAGAACTCTCCACCATTATCTGTCCTCAAGACCTTAACTTTTTTCTCTACTTGATTCTCAACAAGAGCCTTAAACTCTTTAAACCTATCAAAGACTTCATATTTCTTCCTGAGGAAATATATCCAAGTATTCCTCAAGAGTTCATCCATAAATGAGACATAGTACATATATTTTGTCAATGATGGAAACAACACAGCTCCAAGCATGTCACTGTAAACTAGTTGTAAAATTCATTTTGCCCTCATTGCTCGAGAGGGGAATCTTACCTGATTTTGCTTCGCATATACATAATGCTCAAAAAAATCAAAATCCAAAGAGAATTTAGACATACCTTCAACCATACCTTTACCATGTAGTAATCAAAGACCCTTCTCTCTAATATGCCCCAATCTTTGATGCCACACCATAACCTTTTCTCCAGAGACTGTAGGAGTTATTTCTTCTTCAACTCCAATATCAAGAATAATGGAACTATTACACCCATCACTAATAGTGCTTCCTTGTAGATTATACATAGTTCCAAGTTGAAATCCCTTTAGCAACACCATTGCTCTTCGAACTATCCTACAAGTTTCCTTTTCAAATATTGTTTTTACCACTGCATCGTCCATTTTTCTTACATAAATCAATTTTTTGGCGAATCCTGGGATGTGCAAAACATAGGGTAGTGTTCTAATCCTTCCATCTATAAGCCTCAACTTCAATTTTCCTCAACCTATGATTTTGGTTGTTGAGTCATCACCTAAGAAAAAATTACCTCCATCATAGCTTTCATATTCACAGAACCACTCCCTGTGGGGAGCCATATGAAAGGTGCACCTAAGTCAACCAACGATGCCTCATGATCTGCATGTGTGCTTGAAGAAGCTAGGTACACATACCCTTCTTCTTCCTTGGAGGTATTTTCTTATGTAGAAAGAGATTCTTCAGATCCCTTCTTTTTCTCAACTTTGGATCTACATTTCTTCATATAGTGTCGTTTTTTTCCGCATCTCCAACATACCTTTACCAAATTTCTGGGAGACTTAGATATTCCCTTAGACTTAGATATCCCACTTGAGGACTTATATCTATTTCTTTCCTAGGACCATCCTCTTGCAAATAATGCATATGTGTTATTTCCTTTCATGTTCTTCTGTCTCATCTCCTCCGAAAACAAGGATGAGACCACTTCATCAAACTTCAAGGCAGTTGTATTACTACCTATGACCACAACCATAATATCCCATGACTCTAGTAAAAATCAAAGTAAATTGATACACTTATATTCATCTTAAATTTTAATCTCAACATATACTAATTGACTTACCAAAATATTGAAGGCGTTCAAATGCTATGGCACTGAGTCTCCATCTCTCATCCTCACGCTATACAACTTCTTTCTTAGGAATAGTTTATTTACTAGGGACTTAGACTTATACAACTTCCCCAACTTATCCCATAAATATTTGGCTATAGCTTCCTCTGACACATTCAATAATATTGAATCTGAGAGACACAGTCAAATTGTGCTCTTTGCCTTTCGATCCTACTTTTTCTAGTCATATACTGGAGTTCATGTAGGTGTAGTACTTGGATCCACTACGATACATTGATCTCTATCCACCAACAGATCTTCCATCTTAAGCTTCCACAACTCAAAATTGTTCCCATTAAACTTCTCAATCTCCATTTTTCGAACTGCTCGTCATTTCTTTTCACCTGAAAAATCAATACCATATATCTCCCACTATAAAAAGGCTTATCATAGTCCCGAGCCAAACCCTTGACCAGAAAGGCATCCCCTTGAAGCCAACAAAGCTCTGATACAAAATGTAGATTTTCACCTTGTACAATATTTTACTGCAAAAAAATTTTCAATAAAATAACAAAAAAGATACAATGGAAAATACACACATTACACAGATATTTTTCCCCTGGAAACACAAAACAGGAAAAACAACATATTAAATATTCATTCCTAGTGATACATTGTTTTCAATACAATATAAATATAAGAGTCAACGACATCCAAAACCCTAACCCAATGACATGGATTAGTCAACAACCCTAATTCCTTAATCGTAAATAGAAAACCATAAGAAAAAACCAAGTGCCAAAAATATGTGCAACAATGGACATGAAAATCAAGGCGACACAAAAAATGAGGCAAAAAATGCGACATGTTTTTTGAGGAAAAAAAATTCTTGGGGGGGCTTAGCGGACCCCCTACGCAATGTAGTAGACATTGAAGCTAGTCGTGAAAAGAATATAACACATACCCAACAATTATATTAAAGAGGTACTAAACCCTTGAGTGTCTATAGGATGGGAGTGAAGAACATAAGTCAAAAATTGTGAAAATTCCACAAGCAAAAAAGTGGAATCACCTTAGCGTAAAGGACTTATTCTCCTAGTCAATCAAATATTAGTGATACTTGAGCATGGTGTTGGATTTTAATAAACAAAATATGGAATTGCTACGATTATATCATTTAATTAAATTTCATATGACTCCTGTAAGGTGTATACCTAATGGATAACATTGAAGTCTTATGTGAATTATGAAACTATAATAAAGCATAGGGTAAATTTATGTAACAACAATGAAGGGATGTCTCTCTTAAGTGGAAAGATATAGTAATGGTATTGATGAGAGGATTGGGAAACATGAGTGATGATTGAGGGTCATGACTCAATTATTTTATGATTTTAGAATAGGAAATCATGAACTATTCTAGTTTTTAGACCCTCAAAAGAAACATAAATAAACTATGTGATAGGTTGTGTCGTAGAAATTGATGAGAAAACATATAGAATGAAGAGTAATAAAACTATATTCCAATAATTAGTTTTGCATTTGGATTAGATGAGCTAATGCTTTTGAGTGTGAACAATTATAGTGATAGGTGATGGAAAAATTACAAGGTCTTAACCACTACTTTGTGTGGATGGATTAAGCACAACAAAAAAACTTAGATAATGATGGCATATTTTCCAATCCTTTACATGGTATCAGGTATATAAAAATTCTTGGAATGAGTTAAGATATATATTCAAAGTGACATAAGAACCTTGGGTAATTATCAAAAGATATAGAATAACAAAAAAATGATTTTTGATATAGATGATTTAAGGCATGCTAGTAAGGCCATTAATATCTTAGTTCTTAATTTCATATTATTTATCTATGCGGAAAAACACGCATACCTATACTTTGTCTCTCTAGATGATGGGGGCTTACTTGAAAGTTTAACAATGTATTGAGATGTGAAATATATAATAATAAAGTGAAAAACTATATGTAACATAATTAAAATTAACCTTGCAATGAAGTTTCTAGAAGGCGGGGGAGAGTATGTAATGCCCTATAATTCGAATGAATCTTATACTTCGTGATGAAAATAAATAAGAGGTATTAATAATAATAGTAATAGTAATAATGGTAATAGAAATAATAATCAGAATAACTTAACTTATTTAATATAAAATTAAAAATTAAAATGAGAGAAATTTCTAGAATGAAATGAAGGGAAAAGTTAAATAAATAAAATGCTAACTAAAAGATGCATGATTAAATATAAGAGTTAATTTATTTATGAAAATTGGATCCTATGCATGGGTATTTTTGCATGGAGAGAATTGATATCTATTTATTGGATGATGACAAGGTGGGTTAAATCATTTTCTTAGAAAAAATTTAATCTTGAGGGATTATACTTGGAGCTTGGACTTCAAATAAGAAGAGATAAAAAATGAATAAAAGTTGAGATAGGTTGTTAATTTGTAACATCCCACTCTCCCATGTGGCTTGAACTTATTATTTGAGGACCCTTTCTTGTAAGTGATCAGTTATTATACTATTGGGCATTTGATTATGATTATGGTATATGGATATGATGATAGGTTATTTTGTTATACATTGATATAGATAGGTGCCATTGACTCGGTTTACTGAGTGTCCAAGATTTTGAACCTCAGGGATGCGAGGCATCAATGAAACCCTTGGACTCAGGATCGAGATAGAGAATTAGACTATTGAGGTTTTGATTGTTGTATATATTAAATTTGTGCATCTGATTAGATATTATGATTATAGATTTTACTATTGACATGGTCCATTGATAGTCTTGAGGCTAATGATAGCTTGTCGACTATACTCACTTCACATATAGGTAGGGGGTCATGAACGACCCACCGAGAGACTTTTGTGAGGGAGAGTGTGGATAGCCCAGCCACACCTTCACAGCCTACTAGAACTCCCATCATGAAAGCTCGAACTCTGTAGTTTAATGATTACCTAGTTCGGGAAGACCCACGATATCATGAGGAGTAGGCTGAAAAACCACTCATGCTGATTCTAAGGGGAGTGCTACTTAATGGGTAGGGAATTATTCCTTAGATGCCCACTTAGTCTCCCACAATATCACTGGCGAGTATTGGCTCTAGGGTTTTTATCTACCCAAGTCGTCCCGAGGTGAGTGGCACCTTTGGAACATGTGGTGCACCCTAAAGGGTATGTCATAGGGAAAACAATAGCTTGTTAATTTGGGATAGCTTGTTAAAATTTGGGATAGGTTGTTAATTTGTAACATCCCACTCTTGCATGCACTGAGAGAAATTATTCTTTGATTACACTTTCTTGCAAGTGATTCATCTTTTTATACTAATGGGCATTTGATTATGATTTATGAGGCATTATGGATATGATGATGGGTTATTTTGTTGTATTGATATAGACATGTGCCTGACTTGGTTCTCTCACAGGTGTGGAGGATTTTGGACCTCTAGGATGCAGAATCATTGATGGAACCCCTTGGACTATTGGAGGAGTCGAAGTGGAATATTGAGGGTTTGATTGTTTCTATATGACATATGTCCATTTGATTAGATGTTATCATTATGGATTTTATTCTAACATTGTTCATTGATGATCTGTTGTGATAACTGTGGAACTCACATATGGAGTGGGGTCACAGCCGACTACTAGAGATGTTGAGGGGAGAGGGTGTGGACAATAGCCCTACCACCACCTACTAACCTCCCTCCATGGCTCAGCTGTGGGTTAACAATTACATGGTTCGATAATATACCCACAAGATTAGGTGAGGGAAGACTAAGAAAATGTCATGAGAAGATTCAAGGGTGCAACAAAGTGTTATTCCTTGGGGCCCTAGTCCCATAAGATCCACTAATGGAGTATTGACCATTTGGTGCTATGTCTACCAAATCCAGTCAAAGGTAGTGGCACCTTAGACACCCTGAATTGCATCCACAGAGGAGGTACATTGCATTTTAATAAATGAATAAACCTAGGTTGCCTTAGAACGAATAGTGTGATAAGAAAGATTTAAAACATTTTCCCACTAAATAAAAAGATGTATACGACCTAGGAAATTAAAATCTGGGTCTATGTGATACTTGTGGTAAATATATATATATATATATATATATATATATATATAATATATAGAGGAATTGGATATATATCATCATTAAACGTGTGTGAGAGGGAATTAGTAATTCAATTAATTTATTAAGAAGTTATTTTGGGGAAATAATTGTTTGTTACATATGCTAATTAAAAGATTATTAATTAAAAGAAAAGGGAAAGATTAATTTTCTACACTTGCCAATTTAAGTTTTAGTATGAGAAAGGCAATTTAAAATAATTAGAAACTAAGGAAAAGAAGAGGGAAACCTAGGGAGGAAACTAAGTAGGAAGAATGACTAGCAGTAAGGAATCTTTCCTTTTAGAACTTTATAAATTGAACTCAATTAGTGAATTAGTAAAGGGAAATTAAGTCATTAAAATGTGTTAAATTGAACTCAACTAGTAAATTAGTAAGGGGGTAAGTCATTAAAATGTGTAAGGGAATATGAGGACACCTAGGATGGATTATAGGAATGCTTTTAGGTGGGTGAGGGAAATAGGAGTAATTAAATAATTAATGAAATTAATTTATGGTGCAATGAATGGGATGGGTGACACATGTACAGGGAGGATTTTTCCAAATTAAATTATTGAAAAATAAATTAAATGGGAATTTGAGAAATAAAATGACTTAGAAACTCTATATAAAGGAGGGAGGAGGAGGAGGATGGATCTCCTCTGTTATGCATAACGTTGCGCTGCAAAATTTTAGACTTGACTGACTTAGCTTGTGGGAGTTGGGATACCCAGCTCGGTGAGGGGTGGTAGCTCAGCCTTGCGAGGCGAGATGGGAGCTATATGTTCCCTAGTTCAGTGGGCGTGGCTCCTTTGCAGCTCAGGGGGCTAAGGGGGAAGAAGAGTACCCCTAGCATTGGCTGGGAAGTACTGGTGAAGTCTCATCGGTCGGCAAGCGGGAGTTGCACGGAGTGCGTGGGACAACGACTTAGAGAAGACGACTTGGGCTATGGCATGCATGCTCTTATTCTGCATGGTAGACTATTATTGACTTTACTCTTTCATTTCAATACTTTTAACTGTGTAAAGAAGGTGTTTGATGTAGCAGTTTAATTGAGAACTTAAATGCCCCATAGCCTTAAGCTCGTTGTTCGACTTGATTCCCTTGGCATTCGATCCCTGAATGTTGTGACTGTCCTTTTGGTTTTATTGATTTGTTGTGAAGAGTTGTGCTTATTACTTTTCCCTCATCCCTAGTTCGGCAGTCCATGCCTAAGAAGTCGGCCAGGAGCCGAATCGACGGTCGTCACCTCGATGCATAGCAACCTATAGATTCTAATGCCCTAATTGTCTGTGCATGGATGATGAGCGAAGGTTGTTTTTTCCCAGCTCGTCCTTGTGTTGATTGATTCATTTTAGAATGGTTTATCTTTGCACCTTTGGTTGCATCATCTATGTGCCCTTTTCTTTATATGTGCTTTTAATTTATTAACCTTGGAATTTCTCTGCGCCTTGGTTGATAAAATGTCTACGATCTTTTCAATGACTTTTCCCAATGTTTTAATGGAAAATCTCTTCATTTTTACTATTAGACCACTGCATTCACCCCTGTTCCTCTTGGTTGAACAACTTGTACCTCACTAATTTCTAAGCCAATACCTAGTTCTTATACAACTAATTTACCCTTGTTAACTATGTTATTGAACCTGTGAATAACAATGAATTTGTACCTTGATCGACAACAAATTTACCCTTGATTGAATGTGATTTGAATCTTATTTACCCAGCGTTCGATTGGAAGGATCTCTTCGTTTCTATTATGGTAATATCAGCGATCTAATATGGAATGACTGTGACAGTGTTTTGTATTCTAGACAACGAACTCTATTATCAATGCGATTTTTATTATTATACGTTGAACAACTTATCAAATCATTATTTAAACTGTGAGTCACATCATTTTACACAACAATCTCTTGGTTTAAATTAGCCATAGACTTGAGATAGCGATAGATTCAGCGATATGTTTCATATTGTGATCTAGATCTAGTATACGTTTGACTGTGTTATCTACATTATTATATTTTTGTGTTACCATGTAATTGTCCAAATGACTTTTACTTCTCTATATGCGATATCATTGTCTACGAACTTATATCTACATTTTTCTTGACTGGTAATTGGTTGGGCATAAGTATTGCATTGCATGTTGTGTGACAACGAATTTATTAATAACTGGTTGACACCACAATGATAGCAGATTTCATTAATGGTGATTTATTATAGCATTTTGGCAAGCTTGTTGGCAACGATTATGTATTGGGTGACTACGAAGTTAACAGTTTATGCAAAGAATTTAATAGATATGTGTGGCGAAAGTAAGGGTTTTAGAGTTGTGATACCCTTTTTCCCATGGAAGTGACTCCCCTTGATTAATAGACAGCCTACGTTATTAATAGTCAGCTGTGTTTTATTAGACAACGTGTCATTTACGGATTTGAGTGTGTATTTAGTATGTCTATGATTTGGTGAATGACATCTTAAATGTGAATGTGAGTGAATTCCCTTTTTTTTTTCACAACAAACCCTCTTTTTATTTTGACCTTGTTATCCTTTAGGGAAACGGATCTTGTTTTTTATGGCAGTAGTCATTTTACTTATTGACTGTGTTTTTATGTTTGTTGTCCGCATTTTAGTTGCCAACGAAATTTTTACATGATTAATGGTTATGTTTTGGATAGCGAACACATACCTTAAAAAGATGGTGACTGCATCCTATTAAAATCTTCAGTTCCTCAGTCATCCATTGTAATACATTGGTTTCAATTTAAAAAGGTCTTCATTAGATAGCTATTTTATATTACTTTCTCCATAGATTATAGACTATAATGGCACTTAGATATCTCGATGAATTTTATTTTATTAAATTGTAATACAACCATATCGTTATATCGATAGATATCCTTGTTAGATGTCAATCTTACTTAGCAACTTTATAGCCCTTAGTACCTACCTTGATTGGACATCGAATGATATCGACAACGATAAGAATGATAGGGTTGGAGGAGTTAACTTAGGATTACCAGGATTCACATGTTAGGGGTTGACGATAGCAGTGAGACCTTGGTATTAAGATCTTATTAATGAATTATTGACTTGGGAAGCGAGACCGAGGATTTTATGGCTTCATGTTATTGAAGATTGGATTCTTGGGATATTTTGAAGAGGGCCTTTCGCATCCTCTAATTGATGTAAGATTGCATTAGACCTTATGCGCTAGGAATTGAACACATGATATGATTGTTATAGTCGTTAGTTTACCTTGTGTCTTGTTGACTTGTCATTTGGGTGTTGGGTTGTTTCTCGTCTTGTGGTTGTCAGTTATTTCGATCTTCTAGCGTATTTAATCTTCTTGGGAGTTTGGTCTAGAGATGTCGTGTTTCTCTCGGGTTATGGTACGCCTATCGCCGTGTGATGATATGATTCCTGACGAGGGGATCATTGCACACCCTAATGACTAGAGGCGAACCATAACTCAGTCGAAGTCGATGCTACCCATTGTGGGTGTTTCTCGTTGTAGTTGGGGGTTGACGCTTGGGTTGTAATGCATTCAAGTGTTTGGTTGCGTGCCATCGAGGTTCTAGTTAACTAGTCATCGAGGTCATTGTGTCAGTATGGATATTTTTTCCCTTAGCGTGTAGGCATGGTCAAGTTTATGTTAGGAGGGTAGTCATTTCTCTCTGTTGCTTTATGAATGTTTCACCCAGTTGTTCTTGTGCTAGGCATGGAGTCGTAGTTTTCTGTTGCCTGCTCTGCACGTGTGTGTTCATGGTCAGGTTGTGTGGTTCAACTATTGTTTTCGTCACCGTCTTTCCTAAAAAAAAAAGAAAATTGCACTTTTTGCGTTGCTTGTAGTCATAATGAAGGGGTCGTTACATATGGTATCAGAGCGGGTTCAAACCTGCGACTGTGGATCGCCAGGATTTCCACTGCAGTAAACCTGTGATTATTAACCCTTGTGTTAATTAAAAACCTTAATGTGTCCATGTGGTGATCACATTTAGAGGAATCCTTAGAGGTTCGCAATGTGGTTCTGTGGAAGGAGGTGTGACACCTACAGAAGTTCTCGCACCCTCGGAGTTGAACACCCAAGGGGAAGAACAAGTCATTAGGCTAGATTCGCTTGTTGTAAGGGATGATGATGATCTAACAAGGCCCTTCCAGGTAATGTCAAGGGCCTTGATTCACCATCGGTACTGAGATGAGGCCAGGGCACATGTACCCCTAAGGGTCCACAGTGTGCCCTAGCTAGTACCATTACAATCCATTGAGAACTCGAGAGAGTTGATTTCTCAAGTCCACGAGTGTCAGGGATAGTTGTGTCGTCGAGGCATGGTTTTAGAGCAAGGCATTGTGCTTCACGCTTCATGATTATGACCTCCAACATGAAGGTTTGCATGGTGGTCTTTCAACTGAAGGGGAGCGCTCTTCTATGGTGGAAGACACTCCTGCCACATTTGAACATGGTCGTCAACGACGTGTCATGGGAATTGTTGGAGAAATGGTTCCAGGAGAAGTATCTTTCTGAGGAATTCGTTGAGCGTCAGCTCAACGAGTTCGACACCTTGTGACAAGGCAGCTGGACAATGCATGAGTACAAGGCTCATCTTGGAGCTGCTTCGGTATGCTCCGCACCAAATTACCTATAAACTTAAGGTCAAGAAGTTTTTGTTTGGCCTTATTTTTAGAATTCAGCTTCTACTTAGGGTACCAGGAGTACTAGACTGAAGAAGGGGTGTTGGACATGTGGGGAGACACACTACCAGTGTGACTGCCTAATGGATATGAATAGAGGATCTGGATCAGCTGGACCCACTACCGTGGGAGATTTGGGCAAGGCCCATCGGATTCATGCAACAGTGAATAACCTCTAGGCAGAGCACCAGTCAACTATGCTCAAGACATCTGGTACCGTCGCTAACCAGACCCTTAGTATTTTGATAGATCTTAGTGCTACCGAGAGTTTCATTTCTGGTGCAGCGCTAAAAAGGATTAAGGTAAAGGCAGTCAAACAGGATGAGTTTATATTTGTAGAGATGGCTTCGAAAGCCAAACATAAGGTTAGAGGAAGGGTTACGGGTTGTACCCTTAACCTGGGAGATTTTTTCACTAGGTTCAAACTGTATGTCATGATCTTAAGATCTTATAACGTCGTGATCGGTATGGATTGGTTGGAATCGCATGAGGTGATACTCAACTGTAAGATGAAATGGTTGAGCTTGGTCGATGATGAGGGACAAAGACATGTGATTATAGGTCAGAACCAGGGAGTTTCTCTGAGGTTAATCTCTTCCTTCCAGTTACGAAAGAGATTGTGCAAGGGATGTAAGCTTTATGTGATCCTTACATTAAATGAAAAAGAAGTAGAGGAAGGTCTAGAACACCTACCGATGGTGAGAGAGTTACCTAGGATTTCGTCAGAGAGGGAATTGGAGTTTACTATAGACCTAAAATCGAGGACTGAACCAATAGCTAGAATTCCTTATCGGATGTCGACCCTAGAGATACAGGAGTTGAGAATGCAACTGAAGGGGTTGTTGGACCTGCGACTTATACATCCAAGTGTGTCACCGGGGGGATTTCTTGTTATTTTCATACAAAAGAAGGATGGGTCGTGGAGACTCTGCATTGACTACCGTCAATTGAACAAGGCAACGATCAAGAATCAGTATCCGCTGCCAAGGATTGATGATCCGTTCGATCAGATGAAGGGTGCGACAGTGTTTTCCAATATTGACTTGAGATCATGGTATCACCAGTTATGAATCAAGGCAGATGATGTCCCTAAGACCACCTTTAATATGAGGTTTGTACATTACGTGTTTATTGTTTTACCATTTGGACTGACAAATTCCCCAGGGGTATTTATGAGTTTGATGAATAGGGTGTTCCACGAGTACTTGGACAAGTTCGTCCAAGTATTCATTGATGATATTTTGATTTACTCTCAGACGATGGAGGAGCAGGACAAGCACTTTCACTTGGTACTACAGTGTCTTCGGGAGAACAAATTGTAAGGGAAATTGTCCAAATGCTCGATTTATCAATCGAAGATTCACTACTTAGGGCATGTCATCTCCGATGAAGGTATCGTCTTGGATCCAACAAAGGGAGAGGCTATTATGGAATGCCATGCACCGACGAATGTCATAGAAATGTGTAGCTTCATGGGTTTACCAGGATACTATCGATGGTTCATCGAGGGATTTTCGAATATAGAAAATCTGATCACAAAATTGTAGAAGAAGAACAAGAAGTTTGATTGGACCGATAAATGTGTGGAAGCATTTCAGAGGCTCAAGGAGATGTTGACAATGGCACTGATACTAAAGGTCTCAGACATGGACACAGACTTCTTGGTATGCACTGACACATCCAAGGAAGGCTTAGGTGGATTCTTGATGCAAGACAGTCAAGTGATCACTTACATATTGAGGAAACTGAGAAGGCATGAGGAGAACTAAGCAACACATGATTTGGAGTTGTTATCCATTGTATATGCCTTGAAGGTTTGGAGACACTACCTTATTGGATGAAATTTGAACTAAAGACGGACCATTGTGGACTACAACACATCTTTACGCAAAGCGACCTGAACGTGTGACAACAACGTTGGTTGGAATTTCTTAGTGAGTATGACTTCGAGATTACTTGCATAAAAGGAACAATGAACCGGGTGGCAGATGCATTGAGTTAGAGACCACGCATATTTTTGGTGTTGCCTCTTTAGACGAATCTACGTGAAAGGATTCTAACTTTACAGCATGACCATGACTATTACAAAGAGGTTAAGGATTTTATCAGTAAAAACACAATGATGGTACCAAGATTTGAAGGACTTACGTTTGACGATGATGGATTATTGAGGTTTAAAAAATTGGATTTACATACCACCAAACGATGAGTTGGGGAGTTTGATCCTAAACGAGGCTGACAGAGCAGTGTACATGGCCCACCCAGGAGTCATGAAGATGAGGGCGGACCTTAAACCCTTATTCTTTTGGAAGGGAATGAAGGCAGACATAGTCAACTATGTGGCTAGATGTCTAGAATGTCAACAAATAAAGGTTGAACATAGACATCCAATAGGATTAATACAACCACATGCTATTCCGGAATCAAAATGAGAGGTTATTTCTATGGATTTCATAGCTGGATTGCCACTAACGGCAAGAAGACATGACTTGATTTTTGTGGTAGTCGACACTTTGATGAAGAGTGCTCATTTATTCATGTGTGTATGACATATCAGGCACCTGACATAGCTAGAGTTTTCATCAATGAGATTGGGAGGTTGCATGGCATACCTAAGAGGATTATATACAATCGAGGATCGGTGTTTATTGGACGATTTTGGACTAGTTTCCAAGAGGCCTTGGGAACCCAACTTAACTTTAGTATTGTGTATCACCCAGAGACCGACGGGAAGACCGAACGAATGAACTAGACCTTGGAAAACATGTTGCACAAGTACGTGATGGACCAACAAAATCATTGGGAAGAATTATTACCAATGGTAGAATTCGCTTATAACAATAGTTACCAAAGCACCATTAAGATGGTGCCTTTCGAGTTTCTTTATGGGCGACCGTGTCGGACACCTTTGAGTTGGCATCAGCTTGAGGATAGGGTCCTGGTGGGACCAGAAGCGATCCAAGAAATGGAATATTAAATGAAAACTATAAGACAAAAGATCAAGGAAGCACAGGGTTGGTAGAAGAGTTATGTTGATGTGTGTCGTGTCAACCGTAGTTACGATGCGACGATCATGTATTTTTGCGACTGAAACCTCATAAGAGTTCGATCAAGTTTGGAAAAGGAACTAAACTATCTCCTAGGTTCATGGGATCCTACGAGGTTGTGGAAAAGAGAGGCTCATGGCATAATGACTAGCCTTGCATGATTCTTCAGGCATATGCATGTTGTCTTTCACGTCTATGTTTGAGACATTATGATTAGTGATCCTACACATGTTTTGACTTGATCACCTTGAGGGTGTCGGATGAGGGTGCGCTCATGGCTGAGTCGATCTACATCCTAGATCATTGCATTCAAAAGCTACGATGTCAAATGGTAGATCAGGTCAAGGTCCAATGGGACAACTATAATCCGCACTCGGTGACCTCGGAGGACGCATATGATATGCACCAACAATTTCCATTTTTGTTGATAGATAGACTTATGACGTTGTGATTCACATTATTTCGACACTTATATACTGTAAAACTTCAGGACGAAGTTTATACCAAGAGGGGGTGTATGTAACATCCCGCTCTTGCCTACACTGAGTGAACTTATTATTTGAGGACATTTTCTTGCAAGTGGTCAGGATTATTATACTATTGGGCATTTGATTATGATTATGAGGCATTATGGATATGATGACAGGTTATTTTGTTGTATTGATATAGACAGGTGATATTGACTTGGTTCTCCTGAGTGTGCAGGACTTTGGACCTCGAGGATGCAGAGGCATCGATGAAACCCTTGGAATCTGGATCGAGTCAGGTAGTGGACTATTAGGGTTTGATTGTTCTATATATGACATATGTGCATATGATTAGATGTTATGATTATGGATTTTATTCTGACATGATTTGTTGATTATGCATGCTAATGATATCTTGTCGACCAGACTCACATGTGGAGTAGAGGGGTCATGCACGACTACCAGAGACGTTGAGGAAGAGGTGTGGACAACAATTCTGCCACAACCTACTAGCACTCCCACCGTGGCTCGAATTGTAGGTTAATGATTACCTAGTTCGAGAAGACCCACTATGCCATGACGGAACATTGCGACATTCAATCACGATGATTCTAAGGGGTGCACAATAAGGTAGGTTCCTTATTCCTTAGAGGCCCTTAGTCTCCCACAAGATCACCTGACAGAGTATTGAATCTAGGGGTTTTTGATGTCTACCAATTCAGTCAATAGGCGAGTGGCACCCTTGGAGCACGTAGTGCGTCCTGAAGGGCACATCATGCAAGGGAAATAATATGAGGCGAGTGGCACCCTTGGAGCACCTAGTGCATCCTGAAGGGCACATCGCGTTGTTAAATAATAAATATATAAATAGCTCATAAAAATAAATAAATATCATCATTAAACGTGTGACGAGAAGGGGGTAAGCAATTCAATTAATATATAAAAATCTTTTGGGGAAATAATTGTTTTGTTACATATACTAATTAAAAAAAAAGTTATTAATTAACAAGAAAAAGGGAAAAAGGTAATTTTCTACACTTGTCAATTTAAGTTTTAAATGAAAAGGGAAAGAGGGAAATTTAAAAGAATTAGGAAACTAAGGGAAAAGGGGGAAACATAAAGGGAAAGGGAAACTAAGGAAAAAGTCAGAATGAGTAACTTAGTAAGGTATCTTTCCATTAAGAACAATCTAAATTGAACTCAACTAGTAAATTAGTAAGGGGGTAAGTCATTAAAATGTGTAAGGGAATATGAGGACACCTAGGAGCAATTCTAGGAATGATTTTAGGTGGGTGAGGGAAATAGGAGTAATTAAATAATTAATGAAATTAATTTCTGGTGCAACGAAGGGGATGGGGTACACATGTACGGGGAGGATTTTTCCGAATTAAATTATTGAACAATAAATTAAATGGGAATTTGGGAAAGAAAATGACTTAGAAACTCTATATAAAGGAGGGAGGAGAAGGAGGATGGATCTCCTCTATTATGTGTAATGTTATGCTACATAATTTTAGACTTTACTGACTTAGCTTGTGGGAGTTGGGATACCCATCTCGGTGAGGAGTGGTAGCTCAGTCTTGCAAGGTGAGTTGGGAGCTAGTTGTTCTCTGGTTCAATGGGTGTGGCCCCTTTGTGGCTTGGGGGGCTAAGGGGGAAGAAGAGTACCCATAGCATTGGCTGGGAGGTACCGATGAAGTCTCATCGGTTGGAAAGCTGGAGTTGCACAGAGCACGTGGAACAACTACTCAGAGCGGATGACTTGGTCTATTGTAATGTACCTCAAAATTACCACAAAAAGAAAAAATCTAGGACATAATTCAACTTCGTTTAAGCTCAGAACTTACGAGAAGGAAAGATTTATTTCTATTCGTAATGACGTCATTATACCAGTTTAGTCCTTTGAACCAAAACTCCTTTAACAACTGTACATAATCCCCATCTATAAGTGTGTATATAGCTACGGATTTCTTTAAATACATATAAGACAATTCGTTGTCATAGGCATAGTTTCATCTCAATTCTGGCTTAAATACTTTCTCACAATAATTTTTCTGTGTTTTTCATACCCTATGCATAGTGACTTGCATTTCCAACACCTCCATTCCAGATGAAGATCTCCCAATGGTTTCCACCAATTCCATTCACCACAGAATTAGTGTTGTTCTTATAATAATACTTCCTACCACGCTCTTGTAGTTTTGTGAGGAACAACGGTCAAACGGATTCCGGCGATTATAGTTGTCGAGTACTAACACATAGCAACTTCCGAAAGGTGAAAATGGGGCCAGCACTTCGGGATTTCGGGGCTTGAAACTTCGTGATTACAAGTGCCCAAACCAACACAAACAAACTTCCAAAAAGAAAAGAAAGTGGGGCCCGCACTTCGGGGTTTCGGGGTTTGGGACTTCTTGATCACAAGTGCCCCAAACACCAACACAACGCAAACCTCTGAAATGAAAAAAGGAAGGAAGGGTGTGACCTGCGTTTCGGATTTCGGAGTTCGGGGTTTCGCGAATACAATAGCCATCCTCAACACACGACAACTCCCAAAATCGCGAAAAGTGACCAGCATGTCAGGATTTCAGAGTTCGGGATTTCGTCAGTTCAACAGTCAAATATAAACACACAACCACTCCCGAAATCGTGAGAAGTGACCAGCACTTCGGGATTTTGCAGTTCGGGATTTCGGGGCTTCAAATGTCAAACAACAACACAAAACATTTTCCGAAGTTCCGAAAAGGTAAAAGAGGGACCCGTATTTCGGGATTTCGGAATTCGGGGTTTCAAGGTTCAAATGTCAAAAAATAGCAGAAAACATTTCCCAAAGTTCCGAAAAGGTGAAGGTGGGACCCGTATTTTAGGATTTCGGGGTTCGTAACTTTGCGAGTTCCGGTGTCGAAACATTCAACGTACAAAAATTCAAGGAACTAACATTTCATGATTTCGGGAATTCGGGCTTCAGGGTTTCGAGGTTTCAAGTGCCCAAACACTGCATACAACAATCCCCGAATTCTGAAGAAAAATATGTGGGACCCACTACTTCAAGATTTCGGGTTTTACGAACACATGGTGCAAAAACACAAAAGAAAAAGAAGGTCCGAAATGCAAAAAAAATGATTAGGGTGTGGGACCTACAATTTCGGGTTTCAGGGTTTACTAACTCTCGATGCCAAACATTGCACGACATCAAATGAAGAATCGTGAAATTACGAAAAATGGTAAGGGGTCCATCCGATATCGAGTTTTGGCGTTTGGTAATGCTTGATGCAAGAACAACTTACCACGGTAATCATTGAATCTTGAATTTGATCGGCTATGGGGCCACTTCAGGTTTTCAAAGTCTTGCAAGAACAAAAAGGACTCCATACAGGTTGAACCGATAAACTCCGAAAGGTCGGAAAAGGAAAGGAAACGTGAATAGAGTTTACAAAAAAACTCTGTAATTTTCTTCCTAGTAATATTCATACAATTAGATTATGGATCTTACAACATAACCTCTACTCCCAATATGCCAATTTTCAACCTTGATTTTACTCAGAAAACACATACCGAAAGAAAACTAACTGTGAATTTAATTTAGAGGGGATTTCTTCCAGAATTCAACCATGCATAATCCTTTCAACTATCATAACGAATAAAAAGACCAATTTCTATCATAATTAAAATTATACATTACATCCATGATTGAATCATTCGTCAAGGAAGGGAAATTATTTCGGTTCCGATTTAACACATGCATTACACCAGATATAAATTCATTCAAATAGAGAATGGAAATCATTCCAGTTCCAATCAAACACATTGCATTAGATGTAAAATCATTCAGAACAGAGAAGGAGAAAATTTAACTTATCTGAACCAATTTGTGGGAAGACAAGGGGAACAACCATGTTCCTCCCAACTGTAGAACAGGGCAGCCAAATCTACTTGCCCAATTCACCCCCTAGCTTGACCATGAATCCATGAGGGCGAACTTGGAAACTTCTCTTCAACAATGTTCTTCAATTCCAACAATCATCCTCTTGCCTCACACTTACTCAACAGTGCTTATAACAGCAAGACAATTTGGTTTCAACAAAAACTCCTATTGCCTCACACTCAATCCGCAGTGCTCATAACAGCAAGAGAGTTCAGGAATCCTTTCCCATCATACTTGGCAGCGTCCTGCCTCCTCACATATGCTATTTATCCATTTTTTTTTGCCCAGGTCTTTTCCCTCCTTTGGG
>SNQJ01S0010974.1:198770-212680 GCA_010110895.2 Picea sitchensis
GAGTCACATGTTAGGGGTTGACGATTGCAGTGAGACCTTGGTATTAAGATCTTATTAATGAATTATTGACTTGGGAAACGAGAATGAGGATTTTATGGCTTCATGTTATTGAAGATTGGATTCTTGGGATATTCTTAAGAGGGCCTTTCGCATCCTCTAATTGATGTAAGATTGCATTAGACCTTGTGTGCCAAGAATTGAACATGTGATATGATTGTTATAGTCGTCATTTTACCTTGCATCTTGTTGACTTGCCATTTGGATGTTGGGTTGTTTCTCGTCTTGTTGTTGTCAGTTATTTCGATATTCTAGCGTATTTAATCTTCTTGGGATTTGGGTCTAGAGATGTCGGGTTTCTCCTGGGTTACGGTACACCTATCTTCGCATGACGATATGATTCCTGACGAGGGGATCATTGTGCATCCTAATGACTAGAGGCAAACCATAACGGGGTTGGAATCGGTGCTACCCGTTGTGGGAATTGCTCATTGTAGTTGGGGGTTGGCGCTTGGGTTGTAATGTCGTCAAGCGTTTGGTTACGCAGCATAGAGGTTCCAGTTAACTGGACGTCGAGGCCGTTGTGTCAAGATGGGTATGTTGTCCCTTAGTGTGTAGGCATGGTCATGTTTGTATCAGGAGGGTAGTCATTTATCTTTTTTTCTTTACGCATGTTTCTCCCAGCTTCTCTTGTGCTAGGTGTGGAATCATAGTTTTGTGTTGCCTACGCGTGTTTGTTCATGGTTAGATTGTGTGGTACAACTGTTCTCGTCGTCGCCTTGTTCCCTAAAAAAAAAAAAAAAAATTGCACTTTTTGCTTCACTTGTAGTCGTAACGAAGGGTTCGTTACATAATTGAGGGCTCAAAGGATATCAAATGTGTTCACTAAGAGATTAGTTGGCAGGTGACCCATCCCCCACACTTGGTTGTAGTTGGTAGTGGTAAGAGGTTGGAGTTTGTTATATACCAAACACCCAAATAGATTGTGGGTGTACCATTTTCCTCCTATATATAACAAGGAGACCCAGTTTTAGAGATCATCTTATATTGTGCATTTTTTATATTGTAAAAGAATGTTACCCCCTCAAAGATGTTTCTCAACCATTCTTATTTCTAATTCTCAAGGTGTGGAGTTTCTTCTCTTTTTGTTTTTATGCTATTTGGGTGTTTTGTGTATATACCAAGGAGACCTATTTTGTGATATAGATAATTTTTCCTTCAATAGTTGGAGGACCTATTGTTCATTCTCTATGTTATCTTTCACTATGTGATCCATTTCCTTCCTTCTTAAGGTTGATGTCATGGATGGAGGATGACAGACATAAAGTTTCATAAATGGTGAAGTGTTTTATGAAGTATGGAAGGACATGTTGTACCACCATTTTTCTTAGGGAAACTACTTGACCCATTGAGTCCATTTATCAAATGTAAATAAATTAAAATAGCATTCTAGGCGTCTATTCACAATATCAATTTTTTCATTGGATTGAGGATGGTAAGAGGAGTTTTTTATTTGATCTCCAATACCATAATGAAATTATTTCCTTCAGACTTTGGTACACATATAATAAAACCCATTGAGACCTCTTCCCAATGATAATTGGGTATGGATAATTGTTTTAGGAGACTCGGGGTCTTGATTGTCTATCCCTTATTCTATTGAAAAACCAAACATTCAACCACAAAATTTTGAACATAAGTTTTAATACCTTTCCAAAAAAAACTTTCTTGATCTTGTGGTAAGTTTTCAAGAACCTTGAATGTCTTCCTATATTATATGTTTCCAATTCAAAAAGCACGTTCTATTTGAGTTTGGAATTATTACATAAATATAAGTGATCTCGATACCACATTGAGTCATTCTTCCACACAAATTTATTTGATGTACTCACGTCCCCTTGTAATTGTTGAATGATCTTGCAAAAAAATATGATCTTGATTCCTTTATATCTTTTTTGTTTCCACCCGATCAATTTGAAGAATTGAAATAACACAAATTAATCCCTTTATGTATTCTTCTTTCCTTGAAAGTGCATTCATCGGCACATTTTTTTCCATGTTTTGTAGATAAGTTTAAATTCATAGCCTAAAATATTTGTAATGTATTGTTGCTTCTCTTCTAAGATAATCCTTGTTTGAGAAAGTACTTTAGATTATCATGAGCTATTTTTACCTTGAAGTTCCTTCCTCTAAGGTAGGAGAACCATTTATTAACTACATGTAGTATGACTAACATTTCATTTTCATAAATGGGTTTAAGTAAGTTCTTTCCTTTAAGATGGTGGATTTCAAAGGTAAATAGCTTCCTTCTTGCATTAAAACTACACCAATTCCATTCCTTGAGGCATCACACTCCACAATAAAGGTTTATGTGAAGTAAATCATGACCAAGATAGGAGTTGTACACCTAGCCTTATTAAGTGTTTCACGATATTTGGTTTCTTCTTGAGTCCAATAAAATGACTCCATTTTTAACAATGTTGTTAGAGGTTATACTATTTGGCCATAATTCTTGTCAAACTTGCAATTGTTGATGTTTTGGTAGCATGAGACAGGTACATTCACATAGGCATGTATTTTGCATGTGGAATTTGTCGAAAATATTCTAGTCTTGAGTTTACTTTAGTTAGAAAGAATTGATTATAGTAAAATTGTATTTATTAGTGAATTGAGTTATTTAAGGACATGCTTAGCATGCAACATGTAATCTAAATCTTAAGTGGGTGTGAGAAGTAATCTCAAATATAGATCAATTTGAATATTAGAAATAGATTGTAACTCGTGATTATAAAAGCAAGGTTGGGGTATAGGAGAAGTCAATTTTGATGAGAAATCAAAGTTAGAGACTTGCATTGAGGGAGTCAACATGGTCGGGACTATTGATAAGAGGTTGAGGTCGAGAGACTTGGTGAGAGACCAAGCTAGGGACTTGTGTGAGATGCACTTGTGAGAGACTTTGTGAGATACCAAGGTTTCCAATAGAAAATAATTACTTTTTCTAGTGTGAGGAGTGTAGGAGAAAAGATTTTTTTTTTCTAGTGTGAGGAGTGTAGGATCAAAAAAGGAGTTTTTCTTGCACTATACTGAGTAGATATCACTAGATGGATGAAGAGAGTTCTTCCAAGTATTGATGAGAGGGTTGTATCTCAAAGGACCATGATTCAATATCTTTATAGGTGGAGAAGGAATTTCATCTACATTTCATACAAGTCAAGGAGGAGAGAGTAGAAGTAACCACTGGTGGGTTCTAAAGGACAATTACCAGAGGGAAGAGTAGATTTGTACGGAGCTCTTGGTACGAGATTTTCATATATATTTCTGGGTCTTAGTGGAGAAATTCACAAATATCTGTGTTCTGGAGAAGATCAAGTCATGGATGTATTGGGAAATATGCAATTATAGGTCATACAACAACACATGTGTTTCTAGGTTTGTCTGCAGTGTATAATTCTCTCAGTGGGTCATTTTCCCTGTTACAAGAGCCCTGATTTGACCTTAACAAAAGAATCATTGGAATGGTTTTCCCTCCGAGGTTTTTCTAGGGATTTACCTAAATTCTTGGTGTTCTTATGTGCTATATTTGGTTTCTTTGTTTATGCTTCTGGTCCATGTTTAGTTGATTACTCACTTGTTCTTTTACTAGATAACGTGATTTTATTTTAGCTAACTTATGATTGTTGAGTAGAGTGGTAAAAGATAAACATGGTATCATAACATAACAAGGGTTGAATATTGTTGGGAAAATCGACATGGTATCAAAGTGGTGGCTTTAAAGGAAAGAGGGAGACTAGTCTCTAAAGGGAGGAAACCAAGAGGAGATATCTTATCAGGTAGATAACCAGTAGAGGAAATCAAAGGAAAAATTTTCATAGAAGCAACATATTGGGAATAAATAGTGTTTTTGTAGGTATATAGAGACATCTGCAAGTCACAATGTAGACAATCGTAGATATCCACAGGTCACAGAAGGACAAGGTGCAGATATATGCAATTCAAATAAGGATAAGTACCGGATAGGCCGTACAGGATAGTATATGGTAGTTCCAACAAAGGGTTATCAAATTATATATTGAAGATGGTGAACAAATTGAATATTGAAGACAAGTTAGAAGGGGAAACAAACTTTCAAGATGGGAAGAAAAGGAATATTCTTTTGTTAGAGGAGAATGACCTCAAAGAGTATGTTGAGACTGTGGTTGCAGATCTTACAAATCCACAAGAATTGATAATTCACAAGAAGAAGGAAGTGAAGACCAAGCAGGTGTTGCTAGAATCAGTAAAGGATCACTTGATTCCTCACATTTATGAGAAGAAATATGCCAAGGAAATGTATGATTCTTTGGTGAGTCTATACCAAAACAAGAACATAGACAGGTTGCTTCATTTGATGCACTGAATTCAACTTGTTAGTTTATTCAATAAGGATACAGTTCTGAATTATATTATGAATATTACAAATATCCAAGATCATATTGCAATGATTGGTGAGACAGTACAAAATGTTATATTGGTGAATGTAGCATTGAGAGGTATTCCCAAGTCTTTGGAACCTTTTATGCAGGAGATCTATGTACGAGAGACAGTGTCAGGGTTTGATATACTATGGACTAGGTCTATTCAAGAGGAGACTCGGTTAGAGTCCATGGATGGTTTGTAGAGGATAGATTATGAGAACGTTTATCTTACGATTAAGGCAAGGAAGGGAAAGTTCAAGAATATTTCCAATGGAGAGTCAACCGCTCAAGATGGTAAGAAGAAGAAGGAATTTAGAAAAGTCAATTTCTTTGCATATCACAAGTTTGGACATTATGCAAGGAAATTTCTGCATAGGATGAAAGAGGGAAAAGAAACGCAATCAAAGGTACCTTCATCGGTAAAGGATCAAGTGGATGAGTTTTGCAAGAAGTTTGAATAGACAAAGTTCTTACTAGTTTCTTAGACTTCCATGGGAATCATATTAGTTTATGAATGGTTGATAGATAGTAGAGCCACATGTCATATGACAGGAGCATGAGAGGTTTTTGAGAGATTCATAGAATCTGACTCCAAGATGCATGTGGAATTTGGTATGGGGGCCAAGAATGCAGTGAAGGGATTTGAAATAGTGTCATTCCATATATATAATTCCAAACCTTGTCATTGACAACATTTGGAATTTTTATAGTTACATATATTGTGTTCAAGTATTGGGTTTGCACAACAAACTACAAGGCTACATTGTGACAATAAAAGTGAGATGTTTCTAGCAAAGAACCCTACTTATAATTATAAAAAAATCATATTGATGTTCATTACCACTTTGTGAGAGACATGGTTGAATACACGAAGGTGTTGTTGGTGAAGGTTGAAACTTTGAAGAATGTTGTAAATTCATTCATGAAGTCTATTAATACTAAGAAGTTCTCTTCATATAAAGAAGCAATGAGAATTAATGCGCTAAAATGTTGTCTTGAGAAAATTTTAGAGGAGACTTATTTAATTATTGTGTATATTATGTGCAAATATATTGGGAAGATAGAATATCCAAATCACTACTATTATAAATTTTTATAATCCCTCGTAAGACTCCTCTTAAATAAAGAAAAAACTCTTCATCATTTCTCCACAGCTTTTAAGGATTTGTAGACAAATTTTGTATTTTTTTATTACGTAGTGTACTAAAATAATGGCTGGTCATTCACTTTTAACTAGATTATGTACTACCTCTTTCTTATTTTGTTTCCTACTTAGAGTATGTGGGTTGGCTTCCACCACTAAGATTTCTTACCTTGTTTTCCATGTCTTCACCTTTTCTTAACTAGATTCCTTTTTTATCTAATTTAGGCTCCAATGTCTCTTCTTATTAGTCCCTTCCCTTCAGGCTTAGGGGGACTATTTGTAATCATTTTTTTAGTTTTGCAATTAGTTCGCACAAAGACGAATGAATTTAAGTTGTTTTAACCCAAAGTTTCGTAGTTTTATACAATCTAAGTTAGAAATTCATAGAATTTTAACATAACTTTTCAATTATACCTCTTATTTGGCCTCTTCCCAAGGCACAAGATGACAAAAACTTAGCTTATATTCACTTTAAAGGACACAGTTGTATACTATTTTTATACAAACGAAGTAACGCTAAGCACTAGCCTAGCATTACTTCTTAACATTAACTATTTTCTAAATCCATAGTCCAAATCCCATGATGATCTCCTCTCTTGTTGCCACCTGATGTACTGTTGCTACCTGCACCACCATGCAAAGCACCATGCCAACGTGTTAGTTCTTTGTCCCATGCAGAATCTGTACATGCATTTACTTTGATCCTCTATCCCTTCAGACTTTGTACATGCATTTCCTTTGATCCTGGAGACTCATGTTTGATCCCACAGACTCCTGTACATGTAAGATGGAGGTTAGCATGAATCAAATGAATATCCATCCACTTCTCGTGGGTAGGATTTCCACAACACTTCTCGTGTCTCTTTTTTCCACTGCACTTCTCGACAGTTCATATCTATCCAATTGAATTTTCGTAAAATCTCTTCTTTTTAGCTTTCTCAATTGAGTAAATGATGATCTGCTATAAAGATTTGAAGTTGTACTATTGTAATTTAAATAGGCGCCCTTATAAAATTATGTTTTGGGAGTATTTGGCATCGTGAAAATCCAATTAATTGAATCTATATGTGCACATAATGTAATTAATTAATTACCTGTGAGTATAGGGAAAAAAACATCTGCGCAGTCGGCCTTCCTTGGGCTACCCATTCCAGGAGCTTCCTGATCAACTTCATTGCAGAAGTTCCATTCTTCCAACGAAACCCTCAGCTTGTCGCTCTTCATTTTAGGGTCTCCCACAATATATTCATACTCATAACCTCTCTTCTCCTCCACATAAAGCCCAACAAAACACACCACCTATGTAATGATAATAGTAATAGTAATGCAAAACATATATAAAGTTAACATATTCTGCATGCTTGCTTGTGGATTTCCAAAGCTCCTACAAAACAAATCGTGAGAAACAAATACAAATATGAATACAAGTGGCTACACCAATGAGGTCTGAACACAAACAAACAATGAAATGGACAGCTGGTGCATATAGGAAAATCACCACCATTAGTGTGTATTGTTGTATAGCATAAGTTACAGCCGCCTCATCTGTTACATGTGGGTTGGCTCCTGTCTTAACCGTAAAGGGGGGGAAATCTATCTTGACTAAAGACCCTAGCTCTCCTCATTCTTTCATTTTCTTGTCTTGGACACCTCTGAATCTATCGAAAAGGATCGTTTTGTGCCCTCCATTTACGATATACAATGATGCATTTAGGAGAGTTTCTATTCTCGACATCGCTCTTTGTATAGACATATTTCTCTTTTAGTTTCAAACAATCTTGAGGGGTGGGCACGCCAACTTTAATATGCAGCAGATTAGGTTGCTTCATTTCACCGAGTAGATTTCCCAGTATTTAGAAATGAGAAAATATCTTTCTCTTTCTCCAGGTTCAAATCTTTGTTATTCAGACTCACCAGGTACCTAAAGAACACCCATTCTCACTTTGAAATGCTACCTGTCAACGATTTGCATGAAAAACAAGTACATGGATATACTTGAATTTTTTTAAATATAAAAACTTTTTCGTTTAATTGTATTTTTCATCATAAACATAATTTCCAAAATGTCAGTTTAGTTTTATGACTTCTTATGTATGATGTTAGGGACTGATTGAACACTAGAGACTAGATTAATTATACATCAATTATTACGAGTATTAGAAGTCGAAGGAGCATAGGTATTGTCTTATTTGGGAATTTGGCTTCCTTCATACTTGCACAGGTACAAGTTGTGTGCATTGTTTCTTTGGTAGATCTTTTCGAGACTCGAAATATTTATACACATGAAAATTTAGAACTTTTTTTTTTAATTTAATGTTTATATAGATCTTTTGTGGCTGCCCATGTTGTTGTGTAGATGATTCTTTTACTGCTCGGATTTTCGTTTATTTTAAGTTCAAATAATTTAAAATGTAACGAGCATTTTCCTTTACAACCTATGTTTATGTTGATCTTCAGTTTAAATTCTTGAAAAACAATTCCACGTTCCTTTTCTTAAAACCTAGTTTGAGGCACTAAAAATATGAGATATTGTGGGTTTTAATTTAAATGCTTTTAAGGTTACTCAAAATTTTTCTTTTAAAACCTATTATTTATGCTCAGAGTTATTTTCCTTTGTTTTGGGAATAAATTCTTCAAAAATTGTCTGTATTTCTTGTAAAATTTGTCTAAAAAACAATATCATTCAGATTTTGGTTCATTTTAGTTTAATTTGTTCATAGTTTAGTTTAAATTGTTCATAATTTATGGCACATTCTTGTTTTAAAACCTATGGTTATGGTGGAAAATTTGAAAACATGTCGGTTTTCCATTCTTTAAATCTAGAGTCTTGAAAAATTGTCTTTCTTTTAAAACATATTTTCCTTCATTTTAGTTTGAATTCATGAAACTTTTAAGACATTATTGTTTTAAAACCTAAGTTTAGACTCAAACAACTTCAACTTCATTAATGAGCTTTATTGAATCTTATAAGCATCTTATGCAATGCAAAATTAACGTTACTTTGAACAAGATCCACCCGTGTTAAAGAAGGTCGATGTCACTTTAAGGAGATGGTAAATGCATGATTTCAATAGATCATGATAATAATATGATGCATGATTTTAATTGCATCAAACATGGCTTCGAATATGCCGCCTTTACGGTCATTTCCCATTGAAATATCTTTTAAATTTATTCTCCAGCCTGCTATTTAAGTTTATATATGGCCTTTATACCATAGAAATTATAAATACGACCTCGTTTGTCAAATCTGTAGGTATACTTTGTGCTCCCATTCTAAATATTAAGATCTAGTATTTGGATTGCAATGGAGATGTGATTTTTTGTGCGGTAAACTAATGGTTTAGTTGGAACCTAATCAATGATAACTTTACATTGGGAAATTATTTACTCGTTTAATGGAACCATGATGAAACTTTAACTCAAACAATTACTCGATGCTTATTTACACTTCTTTCCTTTTGGGTAGGGACTTGTTGCTTAGCAACCCCTCTTGTTCGTATAGTTATTGGTTTTTTTTTTTTCGTGTGACAATTACCAAAGAGATAGGAAGGAATTGGGATTTTAAAGGGATACCTTTATTTGATAGATTAGTAGTTGATACCTATGAGGTCCATTCAAAGATTGTGTGTGGATCTCTAGAGGAATCGTTCTGAGGACCCTTATTTTGTATTTCAAATGTTAATATCTAATTTGATTTATGGGTGACTAGGACATTCATTTCTAAATAAAATCATATTTGTATAAACCATTTTTGTATAAATCATATTTTTTTTTTTTTTATTATTATTTATTTATTTATGCATGTAACACTCATTTAATATAGAAAGTCACATTTTACATGAATTTATGGTGGGAGTGGGAGCATAAATAGTGACAAATTTTCTTAAAAAGATTAAAAAATACATAAAATTAACCCAAGCATTTAAAGAAAATAAATCGAACTAAAAGATAATTGCAAACAATGAAACAAAATGAAAAAATGAGTTTTTTTATAATCACATTTTAAGTATCTTTAATTATGAAATATAATATAATATTTCCATTTTTAAATATTTTTGTTCGTTATTAATTAATTTTTATTACCACATTAAATAATAAATGTCACCACTATAGATTAATAGTAATTTTATTATTATGTTGACATGAGTTTCAATTTAACTCAAGAAATTATAGGTAGGTATAGTGTGCAATTTATATTGATTTATGAAAGTGAACATAGATACAAAGTTTTATGAAAAATAATTATTTATTTTAATTATGATTGATTATAATTTGTATGGAAAGTGCAATACCATATATATGTATTGATTTAATATTAAGTATGATTGATTAAAATTGACAAATTACAATTTAATGCTAGAAAATAAAATGACAAAACTTATATTCCATTAAATTGAGATTAATTTTAATCTCAATAATCGTAAACTTATTATGAATATAAATTTCTAATACTCAAGTTCATTCAAGAATTTTATGAAAGGAAGTGTTTGATGAGTATAGGAACTTCCTCCCTAAGAATTATAGGCATCAAAATACTGAAAAATGTCTTTTCAATAGGAAAAAAAGAGACCGCAATAAAACCACGAAGAATGAACTCTCACATATGGAAGTTGGAATATAATAGAGGTTTTCAACAGATTGATGATATTCCACGAGGAATGAAAAAATACCCCATACAATTCAATAGGTTTTCATACTATGATCACCTACGAATAGTTAGTTTGTTTGATACAATTCATATAGGGAAGAATGTAACATAAACGTTGTGGAGAATCTTAGATGGAAGGAATGACAAAGAAAAAATTGTCAAAATTTGTAGTGACATTCAGGAAGCCAATCATGAAATCCAAAATTCGATTGAGTCAAATAAAAATGGACATCAAAATAATCTTCCATGGTTATTTCTAGAGAAGGAAAGAAATCTTGTAAAAGAGATCATTCATAAAATTAAATTTCCCATGGGATTATGTTCAAACATAAAGAATATCTTAATGAGGAAAGGTGAATTTGGTGGGGTAAAAACATATGAATGGAATACCTTCATTAAGGAAATTATTTTGGTAGATTTCTATGTTGGTAATACCTGTTTTTAGTATTTTAGTTTAGTTTTATTTTCAAAAAAATAATGATTCCTTTTTTTTACAGTATGTTCTACCTCTATCTCTCCATGACATCTTTGACAACAACATAAAAAAATTTATTTACGATCTTGGAAAATACATGAGATAAATAATGATTTATATGAAAAATGTTTGTTGCAACACTTGTTGGCATGTGTTTTACTTGAAATGTATATACTTTTTTTGTTGAAACCTATGATTTTCTTGCAGCATGTGTAGGTGGTTGACATCTAAAGAAATTCACAAATAAGATATAAAACATTATAGGAGAGAAATTCCTTAACTAAAGTGTGAAATGAAAAAGTATCTACCTCCGACATTTTTCAATGTGCAAGCTCACTACCTCATACACTGAGTTGATGATATTGAAATGTGTGGACCTATACACACAATGTCAATTTATATGGTGGACTTGAAGTCATTGAAGGATTATTTTAGGCAAAGAGCATGTTCCAAGGGTTGTATGGTGGAGGGATATATGGTATATCAATAATTGGTGTATATTAGTGAGTGTCTTCCTAAATTAGTAGAAAATATGAAGGTGCCTCACATTTGGGATGTCATCTCCATCAACCAATTTTAAGGGGAGGTTCTAGACAAGAAAGGTAGAATGAGGAAAACGAAAGGTAATTAGATGGTAGATATCTATAATACTTTGCATTATGATTTTTTATATATATTGCACTTATTTAATGTTTATTCTTCCATCAATTATTAATCTTTATTCTTATTATTTTTTTTTCTTTTTTCCTACAGTTAGTCGAGAATGGGATGCACTAGATTTATACATTGCAAACAATATTGATTGTATGAAGGTATGGATAGATTGATGTATACAATGTAATGGTAGGTTATCATGGGAAGGGGTGGATACATTGCTTAAAGAATCTCATAGTAATTAAGATACCAATATTACTCAGAGGAAAAATGATTTAGCCTATGCTTTAAAAGATAAATAGGGAATCATATTCACTCATTACATCATGTTTTAGTTATTCTCCATTATACTATTCTATGTGGTGTGTTTTTTTTATAAATTTTTACTAATTCTAAATTGATTGAGAATTCAGTTTTTACATGTCGGGAATATTGAAGTTGAAACACCACAAGGCTATGTGGTGCAATGGTCATAAATTTTTCATCAAAAATTTGGATGGCAAGAAGAAAACCTTTGATTTTGGGATAATTGTAGTCCTTCAGGTCACCAATGTTTCCTCTAGAAGTGAAAGGAATCCAACAGTATCCAAAAATAGATATTGTGGGTATTTGAATGATATACTTGAGTGTGAATTTAAATCCTTCAAGTTAATTCTATTTGAGGTTAAATGGTATAGTTTACAGATGAATGAATGTGATCTCAAAATAACTATTATTGATCATGCCAATGGATTTACCAAGGTCAATATAAGGACTTTTGAGTTGGGCACATAACTTATGTTCTTCCAAACCAATGTGAGTAGGTCTTTATTCATAGGTTCTAGGTAAATCAAGTTGTTCATACATTTTTAGATATGATCCAATAGGAATACCTATAGAGTATAATGTACTAGAATAATATGATATTGAACAAGAAGACGATGCAAAGGATCATGAGGTAGATGTATTGTCAAATGAAGAAGTCAAATAAGTTGAGCCATACATATATAAAAATGTTTTCGATGATGATATTGATAATGATATTATAAAATTGACATTGATGACGATGTTGATATGGCCAATCCTTTCAATTTCAATTCTGAATTAGATGATACAAATGTGGATTTGTATGAAGAAGAAGATCAATGATATTGTAGAAATGTTGAAATGTAGGAGATATGTGATTATATACTTTATATGATTTATTATTTTTAAAGTATTTATTTCTATGGGTTAATCATCATCGTCGTCGTCATCTTCATTGTAATCATTGTCATCATCATAATCAACGTTTCGATCCTCTTCCTAATCATCATCGTCATCTTCATCATTGTCATTTTTTCTTAGTCGTCATCTTCATCATCATCATCATCGTTGACGTAATCATTGTCATCACTATAATCAACATTTTCTTCATCCTACTCCTCATCATGATGGTAATCATCATAATTTTCATTACCATCATCATCATTGTGTTCATCATTTTCATCATCAACCTAATTTTCATCATTTCCATTTTCATGATCACCATCATATCATCATCATAATAATCAACATTTTTATCATCCTCCTTTTAATCATCATCATCGTCATCGTTTTCATTTTTTTCGTAGTCATCGTCATCATCATTATTATCATCGTCATATCATCATCATATTCATTGTCATCATCGGTCTCAGTATTCTCATCATCATAATAAACATTATTATTTTCTTCCTCATCCTCATCATCGTTGTCATCATCATCAACATTGTCATTATAGTTGTAGTCATCATCATCATCATCATCATTGATGTCTTCATTTTCATTTTCATCACCAGAATAAACATTGTCATTGTCCTGCTCCTCCTTCTCATCATCATGGTCAATGTTATAATTTTCATTTTCATCGTCGTCATCATCATCATCAACATTCTCATTGTGATCATCAACATCATTTCCATTTTCATTATCATCACCATCATCATCATCATCATCATCATCATCATCATCATCATTGTCATCACCATAATCAAAATTTTCATTGTCCTCCTCCTCCTCCTCCTCATCCTCATCATCGTAATCATTTTCATTGTCATATTAGTTGTCATCATCATTTTCATTGTCATCATCATCATCATCATCATCTCCATATTCATTTCCATCACCATAATCAACATTTCCATCATCCTACTCCTCATCATCATCATAAATTTCATTTTTTTCATCATCGTCATCATCGTTGTTATCGTCATTGTCATCATCATCATCGTCATGATCATTATCATGAGTCATCATCATATCATCATCAATTTCATTGTCATCGTTTTCATTTTCATCACCATGATAAACATTGTCTCTGTCATCATCATCGTCATCATCGTCATCATCGTCATCATCATCATTGTCATTTCCATCATCACTTTCATTTCCATTGTCATGATCATATCATCATCATCGTCCTCATCATCATCATTTTCATCACAATAATAAACATTGTTGTCATCCTCCTCCTCCTCATCATCATCGTCTTCATCGTCATCAATATCATTGTCTTCATAGTCATTTTCATTATTG
>SNQJ01S0010976.1:43887-54095 GCA_010110895.2 Picea sitchensis
CGAGTAATGATGTGTAAAAGAGGAGGGGTAGGCATTCTTTTATACTTGGGAGGGAAGAGAGACCCCTCTTGGATGAGCTTCAAGTGCCATCAATCAAGGGAGAGAGGACAAAGTCAAGGAGGGCACACTTTTAGGGTTTTGGTAGAGGCTAGGGTTTGAGGGTTGAGGGGGAAAAGGGGAAACCACTTTTTTACTCACTCAACCATAAGGTTAGACTCCAAGGGCGTGCACTTAGGGTTCTAGCCTCCCTTTTGGTTTAATTTTTGTTTTTTACCAAGTAGATGAGCAAGGGGGGTGCACGTTCTCTAGGGAGTCAATCACTTTAAGTTGTGGCTAAGTATGGGGGGGGGTTCTTTAAGTGGAAAATTGCTTTTCCAACTTAGAAAAAAGGTTAGGAAACCTTTCCCACTCTCTCTCATGTCTTTTTTCATGTTTTACAATATTTGGCTATTTTACCTTAGCCAATTAAAAACAATCAAATGCTGACTCTAGACTGACTTTGACTCCTCATGGAAAAAGACCTAGCAAAACTTGTCCAAACGAGCTGAAACTTGGTCCAAGTGTGTAGGGGGGTCTCTGCCATTTGTTTTGAGTACTCACACCCCTATACAAAATCCCCAAGGACTAAATTTTTACATTTTATCTCAAAAATAATTAAAATTCCCATTAAATGGAAAATTTTAATAAATTAAAAAACACTATCAAAACTTGACGGAATTCCGCAAAACTCTAGAAGATGTCTAGCATGGTCATTTACAACATTCCTAAACTCTAGTCACCCCTTGGGCTCGATCATTATAACTCCTTTCACCACTTTGGAAGATTATTGTGAATGAAAAACTCAAGGGTAATTAAAAATTACCTGAGGATAAAAAACACTCGATGAAAGGACTTCCCTAATGATAAAGTCCTAGGAAACTAACTAAAATATGACTCATGCTAACCTATTACATTATTTTCCCACGCAGGGCAGTGAACATTCCGATTACATAGAAAGACGTGGCGGGAGCAAAATTGCCTTGCTGAACCATTAATCTTCAAAATATGTTGCACCATATGGTACATAGCTTCATGATACATGACGTTGACCCCTAGTCCAAATAGGTGGTCAACACACCTCAACCTAAGGTTGTACTGAACATAAACCATATCATTCAATCGTTTGTGGTTGTACTGAACATAAACCATATCATTCAACCGTTTTTTCTCCAAACGGTTCCACTTCTTGGCGTGTATATGCTAAAAAACGCTCCAATTGCGTTCACACCCAGAAGCACTACATGTTTGGCTCAATATCCGAATTGCAAATTTTTGTAGATCAGAGCATTGGCCACCAAACTATTGCTACCAATAGGCCGCAATAACAATTGAAGGCAAATAAGCTTTAGGGTTAGTTGGTAGGTCCCCCTCCATTTAACATTTCATATTTAAAAAAAAATATTGGAATCCGTGGGTTCTAAATGCATCGTACAGAACTGGTCGGTTTAGTATCGAATCGACCAAAAATGGTTTGGTTGAACCGATTGGTTCTGAATGGTTTGGAACGGTTTTAATAAAACTGCATCATTCTATTGCAGACAACAAATTATTATCAAGATTCAACAAGCATGATGAGTATGTCAATGTAGTATATCTTTTTGGTTCCTTTTTTTATTATGATGGTGGTGTTGGGAGTCGGAGAATGTCAAAATACCCATGATAGCGAGGAAGAAATTGAAGTAGAAAACACATACCATGGAGAAGAGGAAGAAATGGAAGGGGATGATGAAAATGAAAATGATAGTGATGATGCACAAACACCGAAAGAGATATTAATGCCCTTGTGGAAGTATGCGACAAGGCTTGGGGGAGGGAAAGGGGGTGGGACCACAAAATTTACATGCCACCATTGTCATAAAACTTACAGAGGTTCCTATACGTATGTTAGAAAGCTTTTATGTGGGATTATGCCATGGGATGAAGGTAAGACTATAGGAGTCAAAACCTGTCAGGAAGTGCCACCCAAAGACGTAATCAAATACCAGAAGGAAGAGGAGGAAACACAAAACAAATAAAAAAAATCAAGGGTTGAAAATGAGAGTTCACAAAGAATGTTTAATGGTCGATCCCCATCCCCCCTATGCTAGTGGATTCATGCCTTTGCATTCAACGCGTAGAAAAATATCATATTTCCTCAAAGAATGTTTAATGGTCGATCCCCATCTCCCCTATGCTAGTGGATTCATGCCTTTGCATTCAACACGTAGAACAATATCAGTTTTCCTTGACCAAGGTTGTAGGGATGATGTGGATGAAAAAATGTTAAGGTTTCTCTATGCATGTGGTGTACCATTCAATGTTCTTCACTCACCTATTGGCATGAAATGGTACAAGCCTTCAATGGTGCCCCTAAAGGATACAAGAGCCCTGGGTATGACAAAGCTTGAACCTTGGGACTTAATAGGGAAAGAGCCAAAATCCATGGTGCTCTAGGAAAATTAAGAAATGCTTGGAACCATTATGGGGTATCAATTGTATCTGATGGTTGGACAAATGTTAAAGGCGAGCCATTGATAAATATTCTTGGCGTGTCTGCTTGTGGTGCGGTCTTCCTTTCAGCCCATGGCTACTCAAATTGCTACAAGACCGGTATTAATATTGCAGAAGCCTCGTTTAAAACCATTCAAGAGATTGGGCCCAACAATGTCATTCAAGTCATCACTGATAATGCTGCTAATTGTAAGGAAACAAGAGCAATCATTGAGGATAGGTACCCCAATATATTTTGGTCAGGGTATCTGGTTCACACAATGAAACTTTTGATGCATGATATTATTAAAATGAAGGACCATGATTATAGATGGATTGGTGCTTTGTATAAGAGAGGGAAGAATATGATAAAATTTATTACCAATCATACCATGGACCACTTCATTTTCTGCCATCACTCCAAGTTGGAGTTACTAAAGATTGCAAAGACCAAATTGCTAACTATTATCTCACCTTTAGGTGCCTTTTGAAGGAAAGAGAGGCATTGGCTTATATGGTCTCAAGTGATTCATGGTAGGATTTGAAAGACAGGGCTACATCCGCATCTGATAGACATGAATTTCAAGAGGTGGAGGACACGGTGCTTGATGGTTAGTTTTGGAAATAGGTTAGGTATATTCTATATTCTACAGTTCACCAAACCCATTTACAGTATGATTTGGTTTGCCGATACAGATCAATCAGTTATTGGAGAGGTGTATGAGTAGATGGATAGCATGCTAGGCCAAATCAATGTCATTGTTGAGCCGAGGGATGTGATCTTGTATTATCATATCCATAAACACGTGGTCAAAAGGTGGGATAATTTGAATATTCCATTCCATGCCCTAGCATATGTCCTTACACCAAAATATTATTCTCCATCTTGGTACCCAACCAACACCTGGGGGTGGGGTTAGGAGAAAACCACACATAGAGATCCAGAGGTGCAAAATGGGTATATGCTTGCATTAGACAAGTTGGTACCTAAGGAAGAGGAGTGTGCTCAACTACGAAGCAAATTGAACGAGTACATCAGTGAGCATGGAGTCTTTGGTAACTTGCATGAAACCAAAGATTTAGATAGGTTGAGCTCTATTGAATGGTGGAACATGTATGGCTCCTCTACCACATATATGCATAAATTGGTGGTAAGGGTGCTTTCTCAAGTGGTTAAAACACTTTTTGCAGAGAGGTGTTGGAGCACCTATAGCTTCATTCACAACGTAAAGAGAAACAACTTAAATGTAGACCGAGCATAAATCTTTTTTTATGTGCATTCCAACTTGAGGTTGTTGTCCCATTATTGTGATGTAGTGGAAAATGATAATTATAAAAGAGATGTGAGTTGGGAAAACAATATAGAGGAGACTAATCTTGAAGATGGAGCCATGGTTTTAGAGCGTTTCGACGCTGAACTTTTGGGTGATCATGATGGTGATCATATTCTTGGAGTTGACATGCCACCCCTATCCACTAGGAGGTTTCGAGATGCAACAATTTTGCCTTTATTTTCACAACATCCAACGTTACGTGGGAGCCATGCAGCCACTGCTCGTGTTCCACGAACACTTCCACCTACTCCTGCTCCTCTTTTTCATAGATCACGAGAAAAGAAACTAGAAGTTTCTTGTGGAAAGAGAAAGACTTAGTGCATAGTAATGTATGTTAGATCCCTTTTTCTTTTTCCTGTTTAGATGTAGTCTCTAGAACTTAGTACTTTGTCTTTATTATGGCTTATTTTGTAAACAATGAACATTATATGACAGTTTACCTTTGATGTTTGAACTATTGATTGAATCTTACTACTCTTTGGTAATGATTATGATGCTCTAGAGTCTATTTCATTTTGTGGTTGATGTTGTCTGTTACAATTTGCTGATGAGAAATTTTATAGGATTGATGTTATATGTGTACTGAATGGTTGATGCTTTAATGATCATCACTATTCCAGTAGTCAAATGATTTTAAATCTATGCTTTCATATTTTTTTATAGTTGATTCAACATTTTGGGTGTTTTTTTTATATATATGCATAAAAATATATTAATATATGTATATGAACAAAAAATCTGCAGCAACAAAAATCTGCAGCCACTTTTGTCTCAAGAGATGACTCCCTCTCTCTCTAGAGCCTATGCTATGATACCATGTCAAATTTTCAAGGGCAATTCAATGCATACAATTTCAGATGTGAAAATTACTTCCAAGTGACCTCAAACAGTAAACGGGGGCTGTTATCACTGAATAATTTTACACTGAAATTATGACAGCAGAAACACGAATATCAGAGAGAAATCATCCATGCACATGAGACACAAGTTTCTGTTTTGTAAAATTTTCAGATTGAGAATTTTTGAGGACAAAAATAGTCATCCCAACAAAATTACAACTTCAACAAATTCTGGAAAAACCCTTCCAACTCGCCTGCTGTAAGGCCTGCTCACGTCACCTGTATAACTACTGACGTCACCTATATAGACTGTACGGACTGTATAGACGCTGATGTCACTTGTATGGACTGTACAGACTGCTGACATCACCTATATAGACTGTACAGACTGTTGACGTCACCTGTATGGACTGTACGACCCCACACGTCTGGCCTGTTTCTCCTCTTCCTCTCACACATGTGAGCTCACATGTGTGGCCTCCTCTCATTGGCTGAAAAATAGAGGAAGAATGTCCAAAAACCTTAGGCCAGATTTGCCAAAGTGAAGAATTTCCTTTGCTAAAATTTCCACCCCAATCTTCTTGGCACAAGTGCTCACTCACTTATGTCAACTCCATAATGTTACAATGAGATGTGTGGTGCCTCCTCACATTGTCTCTCCTTTTATAGGAGTCTAATGAGTGAGTTTAGGAACCTCTTCTAAACTCAACATTAAATTAGAATTGTTTATTCCTCCATGTGGGTGTGAAGCCCCAACAACAACAACTCCAAATCCCAGCTCCATACAAAAAGGGTTTTCACAAAATACAAATGCAATGTGGGTGCCGACAATGATTTCCACATGCCTGACACCAAGGCCAACGTGGGAATACCTCTTGATGCTACAAAACATCAACAAATAGTACTTGCTGCTCGGAAAGATTTTGAAAAATGAAATAACGAACACAATGCATAAGAACTTTATTTTAGCAATGAGTAGTTTCTAAGTTTCTTATTGGATTAATTTCAATGGTTCTTTTCTTATTTTTGGTCATGCATTTGCAGGGATCTCCAGAAAGCCACACACAATTTTACGACAGTACTAGGCCAGGGTGCATTTGGTCCAGTTTACAAGGCTACAATGGCCACCGGTGAAACTGTAGCTGTGAAAGTTCTTGCAATAAATTCTAAGCAAGGGGAGAGAGAGTTCCAAACAGAGGTACTGATACCCTTCGTGAAATGGAAATTGTAGTTTTGTAACAGTTATTAACTGTACATAAGATTGCCATGTATATGCATATCCAACACCTTAAGGTGAAGGGGTTCATTCAGGTTTTAGTTTATACCTCTAGTGCAGAACAAACTATTTTGTAAAATACAGTTTGAAATGTGTAATTGTTCAAATTGACCATATAGAAATGGACTTTAGATGATATATCATGTTCATAATCACAAAGAGTTTCTTTTTTCATTTCCCTCACCAGGAAGGAACTCTTTTCTTATTAAGGAAATCAATTGTCAAAAGTTAAAATATTATAGTTACGTGATAGAAGGATGAGTAGTCACATTAGGAGAACACTGCTGCTGTCTTTTGCCTATAGGGGCCTAAATAAGCGATGGCATTTTATGTCTATGGTTAAAGATCATACTTGCTACATGAGCTCCAAGGCATCTGACTCAATGAAATTTTCTATTGCTTTTTGGTGGCATCCTTCTACATTGGTGACTGGATCTACATCAGCCAATGCCTATTGGACTGGTGATGTTTCCAACATACGTTTGTTTACTAGATTTGAGACTCAGTTCAGTGTTGTTTCTGCACAATTTTAGGAAATCATAAACCATGAAACCAAGCACTGACAAACTGAGCACAAAATAAGTTTGGGAAAATTATACCCCTGAGCATCAAAAGGACTGGAACATGACTGAATTTATTCATTCTGTATGTCACTTTTAATAGACTTGAAAAATGCAGAGGCTAGCACCATCATCCGTTCTATCTATGTCATTTTCAGATTTATCAGTTCTTAGGAATACTTATAAATTCACATCTTCATCACTTGGGATGATTCTATTGGATCTGTACAAGTGGGAAAACTAGTAATCTGTAACTCTCTAACAAAGTCTACACCATACTGAAAAATATGTGAGATTTCTTTCTAATTTATGAAAATATTCTTGGTTGTTTTAAGAATATGTTATCCTTACGATGATGCATTCCATCTCTTTTTTTTTTTTTAAGAGAGTGCATCTTACATTACAGTGAAGAACAGAGATTACATCATGTATCAACTTAGGGGGCTAGAGCCTGTTGTGATTGGCTTCCTCTCCCAATACAGACAATAAAGTTCAACATGCCAGCCTTATCCACCAGTACCAATGAGTCTATATCTTTCCTAAAGAAGCCTATCCTGGCTGAAATCTGAGTTTCAACTTCTGCTCTAAAGATCAACAGCTTCTCTAAATGCATCGGGGAGGAATCTTCACTGGATGTTCGCCCTGCACCTCCTCCACAAAAATTGTGGTCCTTTGAGGTGGATGGTATGCTGGATCTCTCTGCAGTGTGCTCTAATTATTAATCATCCAAAAGGGGCTCGCAGTGCTGCTCCTCTTCATTGAAGTTTGAACTGGCCTACAAAGATGATAAACTTTTCTGATACCCAGTTCTAGAAGCTTTTGCCACCTTGCATCTTCAAAGTTCATGTTTCACTGTCTCATCTTTTTTACAAACACAAAGTCTATTGATCAGCCCACTAAAGTATAGCCTGACCTTAACTTCCAAGCTATGATTAATAATCATCTCACCAAGCACTCTGGGCTTGAAGGCTCTTTTAGCCTTCTTGACAGACTAGTATCTTTTGATCCATCAGTCCTTAGTATCTTGAATTCCACATATTCTATTGAGCCTCTTTGCTAGTTGTGCTTTTGATCTAATTTTCTCATAAAACCATTTAATATTGTAGCAGAAGAAGGTTTCTCATAACTCCAATGCTAAAAATATAGGTTCTTAAGCATCAGAGTGAAATTTAAATAAATTGGTCTCAGGTATTAATATGCATAACTCAAAATAAACATTCTTATGGTGGCCTGCTATCTTCTCACATTTTTAATACTGTTTCGTACTCTCTTGATTAATGTTTTCATTCTGACAAATTTTACCTGTGTCTATGAAATTTGAATTGATGTTTCTAAATACGATACTCAATATTCCTGGTCCTCAAAGATTGTTTTTTTTTTCTAATTCTTGAGCATTGCAGTATATCTCTCAAGAAAGTATCTTTCAGAGCAATTCCAATACCAGCCATCTTGAAGTAGGCCTCATAACTCCTAAGATAGTATCTCTCAGAGAAATCCCAATACAAGTCATCTTCAAGTAGGCGTTGAGGAATTTTCAATTTTGATTCAGGTTTTTGGATCTGTTGTACTTAACATATATCGGATTTGTGAGGTACTGCTCAACAGAATTTGAATTTCGTCTTCTAGGAAAATGAACTATTCTTTAGAATAAAGCAAAGCTCTTAGCCGTGCTGGTGGTGCATGGATAGGACAACACAAGGGTCTGCAACTCATGTCTAGCAAAGAGTCCCGAAAGCTGGAAAATATATGGAAGAAGCATAGGGATTTCTACAAAGTTCTAGTTCCAGGAATGTTTAAATGTTGCAGAAGCAATCATACATTTGTTATATTAATAATTTTGTCATGTAAAGGAAGAGAATTAGAAACCATCCTGAATTAGCGAGCATATTGGTGCATGTTATGTCTCTTTAGCTACAAGGGCTACAGTTGTTATATTAATAATTTTGTCATGTCAAGGAAGAGAATTAGAAACCATCCTGAATTAGCGAGCAAATTGGTGCCTGTTATGTCTCTTTAGCTACAAGGGCTACTCACTTTGATTTCCTATTTTTGTTTCATTCCCAACATGTGTAGCTATCTGTTAAGAGTACTATATACTTTAAATGATAAACATTGGAGTTGTCTGGGGCAGTATTTTTGCACGGAATAAGTGCCTAGTACAGTGCTATTAAGAAGTAGGTAGCTGAGGAGCACTAGATCTTGGACACTAGAGTCGATATTTCCTCCAAAAGGTGACCTATGCACAGTTTTTCTCCTTAATTTAGTTTTGCAGTTTTTTTTTCTGTTTTTATTTATAAAGAATAAACTATCCTAGTTATAGAGAACTTTGTTCGGGTGGAGCTTCTCTTCACTGATATTTATTATGTATTTATTTTTTGGAGATTTTTGCAATGGAGACTGGATCCATTCTCATGGAGAAACATAATAATTGTTACAACTGTACGAAAACAGACTTCACTTGCAACTGACAGATGGAGCCGGTTTCACTCTTAAGTTAATTACTTTGAGAAGAGTTGACTGACATAATGATTCTCAAAGAGAATCATACTGTGGATGGTTTTATAGAGGTTGCTCAATGTTGACCACCTATTCAACTAGGGGGTCAACTCCATGAGTACTCAAATCAAATGGTTCATACACCCCTACACCCTTGGACCAAGTCTTAGCTCATTTGGACAAGTTTTGCTAGGCCATTGTCCATGAGGAGTTGAAGTCGGTCAAAAATCAACATGTAATTGGCTTAATTAAAATAGCCAAATTTTGTAAAAGTCATGAAAATCATGAGAAAGTGTGGGAAAAGTGTCCCAAATCCTTTTCCTAAGTTGGGAAAATCATTTCAAACTTAGAAAAACCCTTTTAGCCTAAAGTGTCCCCCCTCTTGCTCAATTTCTCATAAAAAATAAAATACATAATGGGGACCTCCAAAACTTTGGTAAAGTTCCCCACTTGACTTTTAATTAATAGGGAATGGGGTTTCCCCCTTCCCCACTCACCCCTCAACCCTCCACTTGCTCTCTTGCCCTAAAAGTGCGCCCTCCTTGATGAGACCCTCCTCCTCCTTTAGATGGGTGACACTCGGAGCCCATCCAAGTGGGCTCCCTCCTCCTCTTTTCCTATAAATTGGATCCTCCCCTCATCCTTTTCTCATCTATTCTCATAGCAAGTCTATTATGCCAAAATTTCTCTCTTCTCCCTCTCTCTCTCATGCTCTCATGTGCTCTCTCATGTGTAAATCTTGCTACAAGACTCAAGTATTTGTAGCAACATTTTGATGGATAATAAAGAAATCTTTGGAGAATCTTTGGTGTGCATTGGGAGTCTTCTTGGTGTCTCCATTGTGTGTTATTGAGGTGATATCTTTCCATTTAGTTTCATATTTTGCTTTCACTAGTTTACATTTGGAGACTCAAGCAAAGTATTTTGCTTGGGTGCTATTGGTAGTGTTTCCGCCTTATACACACCTGAGAGACGTGGAATAAATCTTCAATCCACTCGGTGTGTCCTTGGGGGCAAGTGAGAGTTAAGGTGCTGTCACCTAATCCTCAACTCCTCCGTCTAGGCCAACTCCTGACGAAGCCAAGGGGGGTAGTCCCTGACAAAAATACTAAGGCTTGAACTAAGCTAAGTACAAGAAATTAAATCTAGGAGTTTATTATTCATTCAACAATCAACCATAAATTGAAATACACAT
>SNQJ01S0010976.1:59111-76681 GCA_010110895.2 Picea sitchensis
TCTGGAGGGATTGAGTGAAAAAACTCATAAATTATAAATTGCCTGAACGACAAAATATAATAAACAAGTGAAAAAACACTCCAGAGTATAACTCATGCTTAGAAATAAGGTGGCTAAGACCTTTTACAAGTTCATCATGCAACATCTCTTATTACAATTTTTATGGAAACGTGAAAAATATTGGTCTTAAAGACCGGATGAACTTCTGAACTCTGAATTTTGAACATGAAAATGTTCAATCTTTGGCGGCTCGTTGAAAATCCATCCTAATTCAACTTGGTGGATAACAGGTAGTAGTATTGCTATCTATTTTGTGGTAGTTTCTTAGTAAGTTTGGAAAGTATTTTGCAAGCTTCTTTGGATGCTTTCACGGTCTCACCTCCATTTTTCTTGTGTAGCAAAGGGCAAGCTTATTTGGGATTCACTAAGGGATTGAAGGATTGGCTTTAGAGTGGAAAGCCAACTCTTTTAATCTTCCAAAGTTTTAATATTTATCTAACTTTGTTTCCTTTCCTTCTTTCTCATTTCCACATATTGTTATGACATAGAATAGATGCTAAAGGTTTCATTATTATACTCAAGTTTTCATTTAAATTTATTGTTTATTGGGCTAATCTATTTAACAAGTTTCATGTTTTTGTAGCATGCTTTTAGAGAATATCCTTTGATATTTTTATGCAGATTTTTATCATCAAGGGGGAGTTGCTACAAGTGTTTTAGCTCCAAAGGCCTCCAAAAGACATTTCCAAATTGGGACATCAAGTCCCCTTCCTTCCTACTCTTCTAAATAATTGTAAGCCATCCTTGAGAGTCTCTTGGGTGTGCCTTCTTGCAAATTTACATAAAAATCTAATATTGTAATAGTTTAGATTTGCTTTCTTGCTTTTCATTTTTACACCCATCTTGGCCAAAAAGGTAGGCATTGCGCCTCCACTTGTGCCATTGTGTGGGGTTTGCTTTTTATTTCTAAGTCATTTTTCATTTTTATAATACCCACTTCGGCTCAAAAGAGGGAATCCCAAGGAGAGGGCGCAACTCTAGGGTTTTGGCCAAGGATTGATGAGGTGGATGAGTTTGTTGGAGTGTGGGGCCAAGCAAAGAGTGATGTGTGAGGTTAGGAAGGGCGCACATGTGGAGAAAGGGGCCCACAACTCATTAAAATCCAAGTTAAAACGTTTTTGCAAGCTAGGGGGGCGCAAATCCCCTAGGGGGCGTGAGGGTTTGAGTGAGTGAGTGGGTAAGGGGGTGTGAAAAGGTTAGGAGGTGGGTTGGGTAGGTTAGGAATCATCTCTCTTACCTTTTCCATCATTACTTTCATCCATTTAACTCAAAATTACAAAAATGACATTTTACCTATGTCATGACTTAGCAATTAAAATTGCTATTTTGACAGACTGAGACTCCTGGTGGACAAACACCTAGCAAAAGTTGTCCGACTGAGCTGAAACTTGGTCCAAGGGTGTAGGGGGTGTCTTTCCATTTCGTTTGAGCACAAATACCCCTAGCAAAAGCCCAAGGACCTAGTTTTTACAATATTTTCTCAAAAATAATTAATTAATTAAATAATTAAACTTCCAGCCTTAGGAAAATTTAATTAATTTAATTAATTAAAAAAAACCTATCTAGACTCGACGGAATTCCGCGAAACTTTCTAAGATGTCATGCATGGTCATTTACATCATTCCTAAACAATAGCTACCAGAAGATAACCTCATTAGAACGCCTTTCACCACTTTGGAGGAATTATTGCTGGTGGGAGGGAAAAACTCAAGGGAAATTAATAAGGCTGAAAAACCCAATTAATAACCTGAGGATAAAAAACCCTCAATGAAAGGAACTCCCCTAATGAAAGAAATCTCAAGGTAACCGACCTAACTATGACCCATGCAGACCTATTACATTATTAACCCATGCAGGGGTGCAGAGATTCTATTTACAAAAATATGTGTTGGAGGCATAAATTGCCCAGTAGAACCAAATTGTCTTCGACAAATTAGCATTTGATGATGCATCTCTTCATGGCACATGGAGTTGACCCCCTAGTTGAATAGGCGGTCAACAGGTGCTCCAAAAACTCTATGCAAAAGAAGTGTTAACCACTTGAGAAAGCACCCTCACCGCCAATTTATGCAGATATGTGGTAGAGGAGCCATACATGTTCTACCATTCAATAGAGCTCAACTTATCTCAATCTTTGGTTGCATGCAAGTTACCAAAGACTCCGTGCTCACTTATGTATTTTCTCAATTCACTTTGTACTTGAGCACATTGCTCTTCCTTCGGTACCAACTTGTCTAATGCTAGCATATACTCATTTTCACCTCTAGATCTGTGTGTGGTTTTCTCCTAACCCCACCCCCAGATGCTGGTTGGGCCAACCAAGATGGACAATAATATTTTGGTGTAAGGACATTAGCTAGGGAATGGAGTGGAACATTCAGATTATCCCATCTTTTGACCACATGTTTATGAATATGATCGTACAAGATCACATCCCTCGGCTCAACAATGTCTTTGATTTGGCCTAGCATGCTGTCCATCTACTCATACACCTCCCCAATCACTAATTGATCTGTATCTGCAAACCGAATCAAACTATAAATGGGTTTGGTGAACTGTAGAATATACCTAACCTGTTGCCTAAATTGACAATCAAGCACTGTGCCCTCCACCTCTTGAAATTCATGTCTTTCAGATGCGGATGTAGCCCTATGTTTCAAATCTTGCCACGAATCACTTGAGACCATACTAGCTAATGCCTCTCTTTTCTTCAAAAGGCACCTTAAGGTGAGATAATAGCTAACAACTTTGGTCTTTGCAATCTTTAGTAACTCCTACTTGGAGTGATCATGGAAAATGAAGTGGGCCATGGTATGATTGGTAATAAATTTTATCATTTTTTTCCCTCTCTTGTATAAAACACCAATCCATCTATAATCATGGTCCTTTGTTTTAATAATATCATGCATCAAAAGGTTCATTGTGTGAACCAAACACCTTGACCAAAATATATTGGGGTACCTATCCTCAATGATTGCTCGTGTTGTGTTACGATTAGCATCATTATCAATGATGACTTGAATGACATTGTAGGGTCCAATCAAGGCTTCTGCAATATTAATAACAGTCTTGTAGCGATCTGAGTAATCATGGGACGAAAGGAAGACTGCACCACTAGTAGACACATCAAGAATATTTATCAATGGCCTTCCTTTAACATTTGTCCAACCATCAGATACAATTGATACCCCATAATGGTTCCAAGCATTTGTAAATTTTCCTAGAGAACCATGGATTTTGGCTCTTTCCCTTTCAAGTTCCAAGGTTCAAGCTTTGTCATACTGAGGGCTCTTGTATCCTTTAAGGGCACCATTGATCGCTTGTACCATTTCATGCCAATAGGGTTAGCAAAAAACATTGAATGGTATGCCACATGCATAGAAAAACCTGAAATTTTTTCCATCCACATCATCCCTACAACCTTGGTCAAGGAAATATGATATTGTTCTACACCCTCAATGCGAAGGCGAGAATCCACTAGCACGGAGGGATGGGGATCGACCACTAAACATTCTTTGTGTATTCTCATGTTCAACACTTAATTTTTTGAATTTGTTTTGTGTTGCCTCCTCTTCCTTTTTGTATTTGATTCTATCTTTGGGTGGCACTTCTAGACAGGTTTTGATTCCTATAGTCTTACCTTCATCCCATGGCATAATCCCACATAGACGCTTTCTCAAACGGGTATAGGAAGTTCTGTAAGTTTTATGACAATGGTGGCATGCAAATTTTGTGGTTACACTCCTTTTCCCTCCCCCAAGCATTGTCACATACTTCCACAAGGGTGTTAAGATCTCTTTGGGTTTTTGTGCATCATCACTATCATTTTCATTTTCATCATCGCCTTCCATTTCTTCCTCCTCTCCATGGTATGTGTTGTCTACTTCTTTTCCTCACTATCATGGGTATTTCGACGTCCTCTAGCTCCCAACACCATCATCATAATAAAAAATAGAACCAAAAGGATATACCACATTGACATACCCATCATGCTTGTTGAATCTTGATAATAACTTGTTGCTTGCAATAGAATGATGGAGGAGAAATGGGAAAGAGTAGGAGAAGAAAACATTCAAATATTCAACATAGCATAATATACTAGTTTACAACACATGGAAATTAAAAGAAAAAACAAGAATGACTTTAGAGCCTACCTCTTTAGCTCTCCAGTGGTGGTTGAATATTATTATGGAAGCCTTCAATCTCCCTTCCAAGCTCTCCAATCTCCCTATGGAAGCCTTCAATCTTCCTTCCAAGTTCTCCAATCTCCCTATAGAAGCCTTCAATCTCCCTTCAATCTCATCAAGAACTAGCAAGAAGCCCACTCAAAACCCTTGTAGCAAAGATGAGTGAAATGATAAATAGAATGAGAGAAAAATGGAGTGAGTGAGTGTTTTAATCCTAACAAAACCCTAGCCATGCCTTTTGAAACCATTTGGAACCTTGACTTGGTTCCCAAACACCCAAAAACATTGCTTATTTCCCCTCATTACATGGGAGTAGTGCCGAGGGAGCGTTTTCTTACCCCTGAGAGCATCTAGGGAGCGCTCCCCAAATTGGCAGGGAGCACAATCTTTTTGAAGGGAGTGCAATTCCGAAAAACGCTCCCAAAAGGGAGTGTTCAGGAAGTGCGCTCCCAAGGGCGCTACATGAACGCTTCCTTTGGGAGCACGCTCTAGGAGCCAAGCACTTTGGGGGGGAGCTCTCTCTCACAGCGTAGGTTGATACTTCTAGAGACAAGATGGATTTTATTTTTTGATTTATTTTGAGCATCGAAGTTATCATGATGTGATTCAATGTTATGGTGTTATTATTATGTCGGTGTTGGGACTTGACTTGTATGTTGAGGATACACTTTGCATAGTAGATGATTTCCATACTATATTGGTATTATTGGGCTTGAGGATGGCACATTTATATGGTTTTCATCACATCTAGATGGAGTGATGGAGTGCCTAGCATCATTGAACATTATTGCATGATTCCAGCATGGTTTAGAGGTGTATTTCTATGGTTTCCTACCTTGTAGGCGTTCCAGCATGAGCGTTGTAGGAACTTTTGAGTTTCATAATGGCTAGATCACTTTATTATGATGTTGAGATTTCCCTTTGATGGAGTGCTTCCCTTGGTGCTCATATTGATGTTGATTTAACCATTCATTTGACTTACATTTGATCAAGTGGTGGCTCCTTGCTAGAGTGCCTTGGATTTTTGGCTTGGTTTCATGTTTACTATGAGTTGTGGTTGGTGGTTTTGAGTGGGGTGGTTGCTTGATTGGCACATATGTTGAGGCACCATCCTATTATATTATTATTTCATTGATTTGATGGGGTTGTTCCTTTCTTTTGGGATTTTTCTAAGCTTGATTTGACTTGGCATTAGGGTCATTGCGTTATTTTGTTGCTTGATTGTCTTGTCATCACATTGAAGATCACACGTGCCATGAAGAAGGAGGTTATTTGCACTTGAATTGAGGAGCGCCCTCGTTATCTTCTTGTTGCTCTCACACATGTTACCGTTGTTGATATTATGGTAGATGCAGGAGGTATTAACCTCCACGTGTAACCTATGACAAGACTAGAATATTTCGAGAAGCAAGAGAAACCCTAAAACGTTGGATAATAACCCTAGGAGACAAGTTGGCTCAAGAGAATATTTAATATTCAGTTATTAGCCTCCAGAAAGAGAAGTCAGCCCAATCAAGTGAGATAGACTAGTATAAATAGAGGACGCTAGAGCTCATTTGATATATACACTCTCACAACTGCATAAGACCAGTGGTGCGCAAGTTTGGAGAGGAACTGCAGTTGCAGCTGCTGCAACTGGCATTTCGGTTTTGGCTTGGAATTTCTCTTGGTTATGGTTTGGACTTTCTGCTTGGTTTTTGGTTATTCTTGCTTGGTTCACTAGTCTTGGAGAAAGGTGCACTAGCTTGGTTGGCTATTGGATTGCTTCCAGAATTATTCTATCTGTCAAGTTTAAAGTGCTCGGGGGTGGCCTTGTGCCTATGGTTGGGTGACAATATTGCTATATTGTCTATGGTGAAACGAGCACACCTATTTTTCTAACAACCATATCCTAGGAGGATGGAATTCTCGTGTTGTTTTATTAATTCTCTTGGAGGATTCTAAGAGGGCACACCCTGTGGATGATTATTCTATCATTTGTTTGACCTCTTGACATAGTTCACTTGCTTGATTTGAGGAGGTCATTAGAGCTTTAGTTCACTCTTTTACCATGCTTAGGAGGGCGCACCACTTATTTGAGTTCATACGCTTGGACATTTGTACATGTGGAAATGCCACTATTATTTTATGCATTGTTCACTATATCCACTCAAGTTAGTTGAGGGATATTCTTTGTTTATGCATTCCTAGATTAGATCTAGGGTTTTTGCTCAAAAAATATTTTCTTATTATTGGAGGTTTTGAGCCTAGAACATTATAAAAGAAAGGTTCCTTCTCTTGTAATGGTTGGTGAAGGACTTAGTATTGGACTCTTGGTACTATTGTCTTGTATCTTGTCTTGGAGCTATTGGATGATTGAGCAAAGCGCTTCATTGGATGAGGAAGTTTTCTACATGTGTATGCCGTCTTCTGTTGATGATCTCTACTTGGTTCATGGTTGTGAGATGATAAATTGGTTAACATCATTCCTACTTTGTTGTACTTATCATTGGGATATTGTATTTTGATGCATATTTCTCCAAATCTGGTTATATGCTCTTATAATCATTCTCATAGCTATTTGAATTTATCTATGTTAGTGATTTCCCTTGGTAGATTTTGAAGTTTGAGACAACAAAGAGAGGGTTATTTGGATCCGTATGCTTTAGTCATATTCCCCGTTTCTCTTTAATAGGACAGCCTCCCTTTGAGCCTTTTTTGACTCGATATGCCCCCTGCAAATTATAGGCACTGGTATCACCTTTAATCGCGATAAAAATATCTGAAAAGACTCTTTATTTTGGTATATACAGATGTAGTGTTCACACTAATTTTTTTGGTGTTTTTACTTAGTTTTATGGCTCAGAAAATTTGGACAAACTAATTGGATGCAAACACTGTACAAATAGTATGTAAGCAAATCTGTCCTCTCTACAATTTCTAAATGAAATGTCAACACAATTCAAATGTCTTACTGTCTTTAATTATTCCAAATGGGTGCGCTACAACAGAAAATACATCACAAATGATTTACAGCAAATATAAAGAACCTGATATACATTTGCTGTAGGCTGTTCTTGCAGTCACAGTGAGAAATAAGAGCTGTAGATGTCAGTTCTGTGGACAGCAATTCTCCTGGATGTTATAGCTCTGATATATGAGATGGCTGGCTGCAATAACAGGCCTGTGGATAGTGGAAAAACGTCCCAGCAGTTATATAAGACAGCTCAACAACCAGATTCGATCCAGGTAGAAGAATGGAGTATCAGCACTCCCAAAATTGATGACCACTGAAGAAGCTGAGTCACTAATATATGAGTTGACCCCACACAAGATATCTTTGCTTGGAAAAGTTAACACGGCCCCAGAGAAGGAATATGACCTTCCCCAAACAGAAATGGCCTGATTCCCTCTAAAACAACTCAGCCTTTCACAAAATATGCGCCCAGACTGTGTAAAAACATCCCCCCTAATAAATCGACTTTTCCTCAACAAATCTCATCCTCTACTACACTCAGGAAACTTCAGCCACAAAACACGGCCACCCAGCATGGAAACTCGACCCCCTCTTACTCAGGAATTCGCCCAGCATACTGAAAAGTCGCCCACAATGAGAAGGTGTCGTCCAGCCTCATGAGATGTGACCTTCATAAGCCATAACTCAACCGTGAACAGTGAAGCTTCCGCCGCCACAAGAAAACTCAACAACAATAGGAAAAATCCAGCCACTACAATGAAATTTCTGCTATAGGAAAATAAACTCAGCTGCAAATAAGCACAATGAAGAAATTTCTGTGATCTCTTCCCCAAAATGACTAACTAGGGTGGATGGTCTCACTACCGAAGTCAATCCCTGAAAATTCCTCCTAGGGTTTCCGTCCCAAGAGTTCCAAAGCCACAATGAGCTCTTTCAATGAGAAATTAGAAATTGCCAATGCTAGAATGAGAGAGGGCGCCCTCTTTTTTTCCTTTTTATTCATTCGTTGGCTCTTTTGCGACCTTTTTACCTTTTAATCAATTTAAGTGACTTTTCATATTCCTCCTAAGTCACTTCTGACACTTTTCCCCTTTTAATTATCTAATGTCATTTTTGTTAGGCACTTTTCCCTCTTAGGACATCAAATAATTAATTAATTCCCCTTTTTAATGACTATAGCCTATGGGAATCACTTAGGCTACTTTGTCCATTGCCCATGATCACTTGGAAGGGGACATGACAACAGATCTTGAAATTAATGCTATTTATTGTAGTTCAAATCTGCCCTAAAAGTCTAGTAACACAGCAGCTTTTCACCTAGTATTAGACTAAATTTCTGCCCTATTAAAGATGCATTTTCAGCTATAGAACATACCCTAATAACATATTTATAGAGGCTCTAAGAACTCTTTATTTGGCTGTGGAATAGATCTGAAAATTACAGCTTATGTTTTAATCCAAAACAACCTACAAATCTGCATTTTTAATCTTTATAAAACTCATAAATAAAATTTGTACTTGGCTCATACAGTCCTTACTTATCATCATATTTCCTTGGAACTAGTGAAGATAGGGAAGCCCCCCTTGTGTTGGAGTAACCCAACCAAAACTGAGTGAAGAGGGTGTTAAGGTGACAGTGGTAACTCTTCCGGGTTTCACTTAAGGTTTCACTTCATGAAGACTTTGCATCTAGGGTGAGGGTTTAAGTGGTAACATGCAGTAAGGTTGATTTCCTTAGGCTGTTGCTAACTTTTTACACTTTCCCCCCTTGCACTAATTTTGACTTGCCTTGCTTTGCTTGTAAGAAGAAAATGTTCTCGTGTTTACATTCTATAACATTTTCAGATTCATTAGGTGCTCTAGTTTCTTTCATGATGCCATCAATTTTTCCTTGGATGATAATTGCATCTCTATTTTATTTTTTCCTTCGCATATTCTTCCTCTCTTGGATTATTTTATCTTTGATAAACTCATGCTTGTTTAACCCCTGGTCTAAAAAATGTATACTGCTATATTGCAGGTTTTGCTGTTGGGAAGGTTACATCACAGAAATCTTGTAAATTTGGTAGGGTACTGTGCTGAGAAAGGCCACCGCATGTTGATTTATGAATTCATGAGTAATGGAAGTCTTTCGACACATTTGTACGGTAATTTCAGCTTGACCTGCTTGAGTCTTTTTAGTTTTTATCTTAAATATTTTCAATGCACAACTAGAATGTCCAATAAAACTTCATTGTAATGTATTTTTGTAGGAAGTAATTTAATAAGTATTTCATTTTGAATATCACCATATTCTCATGATAATATTCCTATTATGTTTTAGATGCCCCTAAATGTTACAAAAGGGGTTTATAAGATTGAATTTCTTCCACTATTCTCTTAATTCTAAAAGGTTCTTCGGATGAAGGTTAGGATTTGTGAACCAATTTTGAGTTTTTCAGGCTGCCTTATTTCTTGAATTATGTCTACTATGTACATAAATACTTTGTTTTTGTGGAAATTGCATTGTGTTATAAGATTATGTTCACACAAACGAGTGAGAGAGAGAGAGAGAGAAAGGGAGAGAGATGGAGAGAGAGATTATTGTATTATTCCATATGAAACTAAGATGTACATCACACCAAATCTCATTGAGGGAGACAATCACCCATACTGTTAAATTTTATATCGGTGTACACACTGTCTCCAAAAATGAAGGTGCATTGTACCCATATAGAGCTCTAAATGGTGTCATCCTGGTGGACATGTGATATATTGTGTTATAGAAATACTTGCCCATATGATACCATTTCACCGACGTGCGTTGTTGTCCCCCTAGATAGTTCCGCAGATACCCCTCCACCTATTTGTTGACAATCTTTGTCTATCCATCGGTCTGTGGATGGTAACTGGTACTCATAGCCAACTCTGTGCCCACTAAGCTGAATAGCTCTTGCCAAAATGCACTAATAAACTGCCCATCCCTGTCATTGACTATCTGCTTGGGTAGCCCGTGCAACCTGAAAACCTCCTTGAAAAATAGCTCTGCCACTTGCACGACCTTGTAGTCTGTCGATATCGCGAAGAAATGTGCGAACTTGATCAGTCTATCGACCACCAAAAAAATATAGTCCCTACCTTGCACCCTAGGTAGTCTTGTGATGAAATCCATGGAAATGCTCTCCCATTTCTGCTCCGGAATGGGTAGAGGTTGAAGTAATCTAGCTGGGTGTGTCTTCTTAGACTTGTTCTGCTGACAAGTTAAACACTCCCAGATGTGTCTCAGTACATCATCCTTGAGACCCTTCCATGAGAATCTCTCTCTGATCTGCTTGTATGTCTTGAAGTACGCTTGATGCTCGGCTAAGGGTGAATCATGACAGATCTTCAAAATATTTTCCTTCAAGGCAGATTCTGGAACTAAGTAGATCCGGTCCTTGTAGAAAATGATGTCATCTAGTACCCGATATTTGTCATCTACCACTTGCCCATCCATAACCTCACAGGTGAATCTTTTCTTTGAGTATTCCACCAACAAGTGTGCCTTCCAATCTATGCATAAGTTCATCATCGAACAACTCGCTCAAGGAGGAATCTGCTATGACATTCCTTTTTCCTTTAACATACTCGATGTCAAAGTCAAAGGCTTGGACCTTCGAAACCCATTTCTGTTGTCTTTCACTGAGGCCCTTCTAATCCAAGAAATATTTCAGACTGTTGTGATCCGTCTTCACCACAAATTTGCTGCCTACCAAATACTGTCTGAATTTCGTGAGTGCGTGCATGATGGCTAGCATTTCTTTGTCATAGATGGAGTAGATTTTTTCGAACTCACTGAGCTTCGTGCTCTCAAAAACAATGGGGTGGCCTCCTTGCATCAAAACTGCTCCAATCTCCTCCCATGATGCGTCGCACTCCAGGACAAAAGGCTATGAAAAATCGAGAAGTGCTAGAACATGACATGTGCTCATAACCTCCTTCATTTTCTCAAAGGTGCATTGTGACTCCTCTGTCCAATGGAAAGCACCTTTCTTTGTAAGATCGGTGAGTGGTGCTCCCAACTGAGAAAACCCTTTGACGAACCGCCTGTAGTAAATGTACAACCCAAAGAATCCCGTTAACTCTGTGATGTTCTTGGGTGTTGGCCCTGATCTTCTCCTGATGTACCTGTATCCCCTGCTCGCTGATAATGTGTCCCAGGTACAATATCTTTCTCATACCGAATTTGCACTTGGATTCTTTGGCATATAATGACTGCGACTGCATAATGCTAAGAACCTCATCCAAGTGTGTTAAATGTTCTTCCCAAGTCTTGTTGTAAATTAGGATGTCATCGAAGAATACTAGAAGATACTTCCGCAACTTTCCTCTGAAGATGTGATTCATACAAGACTGGAATGTGGCCGGTGCATTGGTCAATCCAAAACGCATGACCAAAAACTCAACATGCCCAAAATGGCATCGAAAAGATGTTTTCTCAATATCCTGCTCCCTGATACTGATTCGATGATAACCAGAGCGAAGATCTATTTTGGTGAAGAAGATTGCCCCATGTAGCTCGTCCATCAACTCATCGATGTGCGGAATAGGGTACCTGTTCTTAATAGTCTTCTTATTAAGTGCTCGGTAATCTATGCACATCCTCAGTGTGCCATCATTCTTTAGCACCAATACAATTGACGAAGCAAAAGGACTAGTGTTGGGCTTGATGTGTCCCATCTCAAGCAACCTTGATTGCTTTCTCAGTCTCGTCCTTGAATCTTTTGGGATGTCTATACGGTGCGGTGATCACTGGTGTCGCCCCTGCCTCTAACTAATTCGTATGATGAAATCCCCTGTTGAGTGGACGACTTGGTGGTATTGATCCGAACGCCGACTCATACTTAACCAAGAGTTCCCTGATCTCTGGGTGATACTGCTGCCTTCCCTTTGCATCCTTTTTGGTGGTAATCAAGCACTTTGCCGCATATGCTACATCCCCATGTTTGAAGATCCTCTCCATCCTCTTTGTTGTTACTGCCCGAGGTGCCCCTGTAGACATGCCTCTCAACACTACCTTCGACCCATTTGCATCTCTAAAGCTCTTCGTCAAAGTATGGTAGTTGAACCCAATCTCTCCTAGTGAATACAACCACTGAACACCCAATATTGCATCTGTGTCTGACAAGTCAAATACGTAGAAAGTATCTGTCACTATGTAGTTGCCTAGTTTGACTTCTAGGTCTAGTACTATGTCCAAGCAAGTCATGGTATAACCGTCGGCCACTGCTACTGTAAATCCCTCAAACTCCTTAGTCCGTAAGCCCCTCCTGGTTACTAATGCTACATCTATGAAGGTATGGGTTGCCCCACCATCTACTAATGCTGTGATGCATTGCCCCTGTACGAGTCCCTTGAGTCTGATGGTGTTGAATCTGGGTAGCCCTGAAAGAGTTTCTATGGTGCCTCCTTTCATCGGTCTCCGTGGTTTTGTCTCCCCCCTGTTGTGAATCTATTTGTGGTGGGGGTCTCTGTGGAGGTTGTCCCTCCTCAAGTGTGGCCTCGTCTGAGCTATTGCTGGAAGCTAGATTGATCTCCTCCTCCTCATCACTGTCTGAGACCACTTCTATATAGTCGATCTGTCCCTTGCCCATGCATCGGTGCCCTGGGACCCATGGATCTCTGCATGTGATAACTTCTTCCTCATCACTTCTTTCTTGGTCTCATCATCCAATTTTGTTTCTCCTTTCCAATCCCTTTGAGGATTCCTCTGATCCTTATTTCTCTGTGGTATAAAGGGTTTGGTGAAGGTCTTCTGTTTATGCACTGAGTCCCCCATGTCCCTAGTGCGCATGATAGCATCCTATAGGGTGCGAGGCTTAAAATATTTAACCTAGCTTAAAATCTTCAACCCATCCCCTTAATGGATTTGGCAATGCCTCAATGAAAAGCATCACCAATCGATGCTTAGATATGTCGAAAACTGCAACTGTTTTCGCTGAAACTCTATGATGAAGGCCTAAACTGATCTGGTTTGCCTCAACTGTGTCAAATCCTTGAACTGGAGCTCTGGATCCCTCCTGTCAAATCTCTCCATCAAACACTCAGTGAACTCCAAGTAAGATGTGATGTGGCTATGACCCAAGGTCACCAGCCCTTGGTACCACCACTCATGTGCTTCCCCCTCCAAATGCAATGCAACGAAACTGATCGCCTCTGACTCTGACATTTGATTGAGCTTGAAATATGTGTCAAGCTTCTGCACCCATGCTTGAGCGGAACATTTAGCCGAACTGTTGAAAGAGGGGATTGCCAATTTCTCGACTTTCTTGATAAAATCTATGTTTTGTGGCTGCATGTTGCCCCTCTGCGCCTCCCTGGGCTTGTTTCAATATCAAATCGAACAATAGTCCATTAGACTCATGTCTGTGTGAAACCTTGGACCTAGTGCCAAGTTGTCTCACATGTACTCTACAAAGGGATCTGCTGGCCCTGTCTTCCCTTGTCCTGGCTGCCCTTGTCCTAGCTGCCCTTGTCTTGGTTGTCCCTATCCTGGCTATCCCACCTGCTGTCCTGTTTGAAATCGTGGGAATAGAGGTCAGGGTATCCTCCCTACTGAAGTGTAGGTACGAGTGGGTGTCATTTGTCCACTTGTACCTGCTACATTCCCACTAGAGCCACTCACTCCACCTCCCTTGTGTCCTGTATGATCAACTGCTCCCCTTGCTATGCTAGCACCAATCGTTCTCAAGCTATTCTGGATGATCTGGGAGTTAAGCACCATATGTGATATGGCATTCCTCATCTCTTGCTGTTCTCTGGCTAGGTCATTCAACATGGCCCTGGTATTGTCAAAAGGTTGCTCTGAGTCACCCCCACTGCCCTCTTGGTAGTCCTCTCTGGGACTCATATCTCCCTCATCCTCTGCCTTTGCCTTTGCGTTGATGTGTTCTTTGTACTCTGTTTCAGCTTCTGAATCTGAACTGATGTGGAAGTGGTTGTAGTCCCTTTTGTTCTAGTCCCTTCTGTCCCTACTGTGGCCTCTGCGGTACTCTTTGTACTCATCTTCGATATGACCCCTACCCGATGAATGAATTTCCCCTGTTCCCGGAATCATGGAGTCATGAGTCAAGCTTCTTCACAGACTGGCAGGAAGAAAGCTTTGATACCACTTAAATATCCCAAATCCCTCGGATCTGGACATTTACTGCTCACACTCGGGATCTAACTGCAGATCTATTGCGCTGGGGTTTCTGAATGAGTTTTGGAAATGTTTATGGCTGTGTTTTTTTTGTGTTTATATGTTTTATACTATGCATGTGATTGTTTTGGAACCAAGAACAACTCAATAGCTTTATTAAGTAAAATAACATGGATTACAATATAGCATGCAAAAATAAAGGAAATAACCTCAGCTAGATCTCGTAGAGAATGACCTTAGCTGGAATACAATGCAAAACACTAAAGAAAATACTCGTAACAATAGAGATAGGTGGATCTATGGTCGGCACTGAAGATCCACTGCATGCGTGGCTGGACCTGCTGCATGCAACAACCGAAAATACCCCCGACAACTGCCGTTGAAGATTGGAATTCTCTCCTTCGTGGCTATACTTGTCGGATTGGCCTGAAAACTGTCTCAGAAAGGTCACCCTGCTGCCTAGCACACTTCCCCTATTTGCTTCTTGCAGATTTGACCCTCTGCGAATCTACCGGAACCCCGGATGAACTCTCTCAACCCCTGCACACTTCCCTTAGTTGGGTAACACGTTTTTGATGTTTTACCCGGTGGAATGCTATGATAGCTGTGTTGATATTATGGTAGCCGCGGGAGGTATTAACCTCCACTTGTGACCTTTGATGAAATTAGAATATTCCAGGAAGCAAGAAGAACCCTAAAAGACTTGGACATAACCCTAGAAGTAAAGTCGTCTAAAGAGAATATTTTATATTGATTCTTTAGCCTCTAGAAAGAGAAGTCGGCCCAAACAGCCTGGAAAGAGAAGTATAAATATAATTCGCCAGAGCTCATTTGAGACACACAAGTCGCAACTGCAGAAATCCAGTAGTGCGCAAGCCTGGGGAGCAGCAACAACTGCAGTTACTACAACCTGTAATTTCAGTCTTTCTGGGTCGGACTTTCTGATCAGTCTTGGTTATCTTTGTTTGGTGYATTAGCCTTGGTTGGCTATTGATTTRCTACCAGAATTCTTTTCTCTGTCAAGGTCAAGGTGCTCGGGGGTGGCATTCGTGCCTATGGTTGGGTGACAATATTGCTATATTGTCTATGGTTAAACGAGCACACCCACTTTTCTAACAGGTTATGGGCCCACACCTCCTTCATTCAGTCTAACCACTGGAAGGAAGCTAAGACATAAGGTTATCAAGCTTGTTGAAGAACTGCCATTAGGGTTTCTAGCAGGTGCAGTTACTGAAGCACTGCCACTAGGGTTACTAGCAAGTGCAGTTGCAAAACCCTAAAACTCTTGCTCAGCGCCTTATGATGGAACACCTTACTGAAGGAGAAGATATTCTAGTGCACCTTAGTCCAACACACCTCTTGGCACTCTCAGAAGGCAAAAACGTCAAGGTTGAGATTTTGGGTCAAAGTCAAAGTTTGACCAATTATCAATCAATAGAAATCTTAAATGAAAACACTGATCATCTACATTATTCAGCTCTCACATGAACTCTTGAGGATGACACGTGGATAATTGACAGTGGAACTTCCAAGCTTATGACAGGAGACCAGGTTAGACTCCAATCTTAATGAAAAGAGGACATCCTACAAGGTAGAACTTGGAGATAAGAACACCTATCCAGTCGAAGGAATTGGTCAAGCCTCCATCAAATTTAAAAAAGGTAACAATGTTTATTTGAGCAATGTCTTATATGTACCTGGTTTAGAAAAGAATCTTGTATCCATATCTTGCCTAGAAGACAAAGGAAACAAAATAGCCTTTGTAGATGGAAAAGTATTATCTTGGTCTGGAGACTCCAACATAGAGAACGCTAGAGTTATTGGAACCCGTGAAGGAAGACTATACAAACTATTAGAACAAAATGATGAAGCCCTTGTACATGAAGTCAATCCCAATGAACTTTGGCATAGAAGGTATGCTCATATCAATTATGAAGCATTACCTTTCCTCGAAAAGATGGTTGAAGGAATACCAGAACTACAATCTATATATGAAGGAATTTGCAAAGGATGTGCTCTTGGTAAAAATGTTAAGAAACCATTCTCAAGCAGCAACAATAGATCTAAGGAAATCCTAGATCTAATACATTCAAATGTTTGCGGTCCGATGCCAGTCAAATCTCAGGAGGTTCTCTTTATTATGTAATCTTCATAGATGATTACTCAAGAAAGACTTGGTTATATCTCTTGAAAACAATGGACGAAGTTTTCAGCAAGTTTCAAGAATTCAAAGCAGAAATAGAGAACCTCACAAACAAGAAAATCAAGACCTTGAGAACAGATAATGGAGGAGAATATATATCCAAGGAATTTGTTTCCTTTTGCAAATCGACAGGGGTTAGGAGGGAACTAACTATTCCTCATAATCCTCAACAAAATGGTGTAGTAGAAAGCAAGAACACATCTATTGAAGAAACTGTGAAGGCACTAATGAATGATCAAGGTTTATCTATGTATTTGTGGGGAGAAGCAACCATGACAACAATATATGGTCAGAACAAAAGTCCCCACTGCATATTGAAGGATATGACTTCAGAAGAATCTTTCTCAAGAAAGAAACCTAATGTGGAACACTTAAGAATCTTTGGATGCCCTGTTTACATTCACATCCCCAAGGATAAAAGGAAGAAATTAGAACCCTCAGGAAAGAAGGGCATATTTGTGGGATACAGTGAATCATCCAAATCCTACATAATCTATATCCTGGAACAACATAAGGTTGAAGTTAGCAGAGATGCAACCTTCAATGAAAAGATGGCTTTCAAGAAATCCATAGAAGAAACTATAGAAGAAGAAGAGTATGAAGAGCCTAAAGAAGAAAGCACATGTCTTCCAGAAAGTCAGCATGAAGAAACATAACAACTTGATCATTTGATGCAACCATGTGAACCTATTGAATCAGTCATTGTAACCAAAACCAAGAAACATCCAACTTGGTTTGAAGCTACTCTACAAGAAGAAGAAAGACTCAAAACCCCAAGTGGCACCTTTAGAGAAAGCAAAATGCCCAAAAGATTCTCCAGCTATGCAGCATGTATGACAAAGCTTCTAAATGAAGAACCCATCACATTTGAAGAGGCAGCTCAGAAGAAACAATGGAAAGAAGCCATGACAGAAGAACACCAGTCCATCATGAAAAATGATGTATGGGAAATTGTGCCTAGACCCAAAGAAAAATCAGTAATAACTTCAAAATGGGTCTATAGGA
>SNQJ01S0010976.1:93901-113374 GCA_010110895.2 Picea sitchensis
GTCTCCCTTGGACCAGCCATCCTAAATAGAAAGAGCTCCCCATCGGGTGGGGAAGCTCCTGTTACGCCAGTTTGAAGCCCTGACTCAAGCTAACCTAAACCCTTCCTACAAACTGTGCGATAACAGTGCCTATTTCCCTGAGGCCATAAATTTCGATCTCGATGTCCAAACTGAGCAAACGAGAACTTGTTGGAAAACTAGAGACATGAATAACACTTTGGATTGATTTCCATGGCCAATATCATAACTATCATGCCCTAAAAATTAAATTATAGTTGGGACTATTTTCTAGCTTAGCTAATTATTTTTGAAAAATTGTTTATTAAAAGAAATTTCTGAGCTTCTAAAATTTGGTCCCAGTTGACGGCACAAATATTTAAGTTCACATCTACAAGGGGAAAATAAAATCCTAATTGAAAGGTAGTTCCAGGAAGATGATGAGGAGATTATAAAAGAGGAAAATAAGCATATTCAAAGGTGGGGCAGTTGGGAGTTTTTGCATCGGTGGAGAGTTTGCAAGAAGCAAGTTTTTCCTTTTCAAGATTTTGTGAATTAGCCTACTTAACTTTCTTCTTGATTCTTTCCATCAGGTTTTCCATGTATGTTTGGCGACAGAAAGATCTGAATCTAATAAGCTCTTTCTCTAAATTCTTCCAATCATTTCTCATGATATTTCAGGTTCAAAGGAGCAAAATACCTGCTTGTAAAAAGGAAAATGCGTTTTAATTCAGTTTATCTAATTGTCATTGAGATATTATTGAGGTTGTTTCATCACTCCTGTTTCAGACATTGTTAAAGTTCTTACATTTGGGATATTATTATTAATTTCTCCCTCAAATAACTATTCAAGTGTCATGTTTTTTTTATGAATCCGTATGATGATGTATCAATGGATTCTCAAGGAGATGATGCTTTACAAACTTGTTTTGATATTAACGAAGTCCGTTAGAGTTCTTTGATGACCTAACCATTTTACTTTTCTTTCATCTTGCAAAGTCATAGCTAATTCCGGATTCACATTATTTTTAAAGAAGGCAAAATATTTGTTGAAAGAAAACTCCAAACCCTGTAGATACAAATATATGCAGACATATTTATTTCTTCTTCTTAAATGATATGATGTGCTTGATAAGTACATTTGTATATAGGAGTTCTATGGAAGATTTGTTGGGGTTTTCTATTGAATACATCTAAAATCATAAGAAAAATATTCCATATATAAAAAAATAGGAGTACCACCTCTATAAAAGGTAGGAGGATTTATCCTTGTGATGTTGTCTTAAAGACCTTAAAACAATCTTTTAAATCAATAAACACCTCGTGACGTCTCTTAACACAACATAACAAATAAGGGTTAGTTTTAAAATTTGCCTAAGTCTTATTGAGGGGGAGCAACATTACCCCTGATACATGCACCAAGTCCTAGGACAACAAATATTTCCTAAGTACCTAGGTGAAAAATAGTAGAAGATGAATAATAATGATGAAAGGGAAGGGAGATAACTTCATGCGATGACCCTCAAAATATTATGCATACATGGGTCTTTTTATTCATTCATCTAACTTTCCTGAGATAGGATTTTTATACAATAGCCTTCGAATGGTAGCTTATCATTGAGTTACCTATCCTCGACACTGTTTCTTACTACCCTTTTATGCCTTTTTCTTTAAGTGTTCAATTTATCGAACAAGTCCCTTTTTCTTGTCGATATTCATAGGCAACCTAGGGACTAGGGGCATTGGCCTCATAGCAAGGTGGCATTGCTCAAGATTTTATTTTTGGCTTTTGATTAGCTCTTCACTTGAGGTGGCATTGCTCAATCTTTTATTTCCGGCTCTTGATTAGTTCTTCACCTCTAGCCTTTTTGGCTTTATTAGTCAGGCTTTCTTCTTTAGACCTTTTCTTTTTAACCTTTGAGAAAGTTATTTTTATATGGATGGAATGAATGATACAAGGAAGGTGGAAAATGTCTAGTATGGTTAGGATGTGGACAACTCTATCAAGGCTAAGTACCTATTAGTACAAATTGACCCGAGAAATGACACACATCGAAAATAAAACATGTCCCTCGTCGATACAATGATAGTATTTAGTTTTGAGACTGAAGGAATACCCTCCTTAGGTTAGGATCCCCAACCTTAAAGTGTAGAGGCAAGGCCACTGAGGTGACAGTGGGCGGCTTTCCTATCCATTTCCCCAAGCTCTCCTTTGTAGGGCGAGACTTTTCCTTAGCAAGAGTTTGAGAGATAACAAAGCTCAAACCTATATAAGGGTTTGCTCTCTTCATTATTTCTCATGGTTGGATTTTTGGAGTTTCCCCCTCCTTGGAGCTTAATGGATATATTTTTCTTGGAGCATATGTGAAGTGTAAGGGTTTTCTCTGATCAATGCGTGGTTTATTGTTTCCTCCTCTAATTCTTGTTGATGAATTGTGGTAGAGATTGCTAGATATTGCTTTGTAGGGCCAAGAGAGAAGAGTATATCTACTCTATTGGAAGGGTTTTATGTGGGGAGTTTCTCCCTCTTGAATCCTTTGTTGTCTTATACATGATGGTTTTCTCTTGCATATAACATCTTCTTAAGTGGGTGCTAGACTAATACTTCATTGTGTAGGGCATACCCTAATGGCATATTTTTGATGTGGCACCTTAGGTGCCCTCCTAGTACATTTTTCCGCATTTATTTTCATCCCATTAAGGTTTATTGTGGTATGTTTATGCAACCCTTAAACACTTATGAATTTCCCTCTTGGATTGGCCTCTTACTCCATTTTCCCTTGTTTGGTTATGTAATTGATGCCAAAATATTAATGGCATGAAATAAAAGGACCTTGTTTTAATGGGGATTTTAGTCCATCAATTTTAGATTTGGTTCTGATGTACATTTTTCCGCATTTATTTTCATCCCATTAAGGTTTATTGTGGTATGTTTATGCAACCCTTAAACACTTCTGAATTTCCCTCTTGGATTGGCCTCTTGACTCCATTTTCCCTTGTTTGGTTATGTAATTGATGCCAAAATATTAATGGCACGGAATAAAAGGACCTTGTTTTAATGGGGATTTTAGTCCATCGATTTTAGATTTGGTTCTGATGTGGCATGGTTGGCACACTTCAAAGTTCAAACATATGAAACTAGGACCTTTTTCTATGGTCGTCTAACACATGAAGCACTCCTAGAAGAAACCGAGGTTGGGCACAATAATTTCCATAGACTAGGATTTGGATGTGAGAAGATTCATTAGGAACTAGCACGAGGAGCAGTTTTACAAATTTTTTTTGATGGATCAAAGTTAACACGAATCTTAGCCATACCATTATTTGTTTAGTAATCTACAAATAGAATTGCTCCTATCATCTTGTCCATATCATCAAGAGAATCAATATGTTTGTAACCACGTGGAAGGAATGCTAGTTGAGCTATGGCTAGCAATAACATAACAATGAGTGCTACTAGGTTCAACTGGAAGCACGACCATGCAAGCAGAGTGAAAATGCACAATTTCTAAAGAATGGTTGACCACCTACAACTAAAGAGTACGTTGTTTTCACTTGTCATTGTGAATGAACATCTTCTAGTGAGTTTTATTCTAAACTCCCTTATTTTTAGGATTTTGTGTTTTTTTGTTTTTGAACTTTTTTGTTTCAATGGATGTGAGATGGAATTCATACCCGCTGTATCTGCGATGGATCTTGTATGGTTCCATCTTGTATAGATACCTACATTGATCCTAGTCATATTTGGTTTCTATGCATATTGGGTTTGGATAAAAAAAAATCTAGGGGAAGGGTAGATTTGGTAACTTAGGTCTGGTCTAGTGCAAATGTGTGTGTATAATACATTCATGAAATAAATTATGGGTATTCATAAGCATTGCAGCTTAGTCTAGGTTGGACCATAAGCAAACTAGACAAGGCCTATAATACTGTTGCATGGTCTGGAGACTTGAAGTTCCAAAGCTAGGGGTGATATAAGACACTAGAATAGTTGGGCACTAAATGCATGGAATAACGCCTATATTTGATCAGACTCTAGTATTTACAAAAATCTTTAATTGATAGTGATTTTTATCAAAGTAGCTTTTTTATGCTTGATTTTCTTTGGGTTTTATAGTGTACTCAAATACAAGAAAACTGTAATACTCGCAGGGAAACGTTTAATTGTGGAAATAACTCTTTTAAGGATTAATGGTTATTGCTCTATGATTTAATTTATCTGTCCTGTTATGTGAGTAATTATTTCTTCTCAATGTTCCACCAAGTTTCTGGGATAGGGAGACATGGGATCATGGAAACGTGTTCCAGGGATCTGTGGAGACACCCCCAAATCTTAGAAAATGTCATGGGAAACATCAAGACCCCCAACATAGGGGATTCATTTGAAATGAAAAAAAACAAAAAATTAAATATATGAAAAACAATGACAAGTCAAACAATGAAAGTATGAAATAAACATTCAATAATTCATATTCAATTTCAGGTTTTTATTTTTCTGTGGTTTGTCTGAGAAAAATGACATTTTCTAAGGTCATTGGACAAAAATAGTGAATAATGCCTAGTAATCCCCTTTTCAGAGGAGGGATGCCAATAAGTTTTCCACAAAAAGGAAATACCCCCCTACGCTTCCCTGAGTTTCCTCAAAAGTGAGATATGAGGAAACGTCCCCCATTGAGTTTTTCCATCATGTGAGAAATGGGGGGAGCGTGTCCCCCACCTGGAAAAGTGCATTCCCATGGAACACTGCTACTTCTGCATGGATATAATGTTAACTATTGGTGTTTATACATGTTGAAAAGGTTTGGTTACCTTGACATAGTACCTCCCAAAAGGCTAACAAACTAATATACTACCTTTCTGTTTGGTGTCTCAAGCTATTTGTTGCACAACTTATGGTGCATATTGGCATCAATGAGTTATACTCATCGTCTTAATATATTTCACATTGCGTGTTAATAAATGGGTTTTCATATGATTAAGTGAAAATTGAATTAATGTTAGGTGTGTATATAAATAAGGACCATCATTATGAATAATTATAGGGTTTGGAATATTTGATTAAATCTATTTTTGCATGAGATGTGTATATAAAACTTAAAAAAGATATTTATATGTATAATTAATAATAATAGCTGTCAAGGACTTAATATAGGTAATGAAGTGACATGATCATTCTTGCAAAGGCAATACTATTGTATAAATACTATTGTTTGTCCACAAAAGACACTTCATACAAGACTTCACATATTACGGACTATGCTAACAAGGAATGGGAGATTGGTACCTTTCAATTAAGTAAACAATTGATAAAAATCATGCACGTTCGAATTCTTCTAGGTTCATTTCAGAGCATGAAGTATTTTATCTAATAAAATTTGTTATGCTTATTATACATCTACGTATTATTTATTTCTTGAATTAATTTCGAGTGATTCCTTTTATATATGTCATGCTTTGAGAAATGCTTATTTTCTACTACTGATAAAATTGCTTCCTCTATGCTGTGTTTTTTTTTTAGACGAGAATGTAGAGCCATTAAATTGGGAACGAAGGGTTCGTATAGCACAAGATGTGTCAAGAGGAATTGAATATCTCCATGACGGGGTATACTTTTTGGTTCTGACGATGATAAAATAGTTCAAAATCTTTTTTTTTGTAATTGAGTCCTTTAAGTATTGTATACAAACGAAATCTATCAAATTGCAATTCATTCTCTAATTGATCTTGTCACAGGCAGTACCCTCAGTACTTCATCGAGACATAAAGTCTGCCAACATATTATTAGACCATTCTATGAGAGCCAGGGTATGATTATTTTATTTTGTTCAGTTTGCATGTAAGGTTCGGAATCTTTATTTTTGCTTCACTTTTCCTTGTTGAAAATATAACTGAAGTAAGGAACAGTGATAAACATGTGGAAATTTGTAGGTCAAATATTATGCAGTTATTCCTGTGTTTTCGAGAATTCGTATAAACTCCTCACACACCCCAAATATTCTTGAACTATGATTTAATACTGAAATAAAGTTTATAGGAAGCTATTGCAATTGGTGCAAGATTCTAGTTGTATTACTATCAGGTTCATGTATTTTTTTCTCTTAAACACGATTAACAGCGTGCTAACAAACTGAAGTGAGAATATTATGTACCAAACATATCTTTAGAGATTGCTAATGTATTTACGTGTGAAGAAAGCTCTCAAAATGCCTTTGATTCTTATTTCATCATGTTAATATAAATTAATTTAACGTAAAATGTTAAAAAAACTTCCTGGATCCTTTAAAAGCTTCTAACAGATGGGGCAAGTTTGATTGTTTCTTCTTTTACACTTGTCTTCCAAAAAAAATAGATTGGCATCAACATTCCCAGTAGTTTCTCTATAACATGTTTTTTTAAGGGACTGAGCTATTTCTTTTTTGGGGGAAATACTTTTATAGAATCCTTTGGCTAGGTTGCCATGCTATGAGGGATGTATCGATGCTGTCAAAGTTATCTGGGACTTGGATCTGGCCTCATGCATATCTGCTTTAGGGTTATGAACCCAGGTCTCTGTATTAATAAAAGCCAGATCACCTTGCTGCTTACTGCTGAACCACACTCTTATAGAAAAAGCTATTGCCTTTAATTTATAGGATATATAATATAGGGAGATATTATATATAAATATTAGAAATATAATTGACTTTGGTGATATGGGCAGAGATGGAGCAGAGTGAGAAGAACTGACGACAGGCTTCTCGTACAGAAGGGATTGCCAAAAACTTGCTCAAGGATTGTTTTGTATTCTCAACTTTGGATGATGATACATGGGAAAATAGCTCCTTAAGTAGAAAGAATAACTTTGCATAAGAGTGCGACGTGGATATTTTAATGTATAATAATCTTATATGAAATCAATTACATAATGGAATCTACCACCTACTTTATTCCCCCCTAATTTTAATGGCGATGTGAAAATGTGCACATGTTTGCAAATGAAACATAATCAAATTACATTAATATTTTACGCAAATTTTGCTTTGTACCGTATTTTATTAAAAAGCATTTAGGGAGAATATAAATCTAGGTGTTACTCCAACATCTATATTTCTTTTGAACATGGCAACTAACACTTTACCACCTTACATGGTAACTACACTATTTGGATAGGGTGCGGAGATATTAATGCCAACTAACACTTTTTCGATGTCTTAATAATGTGATTTGAATTTTGTATAGATATGCATGAAGGCAAAGATAAAATATATGTATGTACATTATTATTGATTCCACAAAGCTCCAATGCTAGATATGGTAAGGACATTTTGAATGCCCACTGATGCCTCGTCATGTAATGAAGGAATATTATGTTGTGTTATGATTACAGTGAATATGATAACCATAGAGCCAACCGTGAGACCAAACACTCAAAACAAGGCCACTAGACAAGTTCATTGATTAAGATTGTTATGAAAATGGGACATGCTAGTATTCTAATGTCTTAGGTTCTTAAGGATTTGGGTTGTTGATTGTTGGAATTCATAATTGAAAGCAAGGAATCAAATGGAACCAAAGCAAACCCAAATTTTGCAGTAACTCAATCACAAGCATGCTAGAGGTAGATAACCCTACTATGCTAGAGAGAAAGAGAGAAATATGCCCAAATACAATTGTGCGATACAAGAAATGCACAAGTACACATAAAAGAAATAAATTTCAAGCATGAGAGAACGCCAAATATATAGGCATCCTTAGGCATAAAATGCTTTATAAGAGAGATTGAGAATATTGCAAGAGGAGATGGTACAAATGACATCTCGAGTTGTGTATTTATACACTACACAACTCAAGTGAGGCATCCCTTCAAGAGGGGTAAGTGTCCCTTCAAGAGGGGGTTGTGGTTCCACAAAGCAAGGGCACACACCAAAGAGGGTTGTTGAGCCTACATATTAAGTTTGACTAGGTAAGCCTTAACTGTACTTAGTAACACAATAAAGGAATAAACAATATGGCCTTAGCCATAATTACAAGTAATAATGAGACATGAGTACTAGTAATAATGATACATGAGCTGTGGCCATATCTATAGATTACATTAATAATTCCAAAACCCCCAAGCTGAAAAGGGGCCATGGAGAGATGCCATTATAGCACAACATCACCCCTAAATGGCAAGTTTTCCACACCAATACGATGCCACAAACTATTGAAGGTGGACCTTGACAAGATTTTGGTGAAGATGAGCTAATCAGATGAAGGAACAAAGATGGGCGCAATATGATTGAGAGCATAGAGATGATAGATATAGTGCATCCAAAGATGAGCATGTTTATATTTTTGATGATTATGAATAAGTTTGATGGTACTTTGATTGCCACAATAGAGAGGGGTGGGGCCCTTTTGAGGAATGTTCATTTGATGCAGAATCATCCTCATCTAGACAAGATGCTTCATAGCAAGGAGAGCATTGGCATACTCATCTTCTGTACAAGATAGAACCGGAGTTTGTTGCTTCTTAGAACACTAGGAAACTAGTCCAAAACTAAGAGTACATGAGTAACTAGAGGGTGAATGATGCCCATCAAGATCACCGATCCAGTTTGCATCGAAGAATCCTTGAATATAAATAGGGGCTCTTGCTGCATAGTGAATATATATATTAGTGGTGCCTACAGACACTAGGAACACAAACTGACAGTAAAGGCATATCTACCAAGTATGAGTAAGGTAGATAAGACTTCCCACTAAATAGTGATAGATAGTAGCTTAAAATAAAGGAGAGGGACAATCTACTTGAAACTTCATCTGAGTGGCAAGAGGGGTGCTAACAAGCTTATGATCCTCCATCTTGAAGTGTTGCAGCAAATCTAGAACATATTGAGGTTGACAAAGAGAGATCTCAAAAGTAGATGGAGTAATTTGAATGCCTAGGTACTAGTGAAGAAAACCAAGATTAGTGATTTCAAACAGCGCTTGAAGCCTTAGCTTCAACTTTTTAATTCGAGAGATTGAGTTTCTAGTTAGAATCAAATTGTCAACATAGAGCACGGTAATAAGGATTTGATAATCTTGATGAAAAATGTAGAGATCAAGCTCACTTTTGTAATGAGAAAATCCAATGTTGAGAAAAAAATTATGGATCTTCAAATATTAAGTGTGGGGTAACTGCTTGATTTTGTAAGTCGACAGATTAATGGTGTTGAACTTTCTTGAACAAAGCCTTGTGCTTGCTGCATATAGATTTCTTCTTGAATATCCCCATGAAGGAAAGCACTTTTGACATCCATCTGATAAATCTTCCAATTTCTGTGCAATGGTTATAGATAGAATTGTATATATAGTGTCCATCTTGACAAATAGGGAAAATGTTTCATTGTGTTCAATACCTTCTTTTTGTGAGAAAACATCACAAGCATATCCTTATGCTAGTGAATCTATCCATCGACTCCATATTTGGTCTTAGAGATCCATTTATAGTCAACTGTATTCTTACCCTTAGGTAAAGGAACCAATTCCCATGTCTAATTTTTTATTAGAGCCTCATACTCGACATCCATAGTTGCTTCCCATTCAAGGGCGTTTTTGGCCTGAGTATAAGTAGAGGGGTCTTTGTCAGCGTTTTCCTTGGTGAGAAGAGCATGAGTAGTAGTCAGAGTTTTAAAAATCGGTTTGAGTTGACTCAGACTTTGTCAACTCGGTCGATTTGATAGAGAATTAATTCGGCCAGTAGATCGGTTTAGAGGGTCGATTTGGTACTGGATCAGTCGAGTCAAGGCATGAATCAACCGATTCGATACCAAATTGGCCCAACTCAACTGAGTCCATACATACTTGGTGGAATCAGTCTTGGACCCCACCATGCCGGACTGTGCATGAAAAATTCATTTTTTTTAAAATACTTAAAACCTAATTTCTAACAACTTAAACCCTACCAAAAAATTATAAAGAGAACCCCACCCCCCGCTCTATTTTCCTCACACCTCGCACTTCACTCATTGAGCATTTGTGAGCATTTGCAATTTTGGAGCAACATTAAAGAGTAGTGATCTGTCCTAGGTATGTTAATAGTTAAATAATAAATTTGTCCCTGTTTTTTCCTCTCATTAAATTGCAGATCTGAAATTTGTCTTTAAAGTTTTGTACTTTTGGCCTTCTATTACTTTGAAGTTTGAAGTATGGACTTTGCATATTAAGAATTTAAGATAGGGTTTGCAATGTTGCATATTTGAATTTGCAAATTGGAGTTTTGCCATGGCCCCAAGAGTCAAAGGCTTTGCATGGAACCATTTTGATCTTGTTGATGAGGAGATGTGTTGCAAATATTGTAGCTAAGTAACAGGACACGACCTCCAGGGCCTTTGTGTCCATATCCCATGTGTCAGACATGGACACGCTAGAGCCTAGGACACATGTTTGGCACGTGTTCGTGTCTGATCCTTAGTCATGTCCCATGTGTCTGACATGTGCGACGCAAAAAGTGAACCGTGGGTATCTAAAAGGGTGATTTGGCTCTTATTTTTTCTCATTTTCTTTTGTAGGTTGGAGCTTTGAGGTGTGTTGGTGTGCAACTGAAGGGTAAATTACAGATTTGAAGGGGTTCCAACTTCCAAGTGCTTTTTAGGTCGATTTGCCAACCATATTTCTTGTTTCTATCTACAACAGTGGTTTGTTTTCCTCATTCCATAGAAATCATGGCTCGATCCGCAAGGGAAGCTAAAAAGGGTCAAAGGAAAGGGAGGAGTGTCGTTGTTGTTGTTGCCCCTCCAATTTCATCTCTTTCTATTGGTGTTCCATTTGCTGCAAGTGGAGTTGCAAGTGCAGCCTCTAATGCTGAAAAAAACATTGTTGTAGCAAGACAATAGGCTCAAGAGAATAAATATCCATTGTGGAAGTATGTTACAAAACATCAAGGGCCTGAGGCCAAGTTAAGGGGGGAGGGAATGTCCTTTGGACATGTAGTTTCTACAATAATTAGTTTAAGAGCACCTACTACTGAGTTAAGGGCCATTTGTTGGGCCAACCCCATGGACTTGGACCATGTAAATTAATGAGTGCATCCAAATGAAAATAAATGGAAAGAGAGGATAATGTGGCTTGGGGAAGGTGGCAGTAGCAAGTAGGACAAACAAAAAATGAGGATCCTCTTCCATTCCTGGAAGTCATCTAGTGGATTTGGGAGTGGGACTGCAATTTATCTAGCAAGAAAGAGGGCAGCGACAAGTGGTGGTTCAATTGACAAGATATTTCAACAAGAGACGCGAGATGAGGTTGATCTTACCATTGGGTTCTTTTTCTATCTCAACTTCATTTCAATTAATGTTGCATGATTTTTTTTTATTGAGATGTGTCAAGCTCTAGTTGAACGGGCTCCAATTGGGTATGTGCCTCTTAGTTTAGAGAAGCTTAGAATCACATTGTTGGTTTAGGAAAATAAGAAGGTGGATAAAATGCTAGAGCCTATTAAATAATCATGGCCCTCATCCAGTGTTAGTATTTTTTTTGATGGATGGATGGATGTAGCACGTCGTCCACTCATCGATTTCATGGTGTCTTCCCTGAATGGACCAGTCTTCTTGAAAGTGGTGGATGCTCTTGGAAAATACAAGGATGCACAATCTATTGGTGAGTTGTTCATTAAACTTATTGATGATGTAGGTGTTGATTCTTGTGTGCAAATTATTACAGAAAATGCACCTATTTGCAAGGCTGCTGGCATGATTAGTGGAAGCTAAATATCAACAAATATTTTGGACACCTTGCATTGTTCATTCTTTGAATTTAGCACTTAAATATATTGCTTTAGATGTGACATGGATGAGAAGTCTGAGGATGCATGCCATATCCACAATTTTGTATGAAACCATACCAATTCCCTCACAATCTATAAGGAGTACACAATCTATCATTGTTGAAGATTGCAGATTCTTAGTTTACCTCCTCATTTATCATGCTTAAGAGGTAGAGGGAGGTCAAGACTGTTCTTAGGTCCATGATTATTTCAGAGTTTTGGTCTTTTTGGAGAAAGACAAATAAGGCTTCTTCAAAAAAGGTCAAGGATACAATGTTAGATGATGGTTGGTGGGGGAGGGTAAATCTTACCATTGAGATCATGGACCCTATCATCTCTTTGTTGTGGTTTGGAGACATGGACCGACCCATCCTAGGAGATGTTTATGAGGGGTGGGATTCCGTGATTGAGTCTGTGCAAATCGTTATTTTACAGAATGAGTGGCCCAAGTATGGGACATCAACAAAAGACCTTATTCACCATCATACATGATATTCTTATCAGTAGGTGGGATAAGAATTCCACACCTTCCCATTGCTTGGCTCATTCATTGCATACCAAATACTATAGTAATGATTAGATCAATGGTGGGCCTTCACGTAGATTCCCTCCTCACATGGATGGAGAGATTTCACAGGGGACGAAGGATACATTTAGAAGGATATATTAGGATAAAGCATCCATTAATGAGGTGGAGGAGGGCTTCATAGAGTTTTTCACTAGCATTGGGAGATTTGGAGGCTATGATGTGCTCAGAGACAAGGTGATTAAGAAGCCCTATGCTTGGTGGTAAACTCATGGGGCAACGTGCACTCTTCTACAACAATTAACCACGAGGCTCCTCTCTTAGTTTACTTCATCCTGTTGTTGCGAGAGGAATTGGAGCATGTTGAATTTTCCTATTACTCAATCATTGAGATTAATGCTAATAATTACTAAACTCATAAATTTACTTTGCTGATATAAATTTCAGAATTATGTAGATAACCTACAAGTGAGTAATAAACCATAAAAAATGATAGCAGAAGCATACACAGAACCAAGCATAAAAATAGGACAACACCAAATGTACCCTCAAAACCCCAGTGTGGGGAAAACCAGCTAAGAAGGGATTTTATTGGGTATTCAGGAGAATAACTACATCAACAGAGTAAATTGAAAACTCTTACAAATTTCCCAGCAAAAAAGTTCACATTCCTTTGCAGAAAAACGCCCAGCTGTTGGTTGTACGACCCAACAAATTATGGCCCTGTACAACTTGGTTTGTACAGCCCAAGTATGGCCTGTACAAATTTGGCCTGCTGTACGACCTACAAACAACCTTCTTAGGCTGAGAAAACTCGGCCTACTCCTCTCTGCTTTCTGTTGTTCTGAAATGGCCCTTCTTTGCAGACCAGTATGGCCCAAGGAAGGCCTTTGTTGGCTGCCCAAAGTTGGCCCTGAACTTGCCCTCTCTACTTCAATTGCTCCCTCTTCTTCTCCTTCCCAAGCACCCTCTTCTTCTCACCTGCACAACCTCACAAATGAGAAATGGTGTCCTTCTCCACCCTCAACCCCTTCTTTTATCCTTCAATCAACCACCATTTTCCTTGAGATGTGTGCCCAAAATTGGGCCTCAATGGTTGAGATTGGGACTCCCCCTTTGGGCTGGACCCCACCCTCCACTAAGTGGTGCGCTCCCCTTTGGACAAGGTCCCACAAAGCACTCAACTCTTCATGAGGTGCGCCCTCTCTTACTGGGCCTCACAATCCACTCAAGGATGAATTATTCGCTGATTTGCCTAAGTCTGATTTAGGCTGAGATAAGAAGGCTGATCTGGGTCATATGTGTGTCCATCAGTTGACCTAGGACACTAAGGCCTAGTTGAGACACCTATCGAGCTACCAAAAACTAACACTCCCTCTTAGCGAGGGAGGTGTCTCCATCTGGATCAGACTCTGATCCCATCAAATCTGCTGCCGCTATAGCTACTCCCTCTGAACTAGAAGACATCTCTGCTACCTTTGCTACACTCTGATTTGATCTTATGGTCTACTCCTCCATCAATGTCATGTTATACCAGCTGACATTCTTTGACATTGATCTCCGGTCCAAGATCCCCTTGGACGCAACTACAGGCTGTCCCAACACCTTGTACATCATGCCTTTCCTGATGCCAAGCCTCACTGTTGCATCCAAGGATGCCCCCTCTGCCCCTATGAGAACCTGTCCATCTTCGAAAATCACTACATACCCCTTGTTGTCCAGAGTTGACACCGAGAGAAAATTGGCCCTCGACTTTGGGACAAACATCACCTCATCGACCTCCAGAGAACCACCTGACTCTAGCTGGAATCTGACGCATCCAACCCCTTTTACTGCATGCATGGTGCCGACCCCACTACCCCATGCGAGTTTGAGCTCGTCTCTGAAACACTAAGGAACACTGACCTCATTCCTATCATATGGCGAGATGACCTACTATTCACGAACCAAGCCCCATTGTCCTCCAACTCAGCCAATCTGTTGTCGCTAGAAAGAAAGGCAACCTGAGAAAATTCATCCTCGAGTTTCTCTGCAAACACATCCATCTCAGCAGATGTTGTGGCTACTACCTTTGCCTCCTTCTTCTTGTTGGGACACTGGCTTGCATAGTGGTCGGTCTTGTGACATACAAAGAATTTCACTTTTCCCATGTCTCTGGAACCTCCCACTCCACTACTCTTCTTTGCATGAAGAGACACATTCTCCTCCTCTTCACTCTTTCGTTGACTAGCCTGAGTGGCATCAAGTCTCAACTCCTCCTGGGTGAAGTCATCCCATAATCTCTCCCAAGAAGCTCCCGAGCACCACTCCACAGAAAAATACTTCCCATTGTTTGGTGAAGCCATTCAAGGTTGTCATCACCAACTTAGTCTCGTCCACAGCCTCTCCCACAACCACCAGTTCATCTCTGATCCGAGTGAACTTAGTGAGATAGGTGACCACTAACTCTCCCTTGGCCATCTTTGTGCTTCTCAGCTTCTCTCTGAGCAACATCTTCCAACTCTGGTTATTAGATTGGTACAACTTTACCAGGGATCCCACATTTCCTTGGCTGCCTTCTTGCTAGATAGATGTGGGATAATGTGGTCTTTAACCCCATCCACAATAATCCCCCTCGTCTTAACATCCTTCTTGAGGTGGGTTGCTAGCTGTACTGGATTAGCTGGAGGGACTGCTTTCCCTTAAGCAAATTCCAATAGCCCATTCTCCTCCAACACCAAGCTTATATGCTCCCCCCAAGGACAGAAATTGGAGGTGCTCTCCAACTTGTCTTCGAACCTTAGGCCTTCCATTTGATTCAACTCCTCTGGCTGCCCCACTTTTTTTGGTTATTTCTGATTTTCTCCTGGTCTGCACAGCAAGAACCTTGGCTTTGTCCTATACTCAGAGGCTGAGTTCTGATACCATGTTGATTTTCCTACAACTCAGCAGTGAAATGTTTGCCAATAATTTACTAAAAACCAGAAATTTACTTTGCTGATATAAATTTCAGAATTATGCAGTTAACCTAAAACTGAGTAATAAACTATAGAAAATGATAGTAGAAGCATACACATAACCAAGCATAAAAATAGGACAACACCAGATGTACCCTGGAAACCCTAGTGTGGGGAAAACCAACTAAGAGGGGCTTTTATTGGGCATTCAGGAGAATGATTACAGTAGCAGAGTAAACTGAAAACTCTTACAAATTTCCAAGCAAAAATGTTCACATTCCTTAGCAGAAAAAAYGCCCAGTTGTTGGTTGTACGACCCAACAAATTCTAGCCTTATATGGTCTGGTCTATATGGCCCAGGTACGGCCTATATAGATTCATCCTATTGTATGACCTGCTTGATGGTGTTGGTACGACCTGCAAACAACCTTCTTAGGCTAAGAAAACTCGACCTAAACCCGATCTTCTCCTCTTTGCTTGTTGTTGTTCTGAAATGGCCCTTCTCTGCAGACTAGTATGGCCCAAGGAAGGCCTCTGCTGGCTGCCCAAAGTTGGCCTTGAACTTTCCCTCTCTGCTTCAATTGCTCCCTCTTCTTCTCCTACCCAAGCACCCTCTTCTTTTCACCTGCACAACCTCACAAATGAGAAATGGAGTCCTTCTCCACCCTCATGGCCTTCTTTAATCCTTTAATCAACCACCATTTTCCTTGAGATGTGTGCCAAAAATTGGGACTCAATGGCTAATATTGGGGCACCCCCTTTGGGCTGGGCCCCACTCTCCACTAAGTGGTGTGCCCCCCTTTGGAAAGGGTCCCACAAAGCACTCAACTCCTCATGAGGTGCGCCCTCTCTTCTTGGACCCCACAATCCACTCAAGGATGAATTATTTGCTGATTTTCCTAAGTCTAATTTAGGATGAGATAATAAGGATGATTTGGGTCATATGTGTGTCCATCAGTTGTCCTAGGACACTAAGGCCTAGCTAAGACACCTATTGAGATACCAAAAACTAACAGAGCACATATGAGAATTTGTACAGTTTGAAGAAGAGCAGGCTTAAGTAGTCCAAGACGGAGACAATGGTGTATGTGCACACCAACCTTTGTCTTATTTATAAGCAGAGGAAGGAGTGGTTGAAGGGAAAGACAAAGATGTGGGATGTGTTTCTTGAAGATAAGGGTTTGGAAAACAGTGTTGATTTGGCATTAGCCAACTTAGATCTTAATGTGCTAGAGACAGTCACTTTTGATGATGTTGATCCTCTTGAGGGGTCATCTTCCACACCAACAGATGCAAAGATTGATTGGATATGGAGGAGGAGGATGGAGGAGAGAGCAATGACAATGATGCTGATTTTGATTATTCTGTGTTATGCACCAAATGAGAAAAGTAGTGTAAAAAGAGAGAGAATTAACTCCACGCCTTGATAAAGTGATAATAATTAATGTGAAACCTCTTCGAGTGGGCAACGTCCTTTTACAATAGAACACATGTGAAAGATGAGATGATCCTAAAACTAGGTCTCCTCAGTCTATATATAGGAGATCAAGGGTACAATTACAATTAAACGGTCTAGCCGACAATACTAATATAATAATAGAAATACAACAACTTAATATCTAGTGCATAACATGGGGCTTTGTCTAAGGGATTAAAATGCCCATCCCCTTCAAATAAGTGTTTCCCTCAACACTTGATTAGTTGCGAATGTTTCTACATGAAGAACTCATCTTTCCATGTCGCTTCTTCTATTGGTAGGTTCTTCCACTTGATGGGGTATTCAATAATTGCTCGATTTCGCAACTGCTTAACCTTTGTTTCAAGGATTGTTTCTTTCTAGAATGATTTTCCCTTCTTCACTGATCTTTGGTAAAATAGTTTGAATTGGGATCTTGTCAAAAATTACTTTCTTTAAGCAAGAAACATGGAAGACTGGATGTACATGTGAAGATGGAGGTAACTCCAATTTGTAAGCCATACTTCCAATCCTTTGCAACACCTTATAGGGACCATAATACTTATATGCTAATTTATTGTCCTTCTTTTGTTGCTCGAGGGACATCTGTTTGTATGGTTGTAGCCTTAGAACTACCCAATCCCTCACTTCAAATTCCCTTTTGCTACGATGTTGATTTGTGATGTTGATTTGCTTGTTGTTTCATACTATTTTGTGCTATAACCAAGTTGTCCTTCAATAGTTTGAGAACCTCTTGTTGGTGCTTTATGTGGTCCTCCATTGTTAGCTTTTATAGCTTGGGAGGTACTCCACATGTTTTGTTTTGTATGCGAAAGTGACCTTGTATTTACACTACTAGGCACTTGACTTTGTAATGGGTTTTTATAAAGTTGTAATAAAGTGGTTCTTTTATTAAAGTGACTTTTTATTAAGTGTACCTTCTAATATTAAAGTGACTTTATTTCATAAAGTGCATTTATGTTATAAAGTGAATTTGTACTTTAATATTTTAAGTGATTTATTTTGGAGGGAATGAATCATGTCCCTTGATCATGTAAAGACAAGATTAGATCTTGGTCATTGGATTTAGGGATGGGGAAGGTGAAAAGGCACTTGGAAGGTGAAAGTTCACTTTCAGATTATAAGAGAATTCCTAGGGTAGTGTGCAAGATAAGTAAAGAATATTGAGAGAGAGCTTGAATAAGAAAGTGGGCTGCATATTTTTGGCACGATTTTCGAGGGAGATTGGGCACATTTCCCAAGGATAAACTTTTGTTTAGGAGTTGTTTTTATTACTGAGGACATGCTGTATTGTAAGGATCCGTACAAGTCATACGACAACAAATTGGGCATGAAAATCGAGGCAAGTGAGGGCATGGTTTTTGAGGCAACATTTGAGGGATTTTTATTGGAGGACAGTCGTACAGGAGGGAAGGTACATCAACCTGTTGAGGGCATGATTTTCTAGGTGCTGATTTCAATAAGGCCGTACAACTGTAGGGACCGTGGCACGATTTTCTAGGCAGCGAGTTATGGGATAGATTGTGTTTGTAAGTGATTCTCTTGGCTGCTAAATGTAATATTGCTGCTGATATGTACTTCCTTGAAGCTAATATAATCTCTCTCTCTTTGGGTTTCACCACATTGGGGTTTTCCCTGGCTGGTTGCCTAAATTTCTGAGTTTTACATGGATGTGTGACTGTTGTTCATTGTTATTTTTCCACTGCAAAAGTGCTTAGCAATGTGTATTTCTGCTTATGGTATTTTCTGAATGTGGGTTTAATACATTTCAGAGTTCATTTAAGACAGTTATCTCTAGGTTGCTAAGTGTATGAAAAAAAATTTATAAGTTGATTTTTTCATTAAATTTCTACATCCATTGCTTGAACCTTCACTTTCCCTTCCAAGGGTGATGAGATCGATGGAGGATGATATCCATAAAGTGCTATAAATGGGGACATTTTTGATGAAGTATGGAAGGATGTGTTGTACCACCATTCTGCCAAGGGAAACCACTTGACCCATTGTGTTTGTTTATTAAAAGAAAAACAATGAAGATACCCTTCTAGACATTTATTCACCATCTTAGTTTTCCCATTGGATTGAGGATGGTAAGAGGCATTGTGAGCCAACTAAGTACCTAAACAAGAAAATAATTTAGTCGAAAAATTTCTAGTGAAAATTGGATCTCTATCACTTACAAGGATCTTAGGGATTCCATGTATCTTCTAAATTGTTTCCATGAATGCTATGGCTACTGTACTTTCTTTAAAATGATGAGAAAGGGAGCGAAAATGAGCATACCTTGTGAGTCGATCCACTACTACCATGATGACATTCTTTCCTTTAGACTTGGGTAGACCTGTAATAAAATCCATTGAAACTTCTTCCCAATGTTGACTTGGTATAGCTAATAGTTGTAGGAGACCTGGGGTCTTGATTGTCTCTCCCTTGTTCTGTTGGCAAACCACATTCAACCACAAACTTTTGAACATCAATTTTAAGACCTTTCCAGAAAAAGTCCTTTATCCTGTGGTAAGTTTTCAAGAACCCTGAATGTCCTATAGGAGAAGTGTGAAATTCCAAAAGGACCTTCCTTTTAAGTTGGGAATTCTTACATAAATATAAGCAATTTTGATACCACAATAAATCATTCTTCCACACAAATTTATCTAATGCACTTAGGTCCTCTTGTAGTTGTTGAATGATCTTGCATACCTTTTGATCTTGCTTCCATTCTATCATTGCTTCTCTATGTTGCACGGGGACCCGTCCCCCACAAAAAAACCCG
>SNQJ01S0010976.1:133043-148416 GCA_010110895.2 Picea sitchensis
GGTTGATAATTAGTTTTGACTACCCTTTATCATATAGCTAAAATATATATCAACAATAATTTTGTTGAAAATGAAAGTAAAAATTGAAGGATTCCTCCTCCAAAACAATGTTAGAGTTCAATTATGGTAGACTTTTACTATGTCTAGGTGCAAATAAAAAGATGAATAATAACATTAGATCCTAAATAGGTTGCATTTTATGGAAAAAACCATCTAAAACAGAAATGAAACTAAAAACATTGTTTCTAGTGTTTGGGTTTTGTTTTCGGTTGAGAAACTCATTTTTCAAGAACGACCCAAAGTTTTTGTTGGATGTCTTTCATAGGTATTTTTCCTACCACAAACTGTCCAGCAAAAAGGGCCTAAAATACACACAAAAAGACAATCAGAAAAAAAATCTTCAAAGAACTTAGGAAGCGATGGGAGGAAAATAATGTTTGCAGAAAATATAAAAACTAAGCTTTTATTGCGTCACAAGTTCTACTTGTAACAAGTGTATGGATTTTGGTTAATAAACCTTAGAGGTTCTACTTCTTGCCATCTATAGGTGTAATCTTAGGAACATACATGACCTAGATGTTGAGAAGGGTTTGATGTTGAGAAGGGTTTGGCCTTCTTGATGTCTCGTGCATGAATGAATTTCTTTTCTCTTCCCATTCTCTAGCATTCAAATTCTCCTCCAAGAATATGTGAAAGGTACCCATCTTAAGAGTTAATAATTTCCTTTTTAATGGCTACCTTTCTATGGCCCCTATAATGGTTTGACATCATTAGGTTTATTGGCTTCACAAGATTCCACATGTGTTTTTTTTGTAAAATCCAACATCTGAAAAGCCAAATTGTTTGTGTTCTCTAACATGATAGTGATAGGAAGTTGAAACAATTCGTGTTCTTGCATTGATGAATATTTTACGAACAGATCTTATATGCCACTAATGAAAAATGAAATAAGTTGTGTTGTCTCACTATGACATGTACTTTTGGAACAAAGCTTACCATGCGATGCCTTTTCCTTTTGGACACCTTCATATAATCTAGAAATTCAAAATAATGCTTGTTCAAATGTTGCTTTTTCTTATGAAACTAAGAGTTCTAATTTCATTGATAGATTGTTTTTTGGAATGTTTGGTAAGGCTACCTTGAGCATATAGTTTGAAGATGGAATGAGAGTCAAGTACGTTGTTCAAGACCATTGTGGTTAGATAATTTGTCTTCTCATTAAAAGTGATGGTTGAGTATGATTAGGCATGTGATTCCCTTATAAATTAGTTAAAAAAGAGTCACTAGCATCATTGATCTTTTGTATAAGTAATAATAGGCTTGATAATCTTGGTTTGACATCAAAAACATTTATTCCCTATTATAATGCCATACAATTCTCCGATTCAATTCTACAAGGTACACCTATCTTCATAAGAGGCAATATGACGTGTCCTTTGCTTAAACACACGACTACAACTAGTATCATAATACCTTAATGTTATATTATAATTTCAAATAAGTTTACATTTTATTATTACTATCAAATATATAGAGTGTGTGAGCTTCACGTCAAATATGAAGTAAAAGGTTAGAATACATTTGGTCATGGGTTTTCCACTTCAAATTACTTAATAATTGGCTTGTTGTTGGATCAAGGTTGGGAAATTTAAATATACATTATGCATGCACCTTTTGTGATGTGCAAACATAAATTCTTACATTACGTAATTAGATTCATGGGTTTTTTTGCACAAATAATTAGTAATTTTTTATTTGAGACTTGATATTATGACATAACACTCTTTGGGAGCAAAGGTTCTGCAAATAAGAGGTTTGTTGTTTCTTCTTAAATGGTTAGGGATGAAGTCTTTGGATTAGTTGGAACTTGAGAAATAGCTACTACTTTGAAGAAAATGTAATAAACGATGTTGTGATTCAAACCCTTATTGGCTTTAATATCAAAATATATGATTTGATTTGGTATTAGGATAAGGCTCATACAAAATAGAGGGTCAAACTCAATTTTGGTTACAAGTTTAATTATGATAGTGAGCCTTTGTGGGTTGAATAGATTCACAATCCAAAGTTGTACACATTCCTTTAATACAATATACTTACATCAACCAATGCACAGTTAATAGAAATCGTATGTAAATAAACTTTGAAAAACTACAAAAGATATTTATACATTATGATCACATGTATATACTTTCTTTATTCCCTCGATTACACAATATTCTTAGGAGGTAATTTAAATTTATATGGTAATATTTACCATTCCAAGTTTTGCTTCTTGAATTTTAAGCACCTATTGTCTATCTCTATTTCTTGGACGAGGAATAATGAACACCATTAAAGAATGTGAATCTAAGAGGTCAAATCCCCTCCACTAGAGTGAAGCGCTACACTTATACAACAAGGTTGCTAATCAATTATAACAACTTTTAGTTACAAGAAATAAATTGTAGTTCTAAACAACAACCTCTATAGCAATATTTATTACTATCATTTGTCACTCTCGTGGTAGTCAATCTTCCTATTAGTTAAAGTATGCATTAACTTCCTATTAGTTAAAGTATGCATTAACACAGATCAAGCCTATCCCTTTTTGGGTGGATGATCATCTCATCCTTAAATGAGGAAAATCTATCCAAAGGCATTCTTCAATCAATTACTACTATTTCAAGTCATTCTGTAGGTGGGAAATATAATTTGTATGATAATCTCATAATGAATTGGCATGAGTTATTAAGAAGAGTGAGGTTATGAGTTGTTATAGAGGTTGTAGAAGAGGAAAGGCATGGAGAGCACAAAGTGGAGAATGGGTTGCAACAATGAAAGATAGCTTGTGGTTATGCATGTTGGGAGTGGTTGCCATGGTGAGTGCTACTATTTTTTCTTGTTGAATAAATATTTTTTACTGACAACGGTGATAATCTAGTTGCATGATTATTATATCTAAGAGGGATACAAATGTGGTTGAATATGTAATTGAGATAAAACTTCATGATTGTCAACTAGAAAGCCTTATGAATTGGGTGGAGAAAGATATTTTCGGGGACATATTTTGTTAATGCAATTGTGTAATGTTTGAGACAAGGATTTGCAAGGAAGCTTATGGCTAATTCATTAGATGCTTCATGTTGCATAAAGTAGTTGGCATGGATTTAGTCCTAAGAGGAAGTACAAGTGTGAAAAGTTGTAATGACATGTTACTTGTAACTATGTAATTTCACGTTTGAAGAAACTATGAAGTGTTGCTACATGATATAAAGGGTATATGGCTATAAGAATCGATATGACATGCACAACCCTTGAATTGTTGGTCTTGTATGGTGTGTTTGTAAGCCCAATGAGATGTGAGTAGGCATGTTGGTAAGGACATGTTTGTCCGTGAAACATAAATAATCATATTCTTTATGTGCTCTAAGTTGCTCTCATAACCATTGTTGTTACAAGGTATACCACTTCTAAGAGAGTAATCATTAATAGGTACATGAAGAAGATGTCATGAGATCCTAACTAAAGTTGTATGAGATGATATATCCACAACAAGTATTCTCTATGTGGGAGTGTTAGAAATACCTCTTATTTATTGTGTGGTTGTCACATGAGTTGTGACTGAGTTGTCCTTTTGTGCAATTTAGTATGTGTAGTAGAAAGGAGTCTAAATGATAGAGGAAGCCATCATCATGTTAGAGTCATCTAGGAAGCTGTGCCGCCGTATCAAACGCATATTGTGAAATCTGCGTTTAGTTTGCGCACACACAGATTTGTTCTCCATATTGCAAGTAGACCGTGAAAGGCAAATCTCTTGAGACAATAAATCTACGATAAGTCTAGAATAACCAGAGTCACAGGAAGGTCGATTATGAGACCAATTTCTCTGATTCGTCTCTTGTCCATAATTTCTTACCTCATAGGAACGAGATATACACCACGTGAAGAATGTTCTAAGCAGTTTTCCTTCTGAAATTTATACCTGTATGTGGAATTGGTTATATGAGTCGATTTGCTTCTGTCTAATATGATCTAGCAAATTTCATATAGGATTCAGTTAGATTTCAGTTTACTCCAGTAGTGTCTTATCAATGTTTTCAGCAAATCAAGCAGAGTTTAATAGGGTTTACATAATTTTTTTCCCTATGGTAATCTTATTTAAAATATACTCTGGTCCCAATTTCCATATCTTGAAAGTAAAAATCTAAATTAGTGGATAACAAGAACCTGTGGCAATAGTAAATGGGAATGAACAATCACTGATTAAAATAAATTACTGTAATGGTAAAGCCAAGATGATATTTAGCTAAAAGCTTTTATTGGACTTGGCCCTTTCAAAGTCTAAGTTGCATCGTGCAAATTTAGAAAAATCATCCCAGGAAAATTGGGATAATTTAAATAAAATGTTTGGAGAAAAGGTCATAAATGTAAAGTTTTCTCAAAAGCTTCAATTATTAGATTTGAGATGATACAGTCACGATGTCTAATCACATAAACAGTTTGACATCGAGCTAGCGGAATTAAATGCTATGGTAGATGAAGAGGATGTCAAAGCCATTTTGTTAAATAATCTACTTTTTAAATACGCCAATGTCATTTTATACTTATTAAGATGCCTTCACAAACTCTAAAAGATATGATTTCAACTCTTTTTGATGACGAAAAGAGAGCAAATACAAGAGAGATTGATAAGGAGATTCTCAACTAGAAACAACACTATAAGAAAAGAAAAGGATGAGAAAGACAATGCCACAAGATTAAGTGTTGTAACTATGGAAAAATAGATACAACAATTAATTGTGAAAACTCATGCCAATGACCTTCTCAAAATACAGTTTAAAGAATCAACAAATGTAACCATTGTAGAAGATCCACTAGATATTGACAATGATGATGACCTTGTTGAAGAATATATAACATTTTAAGAGGTCCGCACTTGAATACAATGAATGATGCAATGGATGAGACACAATTGTTCAATTATCTTGGATGCTTGTGGATCAAAGAAACTATATCTCATTGGGGTTATGAGGGGTGGATGTGAGGATTGAGAATTGTTGTTCAATAGTTTTGGGGAGGTTTGAGATCTAGAATTTTGGTATCATAACTTTACAAGAGTTACAAAACATTCCATGTGCAAATAATGTCTAATGATGCTAGGAACTTGGATTATAGCTAGAAGACTATACCTTTAAGAGGAATATGACGCACCTTAAAGGTGTCTTACTAGTTCAAGCACTCTTTTCAAAGGAATTTTGTTTTTAGTACTTTAAGCTTTAATAGAGAGTGTCACAATTTAATGTTTACCTTTGTAATAAAGTCAATTTAACACAAGAATATAAAAATGGATATTTGAGAGTAGAAGTTTTACTTTGTTTAGGGGTTTTTACGACTATAACCATAGTGTCCCGTTGCTATGTTATTGCTTCTCCAATTAACTTTTTGCTATATTATTGAATCTTTGAGAGTAGAAGTTTTACTTTTTTTAGGGATTTTTATGACTATCGCCCTAGTGTCCCATTGTCGTGTTATTGGTTCTCCTATTAATTTATTTTGGGTTGTTCTACATATTAATTATTTCCTATAAATTTATAGTTGTATAAATTTACAAGTGATGTAACCATTAATATTTCAAATAAGATAATTTTAAGGAAGACAATGCAATGCAAAGTTTCTTAAAATTATACAAAGCATTTGCAAAGTGGACCTCAAGCATATGGACAATCTAATTCAATGCGAAATAGTTCATAGTATGGCTAAGATAAGACATATGTTATTGAACTCATGTTATTGTTTCTCCAATTAATTTATTGCTATATTATTGAATCTTTGAGAGTATAAGTTTTACTTTGTTCATGGGTTTTTATGACTATCACCCATTGTCGTGTTCTCCTATTAATTTATTTTTGGTTGTTCTGCATATTAATTATTTCCTATAAATTTATGGTTGTATAGATTTACAAGTGATGTAGCTATTAATATTTCAAATAAGATAGTTTTAAGGAAGACAATGCAATGCAAAGTTTTTAAAAATTATACAAAGCATTTGCAAAGTGGACCTCAAGCATATGGGCAATCTAATTCAATACAAAATAGTTCATAGTATGAATAAGATAAGACATATGTTATTGAACTCGAATCTATACATTACCTAGAAATTCAAATATTTTGGTTCATGTTGTGATAAATTTTGATCACTATCAATTGTATTTTCAAAGAAAATTTGGATTTTAGATGGGAATGCCAACCTTAATGAAGTGGAATAATTAGCTTAAAGTTTTTATTTATTTATGTTGTGATCAATTTTAGACTGCAATCAAATGTATTTAAAAAAAATGGATTTTAAATGGGAATATCAACATTAAAGAAGTGAAATAATTAGTTTAAAGTGTTTTATTCACTTTTAATTTTGTTTTTAAAGTAAAAATGTTATAGACTTTCCTATTTAAAATTACCATACATATTTTCTTAATATCGCTTAACCTTATGAAGAAATGAAACAATTCGATTATGACTATTCACTTGATATGAGAACAAAAAAGATAAATAAATAAAATACATAAAATTAGTCCAAAAAACTATTACCAATTTGATCTTAACTATTAATTTTTTTTTACATGAGATCACCATCACAAATTGGCCAATATTTGAACCAATAAATTTTGGAATGACAATTTGAAAACTATAAAGTAAGCTTGAGGGTATGTCAAAGTATACTGTAAGCACATTATTTTTTTATAGATTTATTGAACAATGGGTGTTATGATTCCTAACTCCATTGCAATAGAAGTTGAATGATGATAATATTCTCATTAAATATTTAGGAAACGACTTAGTATCACATTAAGTATGAAGTATCACATTAAGTATGAAGTATTAACTCTGAACAATGTAGGATTATTTTTTTATGGATTTATTGAACAATGGGTGTTATGATTCCTAACTCCATTGCAATAGAAGTTGAATGATGATAATATTCTCATTAAATATTTAGGAAACAACTTAGTATCACATTAAGTATGAAGCATTAACTCTGAACAATATAGGAATTATGGAAATCTTAGAACTATGTGTTTAAATTTTTTAAAGGTTAGGTATTTTGTTGATGATATATATATAAAGTTAACCATGTATTAATAATTTTTTTAGGAAATGTTCCACACTTTCCACCTTTACTCTTGATAGATAATTTTAAATTTAGTTGAGGTTGTATGAAATATATCAAATATTATGAAGAAGTATGAAACAAGAATGGTTATCATAACTCATGACAAAAAGAGATGGTGTTTCATGTTATCTAATACTCTTTCAAAATTTCCTTTCAAAGTGGTAGCATAATCAAAAATCAAAAGGGAAGATTGATGATTGGTAGAAGATGTTCAACCACATGCACTCCAAACAAAATAGAAAATAAAAAAAACTTGCTCAAAATTGAATTACATAAAATAAAAATTACAATGTTTATAAATGGAGATGTGAGAGTTATAATTTAAGGATAATTATAACAACAAATATCTAATATTAAATTTTACATATAGATTATCATATTCATGCATATTACTATTAAATTATAATGAATAATTTGTACTAACATCTCATTAATAGAAAAAAAAATACAATTAATTTGTACTAACATCTTATTAATAGAAAAAAAAATACAATTAATAATTTGTTAGCTTAAATATAGTTAATAGAAACTGGAGCTATAAATTAACCTTAAATATAATGTTTATAATTATATGTGCTATCTTATTATTACTAGGAATGGTCTTGATCCATGCTACTACTAGTTGGTACTATAGCAAAAGCAAAAGAGATGCCTTAAGAGATGCCTTCTTTACATGAGAATTTACACCAAACTCAAAATGTACCTTTGAATGTGGCTCACTAAGCTTTTACATGGATGTTGAAATAAGGTTGACAAAAAAAGAAATGGCTAGTACTATGTGTCAAGTAAGTGATACTATCTACTAGTTGTTTGTCTTAGAAAGTGACATCTATACATAAGAGGTTTTCACTCAATGTTCACTGTGATATAACACTTGCATTTGTGAGATATTAAAGAATATCCTTTATTTCGACAGATATTGAGAAATATTTTGAATTTTTTTTTTGTTGAACCCCCTTTCAATAGATCTTTTCAATATTAATAATAAAAAAAAAAAAAACTATTTTTACTAAATACTCTTTTTTATATCCCCAATACCTATAAGTCTAGCATTAGTTTAACTGTTCTAAGTTTTGATCTGTTTTAGGTGATTTTTTCTATTTAATTTTACTTGAAATCCAATGAGAATTTGTTGGATCTGCAAAATTGAGTGGTTAATTCTGTATAGAATGCCTCAGGGGTTTTTCAGCACCCTAAATCCATTGAATTCAAAACTGCAATTTAAATAGAAAAAAATTCAAATTTATTTGTAGTGAAAATAACCAAAACCTAAAACAGTTAGACAAGAAAGTAACCCTAATAAAATAATAAAATATTGGTTAAGAAGATAAAACCCCAATGCAATACACGTAGAAGTATATTATGTAGTCAACTTAATATATATCAACACTCATGGTACAGGTCAGGTCTATGGAGATAATCATAAATATACTCAACAGTGGACCTTGAATGAGGATTATGTTGTTCAGACTTAACACAGTGGACCTTGAATGAGGATTATGTTGTTCAGACTTACTACAGAAATAGCGCCGCCTAGCCCTTAATTTCTTGCTTCTGGATTTTAGTATGTTTGCTTGCTCAATCATATCAGAATTAAAAGCACAACGGAATGAAAATATGCTATGTTGATGGATGCAATCATCCCAGCACCAAATTTGAACTTCATAGACGCGTAAATGATGTTTGGAGGATGCAAATCACACTCATTCATCGCTTCAGATTTGCCAAAACATTACAGTAATCTTCTTATCGACACGAATTAGGTGAACAAAAAGCTTACCGGTGAAAACATTCGGGCGACTTTGCTCGCTATGCGGCGCCTACGCCAGTGATATGTTTTCTTTCACTACAACAACAGTCACAATAATTTCAGTATAATTACTTAATGTATAGTTAATAACTGAATAACTACATTATTGGATGGTAGAGAGTAAACAAAGCCATGATGATTGGAAGTATCTCCACCGTTCAATTCCAAAATAAAAACACGGTTTTGCAACTGTTGCAACTGTCTAAGATGATATATATATAAAATTCTGTTCGCATTCCTGTTTGTGACTTCTGGTGCGTGAAGCGTGTCCATGCCATTCATTTTCAATCTCTGTTCAGGTAACCCTGCTAGACACAAATTAGACGTCCTACCACGTCTAAAAATCCATGCCTCATCAATCCAAATCCGTGCATCCCCAATCGCTGATATGCTTGTCTGTGTCCTATTCATTACAAGAATATATTCCCAGCCCTAGCTTGCATTCATGTTACCTTGGCGCTCTAAAATAGACTTTATCCTTGATTGTCATACCTGCATCCTCTTGTTCATGACGCCTCAAAACACTACTTCCATCTGTGGCTCTGTTCTTTTCTTCAACTATGACACCCTATTACTTTCTAGCGACCATTCACAAACCCCTTACCCCAAACAAGCTAGCAGGCTCTCAAACACAGGTATTAGTTGGCCGATGTAAAATCGAGGAATACCAAAAATTCAAAAATTCAAAGGGTATCACAATAAAAGAGCAACAGAACTGAAGGGAGACCTCCAGTTCCATGGAGCCTTCCAACTCGTAATTAAGACATGCAATTAAAAATATTAAGGTGTCTTTCAGGCGTGAGACAAGAAATCCAAAAAAATTAGACATTCTGATAGAAGTGAGCGAGCATCACAAGCTGCTAAATGATTAAATGAGAGTAAAGGAGTAAATAGCCCAAACTCTCACACCATTTCCACTGCCAAAACCTTTCATCAAACACGGCTTGTTTTAACGATTTTACGCACCTGACAAAAAATGGTGCTCCCAAGTTCGAGAGGATGGTTACAATATGGATTTGACATATATCAAATGTACGGTGATGATGATAAAATTAACTTTGAGTCTATGCACTAGTTTTATGACTGGTTTTTATGGTGGAACTCAAAATCTCTAGTTTTAGCAAGACACTAGATGTATTCAATTTTTTTTTATCAAAAGATTTCAACGTATAGATGATGAGAAGGAAGTTTTTGTCAAAATCAGTCAATTGCAACAATTGAGTGTGGTGGAGAAGTATTTCTATGTTATACACATATTGGCAGAAAAAATTCATGTCTTATCAATGACAAGCTTCATCCCATTCTAACAACAACCCTTGTTTTGGTTGCAATGCACCTAATTGGAATCCAAGCCATAAATACATAAATTGATAGAAACAAAAAGAGAGAAGAAAGAAATACATCAAACTTATGAAATGACAATTCCTATGAAGTATCTAAAAGTCTTAAATAGTCTAGCAATCAAAATACCAACCCAACACTCTCTATCCCCAAGTAATTTTTTCAACCCTAGACTCTTAAAGTTTTCGGCTACATTAAGAAAAAGGGAGTAACACTGTTTATAGATATTGGCAGTTCACATAACTTTATATATTCAAGAATAGAAAATAACTAAATATATTTGCGAGGGACAAAAGGGAGAAAACCACTTTCCCATATTAAATAATGTATTTTGTTAATTGATGAAAGGCTGCTCAAACAATCAAAAGGGACAAAACCACTCCCCAATATTAAATAATGTATTTTGTTAATTGATGAAAGGCTGTCCAAACAATTAAAAGAGGTCAGTGTGCCTAGGAAATGTAATGTCAATTAAAAGAGGCTAGTGTGCCTAGGAAATGTAAGGTTTTGATCATTATTAATAATAAAATATACCGTTGGCCAAGAGTTATAGGGGTCTATGCTTCCACAAGAGAGGGGGCTTGAGGGGCTAAGTATTTATTTTATAATTTATTTACTCATTTTGGTTTTAATGGAGTATATTTTGGGGGAAGGCCATGTGGATATTTAATTTGAAGAAATATATAAACCCATATTTGGGTTGTTTGGGGGTTCACTCATTGTTCATTGTACACACCTTTCATTATGTTCTCTCTCTCCATTCACTCTTTCACCCACTTCTATTTCCTCATTCATTTTTTATCTTGGCTTGGGAATTAATGAAAAATGAATTGTTTGAGAGGAGCCATTGTTTTGTTGGTTGTAATGACTATTGGTGTATTTCAACCATGAATTAATGCATGCAGATCTGAGATGCATTTCCATGTGTTAAGTTTTTCTCACAGTTGTGAATCGTGAGAGTCCTAGCATGGATATTCTTGACCAGATGCACTGGAGCCCCGAAAGGAGGTGGATATCCTGAGGGATTGCGTTGCAGAGAAGGGGGTCCATTCTCTTGGGTTGTGTAGGTTGGATAGAAGAGAGTTGGTGTACTTTGGATTGTTGTGTGTGTTGAGAAACCTATGAGAGCTTGAGTGCTGACTGGTTTGGGAAGCCGAGTGATACTCTTGAACTGTCCTTGTGGATTTATAGCCTTGTCTCGGGGGTGACATTGTTGTTGAGATTCAAAACAACAATGTCTACGGTTGGGTGGAACGTCCTTGGTATGCCAATTGGTGATTCATTTCATTAAAGATAAATGCTCTGTGTCATGGTTTAATTTACCTATATATTTATTTCTGTTGTGTGTTAATTATAATATCTAAGATTCATGTTTATAATGTGCATGATTGTTGGTTATTGTTGTGTATGAAATTATATTCATTTCTTTCATGTTGTAGCATGAATCTTGATCTCTGCATGTGGATATTTCATGCCTCATTGTTAATTAAAAAAGTATCAGAATTCAAAATCAGTCCAGAAGTGAGTTTTGAGGTAGCGTGCCTAGCCCAGGCATGGTTGGGTATGTTACAATAATTAGGGAAGCATATATTGTCTTAGGGACCCCATGGTTGGATACCATTGGTACAATGCGGTTAAACCTACAAGAACGATTCCTAAGATTTTATGAGAGTGGAAAACATACAAGTTTCACATAATCAAGAACCATCTATCACAAATAGTCTCATCCAACAAAATAATTAAGAAATGAGCTCAAGCCTATGTTTTACATTGTTATTCAATGGAAGGAGTATTAAGCCAATTCAAGGAACAAGTTGAAGTTGATTCGAAGAAAACTGATTGCGCCCAAATTTTATGGTCCTACAAACTCCAAAAAGAGTAGGCAAATAGCCTATGCATTAAATATCCTAACCAAGGTGAAGCTACATGATGTCAAACATGTTTCATGTTTGAAGGAAAAAAATGGGTCCAATAAGTCCTATACAGATAGAGTTACCTTTTTTGGTTGATGAAAGGAGACTGGTATTGGAACTTAAAGATATCTTAGAAGTTAGAATGATAGGGTGCATTACATACATACATCAATTGTTATCGATGCCATGGCCTTGTACAAATCATTAATATCTTTGAAAATTAACTTGTGTGGCCAAATATCCACTTTCTTTCCTTTTAGAATGATTTGATACATGTTGGCACTCAATTTTTGTACACAATAAACATCATTAATGTTCTCAGTCTCAAGTGAAATACTTCCAAAACCAACAACTGCAAGTGCATTGCTATCTCTAATATATATCTTAATACGATCATCATCATCAAAATTAATAGGTGAGGAAAACATGGGGGAATCTCTTTCCATGTGGTGTGATGCTTTGAAATCAATAATCCACTCAATATTAGGATATGAAAGTATTCAAATGAAGGTAGAACTAGAAGTATTAGAAAAATGACACGATTCTTACCAAAAGTTTGAGAAAGTCTTGTTGCAACTTGCTTTTGATTGAAAAATTTAACATATCTAAATGCTTCTTATAGAAAATCTACTTAAGGTGACCTTTTCTTCCACAATAATCACAAATTATTCATAGGATTATTTATTTTCCCTTCATTTTGCATATGCTAAGATACGTATGAAGACTTGGGCTCAAGATTGGTATCCTTTGGGTTCTTTTCCTTCTTTGGTTTTCTTTTTGCAACATATGCTCAATTTTTGGATCCTAGCTTTCCCATGGACAATAAATTTTCTTGTTCTCCAAAAAATAAGGTACAAAAAATATTCAAAGAAGGACCAACATTTTTTATACCAAGCATAATTTTGGTGGAGTGAAATGTGGAAAGAAATACCTCATAAGCATGAGTAAAATTCTGAAGAATGATGTGCCACATATTCTTGTTATTGTACTTGTATCCATACTCCTCAAGTTGATGCCTTGTGAACTTCACCTTGGAAATATATTCATCTACATGGTTAAACACATTTTGTTTGAGAGCTTGATGAATTGGTTCCCTAATTGAAGTATCTTAGCTTCATTGTTTTTCTTAGATACACTCTTGATATTCGACCATGAATTAATTGATTGATGATATTGACTGATGTGAAATCACAACTCATCATAAATTACCAACCTAATTAGACCTCGTGCTTCATCACATCATTTCCTTTTATCAATACACAAACTTTAAAAAAATGACAAAATTTGTGTTATAAACTCATTGTTGACATGCATATTGATAAATTTTTTACAATCCTCTATGCATTACCAAATCCTCTATGTATTACCAAATGATTAAAAAACATATAATACAATTTTTTCTTGCAAATACATGGTTTATTTAAAAAGAAAAGAAAAATGCTATTGCATTTTTTTCAATCCTTTGTGACTTAATTAAGGATTAAAAAACAATCTAGAACATTTCTTCTTTCTAATGTGCAAGGTTTAAAAAGAAACTTGAAAGTATAAAAGATGTTAGTTTGTTATTTAAACCATCATCTTCAAGCATAAATATTGCTAAATATTTTTCAATCCCATGTGTTATTACATGATAACTAGAATCATTTTTAGTTATTGGTGCTTAGTTTAAAAAGAAGAAGTTATATATATATATATATATATATATATATATATATATATATATATATATATATATATATATATATATATATATATATATAATCATTTTTTTTTCTTTTTTATTATTCATTATTTAGTCTTTTATTCATTACATGATGATTTCAAAACACACACACATATATAATTGATTAAAGAAAATATAATAAATAAAATGAAAAATGTGGGTATTGAAACGTTTTTCATGTAGTCTTTGTGACAACATTTAAAAAGCCAAAACACACACACACACACATATATAATTGATTAAAAGAAAATATAATAAATAAAATGAAAAAATGTGGGTTGATGTGGTCATGTGACAGAGATTATTGCATTTTCTAATAATATTAAATTTGATCTAATTAAACACATTAAATCTTACTAGACTAGATATGTGGATGATAAATGTCCACATCTATATATGTGTTTTTGCATGATGAATAATAAAAAGTAAACAAGACTGTAGTAGATACTAGACATGTGCAATTGATAGTTTTGTATGAAAATAACTATGATAGTGCATATGAAGTAATATGGTTGACAGGATTGTAATAGATACTAAACATGCACAACTAATGGTTTTGTATTGTGATAATTAAAGAACAACAAAATTATTTAAAAATTCATTATTTTGGTTTTGTATTGTGATAATTAAAGAACAACAAAATTATTTAAGAACTCATTATTTCATACATATCATATTAATTGAATGAAGTATAGATTAATCTTGTGCTTTGTAAGATTATAGATCAATTAAAATATACATTTTACTAAGTTGCTAAAAATCATAGGACAATTAGTTGACATATTTACTTAATGGCCAAGGAAAGAGGAATTTTAAAACTATTGAGAAACATTGATAGTTAAAGAGGAATTATGTATTACTAGGGAGAGTTAGAAATAATGTAAACTTGATAATATTGAATCTTGTAGAAATTAAGATATTTTTGGTCAAAAAATTGAAGTTGCAAGTGCTAGAATAATTTTTTGACCAAATAATATCAAGGGAAATATAAAAAAGAGGAATGTGTTTATCTAATTGCGGATTGTTGGAATTCCAAGAATACACAGAGGCCTATGAAGAATAGTTTCAGATGCAAACATGCTAAAACACCGGCGTAAAAGTTAGTAGATGAATATAAATGTTTACAAATACATAAAAGTTGGGTGCATAACACAATGGTTTGTTATGGATATTATGTTGTGGAAAGATAAATACACAAAGTTAAGAACCTACAGAGAGTGGCCTGCATTGAAGTAATGACACAAAATTTAGAGGTGCAAATAATTGAAAGTGCGAATGAATTATATAAAGCTTATGAAGGGAAAAATAAAAACATGGAGAATTAGGGAAGTACAAAAATAATCCATTAAAACTTCAAAATAATTGTGATTCATTTTTTTTAACTTTAAATAAGGTGAAGAGGAATAAAGTTGATCATCCTCAATACTAATATCTCT
>SNQJ01S0010976.1:149235-168498 GCA_010110895.2 Picea sitchensis
GTTGAATTATATGCTCATGAATGTTTTCTTCCTGTGTACATTTGCTTTATATGCTGTGTATATGATTTCATGTTTGAGTTTGAATTCTGAGAGGAAGTGGGAATGATTTTCAATTGTTTCTCTATTTCAGCCAGAGAATTCCTGCAAGGAGTGCAGTTGAAGTGTCCACAAGGAGTGCGTTGACAGAGGGTTCAGATAGAGATAGCTTTTGTTCTCATTCATCCCAAAGGTGCAGTTGGGCACAAGAGCCGTGCAAGGAGTGCGCAGGTCGGGTAAAATCCTCAGGGTTGCAAACCTGAGTGAAGTATCGAAAGACTGCTGCTGCAGGTGTGCGCAGAGTCGAGGGACTTCAACACTTGGACGTGGTTGAAGGTTTTCTGCAAAGAGTGCGTGCAAGAGTTTTTCTGAAGGACTTGAAGGTCATGGGGAAAGCTCAGGAAGGGTAAGGCCTTCTAATCCATTAAAGAGAAGCACAGGGGGCTTGTGCTGTGAAGTGTTTAAACGAGTGTCACAAGTTGTGCATAGGTGGCCGAGTTCTAGGGAAGAACACTTCGTCATTTCGCAGATTTCTTAAAGGAGGAACGAACGGTCGGTATTCTCCGAGGAGGATTCACGACACCCCGTGAGCCGTTAGATCTCACAGAGAAGAAGGGGAGATACGCGAGTATTCCCAAAGGGTTCAAAGCTCAGGACAGATAGAGCCATTGATCCAAGCCAGTCAGGGCCGTTGGATTATTCGTGAAATCGCCTATCGGGATTTCGTGAGGGAAGAGTCGAAGATTTGGTAGCGGGAATCGCGAAATCGCGAAACGCGATATCCCGACGGGTACGAGAATAGTGTGGGGCCACAGGATTCGGCGAGGTGGACAGGTGGCACACCATTTCGGGGTTTCGCAGCGAGAAGTCCCGAAACATTGACATCAGGATTCACGATATAGCGAAACCCTAAATCTCGACGAGGTGACAGGGACGTGGAAAGTCAACTTGCGAGTATATTGGAGTTTCGGTGAATCGGACATCGAGAGTCGGGGATAGGAGTGGCTCGACATCGCGAGTGCAAAAATCGCGATAGGGAGAGAGTCCCGACAAGATAAAGGGTAAGGGGTCAGCGTTGACTTGTATCGGGTCTTGGGGATTCGAGAACCAAACGCTCGACCTTTGGATTCGCGAAGTCGCGAATTCCGATCTCCCGATTTGTAAAGGAGGGGGATCCCACGAGGAGTTCTGTGGCTGCAGATTTCCCGATAGGGAAATAGAGGAACGTTAAAGTTCTTCGGGCCATGGAAGGAGGAAAGATTCTGTGAGCGGACGTGCTTGCGAGCGCGTGCCTGCATCATTTAATGATTATTAAAAAGAAAAGAAAATAATTAGAAAAATCTAAAGATAGAGAAATACTCATACCAATCTTAAAAAGAGAAAAAAACAAAAAGAAAGGATAGAAAAAAGAAGAAGAAAAAATAGAAGAAACTAGCTATTGTTATTATCATTATTAATATTGTTATTTGCTCTGGTTGTGTTGATTGTTTGATGTAGCAATGTATCAAGTCGTTGCTCACCTTCCAATCATGGTCTCTATTGATATGTAGATGATGTTTAGCAATTTCAATGACTTCTTTAAACTAACAGTTAGAGTAGTTATCCTTCTTAGTAAAAACTTTTGCGTGCTCAAGGTATAATTGGTACTTGGTATTGTGGGATGCTCAATGAGAGCGAAGATGTGGAAACAATTAAGCCTTATGTCGACATCATGTTCTTTGATCCTTAATTGGAAAGAATGACTAGTTTCCACAATGTAAGATTTCCTATAGGAGGGGGGGATATCATATATACCTTTGTATTGATGAGGATTGATAGGGTCCTTAACCAATTTCATCCTTTCCCTAATGTTGTTAGGAGGTTTGAAAGAAGTAACAATATTGTTCTTTCTAATAATTCTAGTTATCTTATCCATAACTCTCTAGATGAATGGGAGGATCGATTTTGAGGTTCCTTCTCCATCCCTATTTTAAGTTCTATTACTAGATTTCTAAATGATCTTCTTAATTTGCACTTCCTTAGGCTCATTCCTTTTTAACACATGAATGATGTGTTCTTTATTTTAACCAAGATGATTGTTGTCTGAGATTTTGAAAGCCCTAGTAGTAAGAGTACTTATGACACCTAGTTTATGAGCTAAATGATAATGGAATTTTGCAGGCAGATATTGTTCACTGTGAGTTTCTTTTAAATTAATCTTCTTATCTTATATTGATGTTTCAATATAATTTGTTTTTAATTTTTTTATTTTTAAATTAATCTTCTTATCTTATATTGATGTTCTCAAATATAATTTGTTTTTAATTTTTTATAATTCTAAACCATATATATATATATATATATATATATATATATATATATATATATATATATATATATATATATATATATATAATTAATTTCTCTTCACCCCTCATTTATTTAACTTATCATATATAATCTCTTTATATTGATGTTTCAATATAATGTTTTTAATTTTTTATAATTTAACCTATATATATATATATATATATATATATAATTCTCTCTTCACCTTTATTTATTTAACATATCATATATAATCTCTTTTGAGACTAATGAGGCATATTTTTTTTTAGTCTTTATATATCTTATTCTATTTTATCCTGGTTATTTTATTCATTTTCTTTAATCTAGTCGACCTCTTTATTGTAACTTATTTCATGCTTACAAAGTTCATCTTTGCAAACATTGGTATTTTTCAAAATAGGAAAATATCTTATATTAAAAATATAAAAATAAACTTTACAAAATCCTTCCCAAATATTGATAAAATTGTTGTCCTTTTACAAACCAGACTTCCCTATCCTCAATATCTTTATCAAAAAAAAATTCTCCCCAAAATAAACAAAAGTCGTACTTTATCGTTTCTATTACAATCTTTCAATCATCATGTAATCGAACTTTGAATTTATAATTTCTAGAGTTATCTCTCTTTCGAAACATTGAACTTGATCTCTTAATCCTTTGGAAAAACATAAATAACCTTCCCCCATAAGAAAATCCTGCTTTGAAAGCTGATTTGCTTCCCTATTGACTTCCCTGTAGATGTGTTGAATTTTTAAATTCGGAAGCTGCCCACTCATCCACATAATAGGATCAATATCCAAGGTTGTAATGAAATCCCCTGCAAATTATTTTTGTATGAAAACCAATCAACAATTACATTGGAGTCTCCAATCAACTATAGACAAGTAACCTATTTATGTAGAGCAAAAAACATAAGACTCCAAAGTGCCAGAAAGTTCCTCTGCATTTGTTGTTCCCCGCTTTCACAATTTATTTAATGCTATAAATGTCTCCTCGAAATTTTAGTAGAACTCTTGCACCACACTTTTCACCTCCATTTTGTGAAGCACCGTCAAATAAACCAACAACCAAATTCCCTTCTAGCAAAGGAGGACAAACTACTCTTTGAGAATGGACAACAAAAGTTTTGTTGAATTCACCCAATTCTTGTAAAACTCGATTACATACCTTAAGAAGAGATAAAGTTTGATTCTAAAAAACAAGTTTCTCTCTCGCCTCCAAATTTCCTGCAACATATATAACAATAACAATAAGGTAAATCATTCAATTATCCTCATCTTTTATTCCATCTTTTGTCCCACTAAGATTTCCACAATCCCCAAATTCTCTCAGACTTTAATAACTTTAAAAGATAATAATCAACTTCTCTTGTGAACGGAAGTACTCATTAAATGATTTTATTGTTTCCTCCTAGCCACACAAAAAACATCTACTAGGTCCAACATACCATCTTTTTAACAAGTTATCCTAGGTTAGAATTCTATTATCTATCAATGTAACCAAAAATAATTTAATCCGCAAGGGGTTCTCCCAATTCCATATATCAATAATCCATTCCTCTAGACCAACATCCATTTTCTCTAAAAATTGCACCTCATAAGCTTGTTTTTCATAAACTTTCCCTAATTTAATATCCCAACTCCAAACAATTTTATCTCTTTCAACAGATAAGACAAAGCCAGAGTGTTTTAGACCCCTCACATAATTCTCTCATTCCATCTTTTGTTCCCCTATAAGATCTAGAAATTCTGCAATTTTCCAATTAAAACCATGAGCAAATTTAGTATCAAGAGAAGCTACCCGATCAAGATTGAAAATACCTTTTGAGTGAAGTGTGGAAACCAAACTCTCAGATAGTTTGTAGTAAGAATTAGAACCTATCAACGGATCCAAACCAACCCTTATATCCCTTCCATTTCCAGGCTTCCAGGCTAACTAGTCAGTGACAATAGGCATAGAATCAATACTGCCACACAACACTTGACATAATCTTTTCACATTCACCCCTTTTTAATATACTTGTAAAAATATATATATATATAAAAAAATATTTTTTTAAAAAATCACTGTACACAGATAGGGCCAAAAAGTCTCCTTCACAAGCTCTTTGCATCAAGAACTTTACCAAAACATATAAAATATTTTAAATCCACATCCTCCAATCTTCTTAGGTTTTGTAATCCTGTTCCAATTTACCAAATGAAAGCTTTTTGTTTCTTTGTTGTATGATCACAAAAAATAAACATCCGCTTTCTAATCATGTTCAAAATACTTTGGGAATCTTTTTGCTGAAGACAACCACATTACCTAAATGATTTCCCAAGATCGATTTTACCAAGATACCGGCCCCAATGTGTTTCATCTATGACACCAGAATTGATATTTGTTTCTCCACTTTTTAAGTACCCAATCATTTTATATAACAATTTTGGTTTCTAAGAAAAAACCCAAGTATTTAAAACCATCATCTAAAGTTTTTACCTCATAGGGTAGTAATTCTTTCAAAAGCAATAACTCCTCCCTAGACCATCCTACTTCCAAAAATTGAGACTTTTGAGAAAATCAAAGCCATTCCAGTTGCATTACTAAACAAATCAAGTGCCTCCTTTAACATTCCCCATTATGTCAAGGATCCTTTTTCCAAAATAATAATATCATCTACAAAAGTAGATGAGTAATTCTAATCCCATTCGCAACTCAGACTCCTTGTATTTTGGCTTCTTCAACAAGCTTCCTTAGTATTTTACTAAGCCCTTCAACTATAATTAAAACAATAAAGGAGAAAAGGACAACCTTGTCTCAATCCTCTATAACTTCTAAAGAAACCATAAGGGCTTCCATTGATTAACACATAGAAATTTGTTGATCTGACACACCCCATAATCCACCAAGAGTTTCCAAGTCGGTCCAACCTTCTATGACACGCCTTAAAATCCACCAACACTATCATATAAGCTTCATCATATCTAGTTTTAAATCAGAGCTTTATTGTTTTCAGGCCATGTAGAGCCTCTGAGCTATTCCCATATATCATTGATCTGGTCTGTTTCCAAAAACCCAAACCCTTAGAAATTCTTTTGAAAGAAAAAAGATCAAGAGTCTCTACATAGTATAAAGACAAATAAATCTGGGACTAAAATACATAGGGTCTCAAGAGCAAACATTGGTGTATTTATAAAACAATGATTTTCCTCATTCTCTTGGTAGACTCTTTGTGTCTTGATGATGAATTCACTTTAAATTTCAAACAATAAAAAATAAATGCAAATCCTTCTAAATTCATAATGGATAATACTATAAACCACATAAACTTAAGCTCAAGATTAACCATATGCATATAGGCCCTTACAAAATTGGCACATTGAGGAAGGCTTAGGAAATTAACATGAAATGTTTTAATGATAACAAGGTTGAAAATATTGTCAATAACTCATAGTAGGTAAAATGTGAATTTGTATATGGGAGCACAAGGAGCTACATATTAGAGGTGGTAGTTCAAAGTGTTACAAAAATTGAAAATTAGTTGTCAAGAAGGTAAGTATAATAACTTTTTAACCAATCAATCATGAGACTAAATAATGAGTCTAAGATTTAGATGATCCTAAAAGTTGTATAATGTAGAAGATCCTAAAAGTTGTATAACTTCTCATGGTCAAGAAGATGTTATAAGGGATATATAATTATTTGAAACATTATTTAGATTGTGCTTGGTCATGAAACATTATTAAACTAGTCTCTTCATCCATTGTTTCTTCTATTTACATTTACCTTTTAATTAGACTCCGAAATTGTTTTATGGGTCAAGCTTTCCGGCAGGTGAAAAAAAACTTGGGTAAGATTTTGTTACTGAACAAACTAATTGAAGAAAACATTGTTTTTATTGTTGCTTATCATTTTTAGTAAATTCATGAGCATATCATATAAGTATTAAATGATAGAGGATTTTGAGCATTTTCGTGAATACAATATAATTTTTTTCACGTTTTTGTTGTGTCCCATTCAACTTCTTCTTATAAAAAAACAAATTACTACGAATCTCCTGCAGACATTCTATTGCAATCACATGGACTTGAAACATAATCTCATCAGCAACTCATAAATCAGTGTTTGGAATGAAACATCACATGAGCAATCTGTGTTTGTTACACCTCTTTGTTTTTAATTTGTTAAAAATGTCATATGAGCATAGTATATGTCTCTCATTTGAGCATACTATTTCTAGGGATTGAACCTAGAAAAAGGCCTAAATATACTCTTTTCTATTTGATGTGAAAAAGTCTTATGGATCAATGGCTTCGCAACTTTTAATAGAACTTTACACCATTTTAGCATATGTTTAGTTGAAAGAAAAAAAATATGGCTCACCCTAAGTACTTTACTATTGTAACACGGAAATACTAACTACAACTATGCTAATGCTAATAATAAACAAGGCAGGATGTAAGATTGATTGTAAATTTGCTTCTTCCTATTTACAATTAATTACTAGTAAAAAAAAACAAATTAACAAGTACAATAAAACTTTGATAAAAGAATAATATTCTAATCTAACCATCATCTAACCATAATGCATAATCTCAAAAATATTAACAAAATGACTTAATATTAACAAAATGCACGTAAGTAATTATTTTTGGGTCATTGCATTGAAAAAACCCTATCCCTTTACTCATCTTTCTTTCAACTATTTATACATGATGTTAGTTAGTTATAAAACTAACTTCATATGGAAACCTAACCAGCTAACAAATGTTTTTGTTTTTTTCTTATTCTTCAAATAGATTAAAACTTAACTAATTTGGGCAAGTCTTTTTTTTTTTCCATTCTTCAAATATATTTTTACGTGATTTCATCTTTCAACTATTTATATGTATGATGTTAGTAATTACAGAAACTAACTCATGCCAAGTTATTAGTTAGAAACTAATTCCCATAGAACCAACTTTTTCGACAAGACAACTTTAGCTAATAATACGCATTAAAGGTCGCTGGTTTTTCCAACCAAAAGTTTTGAGAGAGTTGTTTAGGGTCTCGCTTTTCGGGGCTCAAGGGCTAGGTTTCACTAGCCAATCCCCCTCGAATTCGAGGTGCGAAGAGGTAAAAGGCCCTTCCAAGGCAGGCAGGTATGGGCTTTGTGAGGGTTTCACGGTATGGAGGATTCTGCGGCGGCGTGCTTTTGGGTGGAGCTGCCGTAAGATGTGCTAAGGGAATTCTATGGGTGGTATGCCTTTGGCGACAATTGTTAGTCGAGGAGTCTTAGAGCCATCGCCTCGGGTTTATATGTTGCGTTTGAGGTTGCCAAATCCGGTGAGACTCCTTTGCATTTTCCAGGTAGCCTCGCGGTTCAGGGCTCGATTCTGCGGATGCTAGCATTGAAGTTTTATGGTGGTGGGTTTTGGGATTTTGCATCGTTCTTGTTTCTTCTGCTTTCTACCCTCTTTGACTCTCCTTGGTTTTGAAGAGTTTTTGACCAAAAGTTTTGATACCGTCCACATGGGCGGCAAGTATTTCTGGTTTATAATTTTGAGGTTCTTTTAGGGCGAAAAGTGGGTAAACACCGCTGGTCCCTGAGAAGCGGCAACCATTGGTTTAGCTTCTTTTCCGTTTCTTGGGGTTTCTTGCTGTCTCCGCTTTTTGCATCTCTTTCTCACCGCGTTTTGGTTGGGATGTGCGTAGGTGTTTTATTGAGTACGGTTTATGGCATCAGTTCCCCGATATGACCTTGTAATGGAAGATGTAAACAATTAAATTTTCACCATTATAGTGAGTCGATTTTCTCATCGAAAAAAACCTAACTTCATATTGTTCTAACTAAGTTAAAAAGTCTTTTTTGTTTTTTTCATTCTTTAAATAGATTAAAACCTAACTAAGTTGGGAAAGTCTTTTTTGATTTTTTCCCATTCTTCAAATAGATTTTTACATGATTCCATTTGGGAAAGGTATGTTAACTAAGTGGAGCCCACAAAATAAATAATCTCTGCAAACTCTTATTATATATTTATGAAAAGTTGAATGTGTTAATATTATGGTCATGGGAGGTATTTACCCCATGTGTGAACCTAACGAGAACATAAGACTCCGGAAAGAAAGAGAAAAACCCTAATGATTTGGATAATAAACCTAGAATACAAGTCGTCTCAAGAAGATAATTTATATTAGGGTTATTAGCTCCAAGAGAAGAAGTCATCCGTAAATAATAATAATATAATCAACAAACACTTATCCGCATGAGAAGTCGCCTCATCAAACCGGATAATCACTATGCAGCCACATGGCCAATTCTGCATTTGTCAGCATCTCAATCGCGCCTCTGGGCTGCGCGACCAGCTTGGCAAATTGCGCGAGGGTTTGAGAGGGTTGTATCGAGTCGCATCAACAACTAGTTCTCAAGATTGGTTGAATATAATATCTTGGCGAATAATATCCACGCCTTTTGCAGATGCTACTTTTCGTCCCTGAGGATTGATGCACTTTGTTTGGCCATTCAGCCTAGGGTTTCTTCCCATAGAATTTCTACCAAGGTTAAGGTGCTCTGAGGGAATCTTCAGCCTATGGTTGGGTGAAAAATAGTATTGTCAATGGTAAAATGATAATAATCTTTCATATATTCAACAAAGTTATGGGCCCACACCCCTTCAATTTTTAAAATGTCAGTGAAGGAAACATAACCGCCAGATATTGAGCTTGTTGAGGAACCGCCACTAGGGTTACTAGAAGGAACAACTTCCAAAGGCACTGTTGCTAGGGTTACTAGCGTAAAATGTAGCTTGCGTAAAAACCCTTAAACCTCTTGTTGAGGCACCTTGATTGAATGGATTGACCTAATCTCTCGATACATCAATGTGCTCTAGCCTAGTGCATCTCCTAGTAATTCCCTCGGCGTCAAGATGTGAAGGTTGGATTTTCGGTCAAATCTAGGGTTTGACTGCCGGGGCAAGCCGTATGACGAACTCTATGAAGTCTGAGAAAAGGCTAGATGGAGCCTCTAACTTCGATCATGGAAGATAAGGATTTATCTCATCCTTGCTAAGAATAAAGTGCGCGATATTGTTGGAGATCGTGAAGCCGAAGCGAAAAGAAGGAGAAGAGAAGGAACCACGAACGCTAAAATTTATGGAGAAGTTCAAAGACATTGACATCAATTCCATGAGTATAATAGTGGACTCCATAAAATACCACATGACTTTACATCTCCCATCTTGACTAATCGAAGATGTATGATGCCCTAACAAATATTTTCTTAGTCAAAAATATTGGACAAATAATGAGTCTAAGAATGAGCTTTGTGACATGAAGAAGAATGATGACGACATCATAACATCATACTTTGTAAGGATTCCCAGCTAAGATATCGATCGCCATTGAAGAGATCAACAATTTCGAAAGGAATTAGTTAACATAAGAGGTCAGTCGGTCTTCCCAAAGACATAGATGCATTTTCCCAAGCATGAACACAAGGAGTACCCAACATTTGAAGAACTTTGGACTCGGTGTGCTCAAGAAGAATCAAGAAACAATGCAAAAGAGAAACCACAAAAAAAAAAAAAAAAAAAAAAAAAAAAAAAAAAAAAAAAAAAAAAAAAAAAAAAAAAAAAGGAAGTTTGGTTCAAGGAGGAAGCCAAATCAAGAGAAAGCATTTCGTAAAGAAGGCCAATGCCTAAATCATTGCAGCATATCACGAACCAAAGAAGTCCCGAGCTAAAGAAAAGGGAAGGAGAAACACGCAAGCATCGATTCAAGAAAAGGAAACTACTAAGAAGACTAAGGTGGATGGAAGAGACTTCTTCTACCAAAGGTAACAACATTCTCCTTATTTCGCATATTCAACATAAGCCTTTGTACATATCTTGTATATCTCTCTCTTGAAAGATAATGTGTTCCAAGAAGAATCCACTCTAAGGAAAGAACAAAACAATAAGATAAGAATGAATTAGATAATACACATGAAGGGATGAAATACAAACCATGTGGAAGACAATCGCAAGATAAGTTTAATCAATCATGAAGAGACTTAGGAAGCTCTACATCAAGAGGAATTGAGAAAGACTTGCGACAGAAAAACTACAAAGCAGCCGCGGACTCTGTTAGACAAATAAAGCCAATGATATATTGCAGAAAACAATAAGGATGATGAAGTATGGACTTCATCACAAAGGGAGCCGACATATGCACTCTTGATGAAGCAAGGATTAGAGGGAGCTGAATCCCATGATCCATTGAAGATGATGAAAATGTATATATCCATGGTAGCAACATGAAAGACAACACATGTCTGCCTCTAACCAGATGAAGACCTCAAGCCTTTAAAGTATTCCGCTGTCCATCCAAATCAGGATCCAGATGAAGGTGGCATGGAATTTCTAGGGCATGGAATCCATGTTCCATGGACCCTAAAGTAAAAGAAAACATGAAGAAGAACATGGAAGATTCCAAGAAAGAAGAACCAAAAATCCGGCCATTGTATCAAGAATCGCCAAGATACTTCAAACATATGAACTCTTCACTAAAAAGCAAAATCGCTAAAAGAAATGAAAGCGGATGAAGAACAAGCAGAACAAAGACTTGGTGACTAAAAGCATTGTGTAAGATCTAGGAACCAAAGGTTCTCCTGTGGAGGGAGAAGACTATGATGATTACTTGTTCCATTGAACCAGACTTATCTCTACATAAATCATTATATTATCCGCAACATCCGAGTCATGAATTCTACACGTGATGAATGCAAAGAATGTTCCCAAAGAAATTGAATAAAGAGCGAGCAAAGAGCAAATCCTCGGCAATTTGGATTAGCACGAAGACTCAGATGCGATAAGAAAATACAACTTGGTGGAGAACCTCCATTGCACAAATGTCGTAAGCGTGGTGAAGATTTCTATAACATCAAGATGACTACTCGTAAGACGATCTCATGATGAAAGAAGAAGTACCACATGAATAGGCGTTCCAAGCTCTCCAACTGTGATATACTCTATTGGTCAGATCTACATGAATCCTTCACAATGTTCCAGACTACAAGATAAAGATTACACTACCCGCATGATGAAGTCCAAAAGAAGAAAATTATTCCAATACATATATCTCCATAGATGAGTAGATATACATTTTTGGTAAAGCCTCTATCCAAGACGAAATGACTTGCATTCTCAAGCTAGAGCTCTTGGAAAAAAATCTCTTAGCTGGAAGGGAAGACTCTCCAAACTAGAATAAGGTACACAAATACGATGCAGGGATGAATAACTCCTCCGCCAGGGTGGGCTACCGATTTACTGAAAAATAGTCCAGATTGATGAGTGCTTTCTTCCGTCGGAAAGTGGATTGATTTCCTCGACAGACAAAGGACTCTACTGTAGTTAACATGGAGGTAGACTGATCATTGATGTATCGTAGACAACTACTTCCCTTTATGGGAGTGGTCTAGGACACCATTCTCGTAGGTCACTCGAAAGAAAAATGGCAGAATGGTCCGGTAGTCATTCTCGGGTTCGGGCTTGTGGAAGTTTTGGAAGAATGTCCATTTTGGTATTGAGATGCAGGATGTATCTCGAGGGCTATGCATTCCTCTCTAGGCTGGCACTTAGTATCTAGAGTAGAATACCTGTGGTGGGAATGGTCCCAGATAGTTATCTCGGCGGGAAGACTCCATCTTCCAAAAGTTACACTTTGTTTAGTAACGGAGGAATGGCCTGCAGGGAATAGTCTAGGCTCAACAATAAGGGACAAAAATTCCTTAGGGTAGACTCATTCTCCAAGCGGCAATTTTCAGGTTTAGTGTATGAATAATGGCCTAGGGTGGGGACACCAGTCCAGACGGGCCATTCCTGTGTAACTCCCATTCCTCCAAAGCTGTACACTTTGTTTAGTGCGTCGTGAGAATGACCTGTTGTATGAGGGTAATGGTCCAAAACATTTCTCAGGGCGCACTTCATTCTCTCCAAGTTACACTTTGTATAGTGTCTGAGAATGGCCCAGGTGAGAAATGGTCCAGTTCCTCGTAAATCAGAATAATCTTTCTTCCTGTTTCAGAAGAATAGGAAGATAGCCCACTGGCGAGGACAAACATTCCATTTCCAGATCTCACAAACATGAGTGAAAGTTCTGCCCAGAGGATTCAGTTGATCTTTAACAAAGATATTTCCTTCCTATGCATCGTGATGATTTGTTTGTTATGGACAGATATACCAATCGCGGGTGGATATGTTCCACTGCTTGTGAGGCGGATATTCTTTCATAGCTCACATATGTGAGGGAAAGAGAGTAATTCAGATAATCTCTCAATCTCTATATCATAACATCGCTTCTGCGTGATGCTCTCGCATGTTTGTTATGAAGACTATATGACAGATGAGGACTACCGTGGGTGAATATATCGCCACCGCTCAGAACCATACGCTGCTTGTTGATCAAGCAATTTATGCATTACTTGTGGTAGTGAACCACTGATTGTAGTTATGTACTACTATGAATAGATGTGTGTTCTCGTCCTTGTTCTAATTGCCTTGAAGGCTATCATCAATTTATTGGAGATAATGATCATTCTATGAATGATGAAACAAAGATTTTCCAGATGGTAAATAGTTCAGAGCTTTCTCTTATATTACTCACTCCGGAAGGATTAGTATGACTTATCCAAAGATCATATCTAACTTATTGTGAAGTATGGCTCTTGGAGAAATCATTTCAACCGGGATGGTGATGGTGATGCTCATGATCTAATCAAGGAAGAAGTCTAGATGACTCATATTGATGCTACTGGTAAATGTGGTACGTTTTGAGTTCAAGTCCATTAATTTCTGAATACCCTCTAGCTAGGAGGGAGGTTAATATTATGGTAGCTATGGAGGTGGCTTCTACCCCACGTGAACTCACTGGTAACAAAAGACCCTGGAAGCTGTGAGGAACCCTAATGAGTTAGCTAATAACCCTAGAAGCCTTGTCGTCTAAGGATGGGGAATTTATATTAGGTTATTTAACCCAAGGAGTAGAAGAAGTCGCACTTAAATTAGTGGGCTACCTCACCGAATGTTCAGACTTCATCCGTGGTTGCAGGAAGCCCGGCCCCACCCAAAACCGCGTAATCACTATAAATATAGATGCCAGCTCTCATTTTTCACATCTCGTAATTCAGGCTCTTGGATGCGCACTAACTTGGTGCTGTGTTTGAGGAGGTACAAAACCCGCAACCGCAAATAAATGTCTCCCATTGGCTTGAAATATCTTGCATTAGGGTTTGGAACATCCGACCGTACTCTTTGCATGCCATCCTAGATTGATGCACTCACTTCAGCTCATGCCCTAGCTTCCTAGGGTTTGCTCCTAGAGGAATTCTCAGGTCAAGATTAAGGTGCCTTAGGAGGTTTCTCCATGGTTGGGTGACGAAGGTATCGTCAATGGTAAAACGAGCACACCATCTTCTATATTCTAACAGAATGTTCACTATGTTTTTATTATTGTCAACATTTTTTCTAGATAACTTTTATCTATATATATATTATATTCTTCTGAAAGTCCACCTTTTTTTTCTTCGATAATTTCTCATAAGATTTTAGAACTTGATGGGTAGGGAGAAAGTCCCGTATTGGTCCAAAATAGGGAAATTGACAATGATCTATAGTATCTTCAATCTAATCCCAAATTTTCAAGCAAACAACCCATTCATCTTGTACCTATTTTTGAGACTTCTAAGATATTTCTTGCTAATAAACTAGATTTTTCTCAATCTCAACCATTTTTCTTTGAGCTAAGAATCTAATGTTAAGATATTCTTCCTTTGTTTCATTCTATAATTTTTTAGAAAATCAATTAGTTTTTGTGTCTTTTTCTATGCAACTTTCCAAACTATATTTTCTTCATATAAAATTGATAGTTTTAAACTCAAATTTTGCAATACAACAATTTTCTTATAGAAAAATCTTATGATTTCAATATTTGATGCATTCTCTTAAAGTGCATATTCAATAAAAGTTGTGACTAACCCCTAGGTTGAATTATAATACTTTACTTGATTCTCAAGTAGTGATATCATTTTTTCATACTTCTAGATATACATTTCTTCAATTTGAGCTTTGTTTAAAACTATAGCATGGGTTATTGCTAACCTTATTGATATCAATTTTGAAAATTTGGTCGTTTTGGTATCTAAAACCTCAACATCAATTGTACATATTACAAAATTAACCAAATATAACTTTATCTTGAGTTATTGCTGTATCTTTATTCTTTTATTGTTGATCACCATTGTCTCATTTGCTTTAACTACCTCTCTCTATTGGGTAGACACTTATACTGGGAGGGAGGGGGCTGAATTAGTATAAGATATTTTTTTTCTTTTTCAAACATTCTTCAACCTTATGAAAACAATCACATATGAGATACATTAACTGTAGAATATGAAACACAAGATTTACATGGAAACCCTTCGAGATGAAACCAAAAAAATTATCTTTATAATTCTTTGTAGGAACCAACCTATTGGTACAAATAATTGTAGGAACCAACCTACTAGATACACCAATCCCCACCGATACAAATCCTAGTAGGAAACAACCTACTCTTACAGATATCCGTAGACATCAATCTATTAAAGACACCAATCCCCACTGTTAAGCACCAACATCGCAAGAGACACTAATATATTTGTTTAATCAGCACCAATCTATTCTTACAAATCTTCTTAGACACAAATCTATTGGAGATACCAATACACACTGCTAAGCACCAACTTAACAAGAGACACCAATATCTTTCTGTGAGTTGCACCAACCTTCACCGAGTCTTCTTACTACTTATTCCTTCATCGAGTCTCCTTGTTGCTTCTGCCTTCATCAGGTTTGCTTGTTGCTTCTACCTTCACTATGTATACTCACTACTTCTTCGTTCACCAAGTCTTCTCACTACTTTTTCCTTTATCAGGTGTGACAAAATTTGAATTTCTAAATGGTAACTTTCTCAAAGCTTGTTGTTTTGGGCCTCTTCCCAAGAATGAACTTGTACAACATGCCACGTATCCAAATTTTCAAATCTGATTATGAAATTGTTACCTGAGGTAATATTGTATGTCTCCTTTATTCTCTTATTTTTTCACAGTCTGAAGAGTCTCAGAAAATAAGTTATAGTGAAAATTCCAAGATGAGATACATTTGAAAATGATTTCAGGAGTATTCACAAGCCATAACTTCCATAGGGAATATCTATGAAAGTATAAAGAACCAAAATTTAAAATTTGTAACACATTTAAAAAAAACATCACTCCTATGTCTCTGGAAAGTTTCAAGGTCTGAAACATAGAATAAACTAATTTGTAGGAAAAGTGTCAAGCTGACTTGTTTGAAACTGATTTCAGGACCATTCTGAAACCCTAACTCTCATAGGGCATATATATGAAAGTATAATGAACTAGAATACTAAATTTGTATCACATGTACAAAAAGATCTCACCTCTATCTCTGTAAAGTTTTAAGGTCTGAAACATCCCAAAAAATAAGTTATAGCAAAAGTGTGAAGCTGACTTGTTTGAATGTGATTTTTGGAGCATTCAAGAACCTTAACTTCTATAGGGAATATTTCTGAAAGAGTAGTGAAACAACATCTGAAATTTGTGCCATATGTACACCAATATATCTTGTTTGTCTATTTCAAATCACAAGGTCTGAAAAGTTCTAGAAAATATGTTATCATGAAAATTCCAAGATGACCTGAAACTGATTTCACAATTCAATCTTTACCAATCCATTTTTCTCACACACACTTTTTCTTTTTATGCATTTCCATAAACCTTCATGAAGGGAAATGTCTCTTAATCAAATAATTTATTCCAAATACCATGGGAAAATACCCCAAATACCATGGGAAAATACCCCAAACCCATGGGTTTGAAACCACCATTTCACTTTTTACTTTTTTCACATGCATCCCTTTTTTAATATACTTGTAGACCTATATATATATATAAATCAATCTTAGAAATTTTGTGTTTATTATAATGTCGTAATATGACATTAATGGCATCATTAATCCTTTGACATCAATGACAATAATTTAAACAATATCCCCCTTTGTCATTGATGGCAATCTTACAACGAAACACTAGTCCACCATGCATATAAAGAATTCTCCTCATGTTTGCAATTCTTCCATGAATAGAGAGAATTATCCCCTTGTCTGCAACTCCCCCCCTTTGAAATAAATGACAAAGGGATGATCCCCTTGAACTTGTGATTCTCCTTAAGAAATCATTCAAAATTGTAGTCGATTTTCATGTCGCGTTGATCCTCGGTCGACCACTTTCAAAGAAATCATCAATAAGTAAGAGGAACACTACAGGAATGTACATCTGATGATACACAATGATATGAAGTCCAAAGCTAGATTCACACTAATTTTTCCATCCTTATTGCTTCTTCTAATTGAACCTTTAGGTTCTTGATGGTCTTTTATGTTTCTTCAAGGCTTTGTGACATTTTGGCTTTTGAATCACGATCCTCTTTTTCATATTTTTGCAACTGCTCCTTTTGTTTCAAATTCTTTTTCCTAAGCATCTTTGTTTCACTTAAGGCACAAATAAGCTCCTATTCAAGGTTCACTTCCTCATCTATCTCAACATTTTCCTCTTCTTTCGAGTCCATCATTTCTATCCATTTGTCTTCATCAATATTTTTTTTCGATTTCCATAAAGAAAATTTCTTCTCTATCACTATAGGAACTACTTTCTTCAGACGAGTCACTAACCCCTTGTGAGTAGAGATTATTTTTCTACTTATAAGAGTTATTATTATTTTCATGCTTGTCCTGTTTGTGATTCTTTTTGTTTTGATGATGTTTTCTCCCTTTCTTTACATTATGGTCTTCTTCAACATCACATCTTTTATCCTTTGCATATGGACATTTATCAACAAAATGTCCTACTTTTCTAGAATTAAATAATTTATAGGGAAGTTTACCTTTATATTTTCTAGATCCTTTCTTGATTTTTGTCACAAAATTGGATTCCATTGCATCTGATTCATTGTTGGAGCTATCATTTTATTCACTCTCTCCATTCTTTGTCTTCTTTAAGGCTGCTTCTTTCTTTGATGTTTTTTCTTTCTTTGTCCTCATCTCATATGTCATGAGGATCCCATGCAATTCATCCATTGTTAATGAATCAAGATCCTTTATTTATTCAATGGAAGAAACTTTGGCATCAAATATTAAGGGGAGTGACCTTATCACATTTTTTACAATCATCGATTATTTAACCTTTTCACTGAGTCCTCTGATGGTGTTGACAATTTAATCCACACATAGAAGATAGGATGCAACATTTTATTCATCTTTCATTTTCAGACTCTCAAACTATATTCTATGAGTTTGGAATTTTTCCTTCTTAACATTTTCATTGATTTCATAGATATTTTAAAGCTTGTCCCAAATTTTGTAAGATGACATTCATAACTTTTGCATTATGTTCACTAGGATTCTTCCCAACCACATCTATTGGTGGAGTTTTTGGGGATATATAACCAGTCATGACTGATTGACAAATATCAAACCTAAGATCCATTATATTTGTTCACATCCTTATGCTCCAGAATCCATAGTTTGTTCCATCAAACAATGGAGTTCTATTTGTAGAGAAACCTTCTTAATCGACCATGTGTTCTCTCAATATCTTCCTTCCAGTGGTTTTGAATGAACCTACTTTGATACCAATTGTTGAGGAAATACTTATATTGAGATGGGGGGGTGAATCAGTATAAGATTTTTTTTTTTTTTTTCAAACATTCATCAACCATAAGAAAACAATCACATATGAGATCTATTAACTACAAAACATGGAACACAATATTTATGTGGGAATCCTTTTGGGAGAAAACCACAAAAATCTTTTTATATTTCTTTGTAGGAACCAACCTACTATTACAAATATTTGTAGGAGCCAACCTACTGGAGACACCAATCCCCACTAGTAAAAGTCATGGTAGGCACCAACCTACTCTTACAGATATTCATAGGCACCAATCTACTGGAGACACCAATCCCCATTGACAAACACCAACTTAGAAAGAGAAACCAATATATTCATTTGAGTGACATAACATTACTCTTACAGATATTTGTAGACTCTAATCTACTAGAGACACCAATCCCCACTTCTTGACGCCAACTTAGAAAGATACACCAATCTCTTTTTGTGAGTTGCACCAACCTTCACTAGGTATTCTTGCTAGTTCTGCCTTCACTAGGTTTGTTTGCTGCTCTTGTATTCACTAGGTTTACTCACTACTTCTACCTTCACCAGGTCTACTCACTACTTCTACCTTTACCATCTCTAACCAAAATTTGAATTTCTAAATGGTAACTTTCTCAAATCTTGTTGTTTTGGGCCTCTTTCAAACAATAAGCTTGTACAACATGCCACATATCCAATTTTGAAAATATGATTATGAAATTGTTACGTGAGGTATTTATGTATGTATCCTCTATTCTATAAAATTTACATAGTCTGAAGATTCCCAAAAATGAAGTTATAGTGAAAATGCCAAGATGACCTGTTTGAAACTGATTTTAGGAGCATTTAGGAACCCTAACTTCCACAAGGCATATATATGAAAGTATAGTGAAACCAGATATAAAATTTGTACCACATGTACACCAAGATATCTTCTCTTTCTCTACAAAGTTTTAAGATCTGAAACATCCCAAAAAATAATTTATAGCGAAAGTTCCAACTTGACCTATTTGAAACTGATTTCAGGAGCATTTAGGAACCCTAAATTCCACAGAGCATATCTACGCAAGTATAGAAAACCAACATCTGAAATTTCTACCACATGTAAAAAAATATATTTTCTATGTCTCTACAATGTTTCAAGTTTTGAAACATCCCATAAAATAAGTTATAGAAAAAGTGCCAAGTTGACC
>SNQJ01S0010976.1:182180-221000 GCA_010110895.2 Picea sitchensis
TTCATGTGATGAGTCTAATATCACAACAATTGGTTTGACAGGTAAAATTGGTGATGATTTTGATTCAAGAATTAAAGTGTTTCATATAAGGGTCATAATGAAACATACTAAGATCAATACATTGATAGATAGTGGATCTCAATATAACTTAATTGAAGAAGAAGTGGTTAATAAATTGGGATTAAACACTAAGATGCATCACAAACCCTATTCACTAAATTGGATAAGAAAAGATCATAAATTGCCCATAACAAAGAAATGTTTAATTAAGTTTGGAATTACATCTAAGTATGTGGATGAAGTAACATGTGATGTGATGCCACTAGAAACATGTTGAATGGTCTTAGGAAACCCTTATTTTTATGATCACAAAGAAATCTTCTACGGGGAACAAGATCAATATCACTTAACTAAAGAATGCAATGAATATGTTGTACATGCTCATCACATAAAAGAAAATCAATATCTTATAACAATGGAACAATTAAAGAAGGCAACTTATGCAAAAAATACACCTATAATTGTGCTAAGTAAATTAGTTGATATTCAAGATAAGTTAATGTCGTGCAAGCACACCAAACATATGGGTTCAGTTTCATTCATATTTATGATGTTATCACTACTAATGTTTTCTACATGGATGGTAGTGAATTCAGTAAGATGTGAACGAGTTCAAATGGCTAACATTATGCTTTCAGTTGTCATGGTTATTATGCAATTGATTATGATGTGACATGTGCACAGGACAAAGTTTAAAGACAAAGCATAAGTGGGGAGGCCTATCCCGCACTTGATGACTGGTTAATATCCTTTTGGAGGACCAAAAGGTCTTAGTGGGGAGGAATGATCCAAAATGGATCTAGGAAAGACTAAAAATCAATGTTCTCAGAATCAGACGAAACTAGCACCATTGTGTCGGATGCGTCGTACCGATTTCGTTCATATGTATATTTTTTTCTTCTGAAAATGGGCATTGTATGCAAAAGTTATCACGATCTAAAGACCAGGTCAAACAGGAAACAAGTCAAAGTCAAAGTCAATAGTTCAAAGTTAACGATGATGCCAACAATACATCACGATGATGTCAGCATGATGTCATGCTGATGTTAACATGCTGACATGGAAGCACCTGGATTTGACACGTGTTAGTCAAATTTGACATTTCCGGGTTGAGTTGGACCAGTACATAAGTGACACATGGCACTGTATGAAAGTGACATGTGGTACCATATGGATGTTGAAACATGGTAGTATGGATGTTGATGTGGAAGTACAAATGTTGATGTGGCAGTACTGATGTTGACGTGGTAGTATAGATGTTGATGTGGCAGGGTGACACTTGGCACTATATGTATGTTGACATGGCACCGTATGGACGATGACATGGAAGTCTGTATGAATGACACGTGGTAGTATGAATGACACATGGTAGATGACTTGTAGGGTGACGTGGTCGTACGAATGACATGTGGTAGTCCATATGATGATGTGGCATCCATACAAATGACATGTGGCAGTCTATACAATGATTGTGTGGGATGACGTGGCAGATAATGACGTGGCTCRGGCCAATGGAGAGGTGACACATGGAACAATGAGGAGGCACCACATGGYACCTTCTGGAAGGCCAAATTTGGAGGTTCTGTGAAATCTAGCAGTTACCACCAAATCTGACGAAGATCCTCCAAATCTGGCAGAATCTCGCTAAATCTGGCCAACTGGCATTAAGTTTGGAAACTATCTCTAAATTTGGCGTCGKCTGGATTATTTAGTCGAGCATGGAAATCGAGAAAAAATAGTGTTTTTGGCATGCAAATCGAGAATGTACGGATCTGAGAGGGTGCAACATTGAGAATCGTGTCAAGGGGAAGTCACGAGGGGTTGTTTAGAAGCAGGTCGACTTTATACTCAAAAGTTGCATAATTTTGAGGGGAGTTTGAATATGGCTTCTGTATTTGCATCTAAGTAGTCGAACATAAAATTTATTCCATATCCAAAGGTTTCAAGCCAAGCATAGTCAATTCATACTCAAAAGTATCAAAATTTCTTGTTCCAACTAATGGTGATGTTTGTTTCTATCAAGAAGTTGCAGATCTGAAAGGTGGTTTCAAGAGATGTTATGTAAGCCTTTCTTTTGTATTCTTAAAGCATTGAATATTAATAAGAAGCCTTGCCCACTGAGAGAAAGGACCGCAGATGTATGAAAACTTGTGCCTAACTATGTTATCAAACTTGGTGTTATGGTTTGCTATTTTTACTTCTTATATGGCTACAAATTCTTTCATTAAGCTTCTTCTCTTAATTCCTAAATGGAAAATCAACTCATGCATAAACTTAACCAAAGTCTTTAAAATATCATTTTCGGATCATACTTCCAGAGAGATTTTCTACTAAATCCTTAAATTCTTGAAACTTGGTAAACACTTCATCTTTTTCTTTCAAGAAATAGATCCATGTCTTACGTGAGTAATCATCAATGAAAATGCATAGTACAAAAATTTACCTATAGAAGGCATTTTCATTTGTTCACATACATCTAAATGTATAATTTCCAAGATCCCCTTGGATCTGTTGTCACTTCTTGAAAATATTCCCTTGGCATTCTTGGAAAGTGTGCATCCTTTCCAAAATCCATCATGTTCTACCTAAATATCTGGTAGAAGTGTAACCATCTTGCTCAAAATTGGTAATTCTATGTAATTGAGGTGAGAAAGTCTTCGGTGCCATAACTCACTATAGATGACATTGTTATATAAAAGGGATTGTTTTGGGTGTCCCATAAATTTAGACAATCCTCCTTATCGAACACCAATCACATTAGCTAAATCAATATTTGAATCCTTGGGCCATAGAATAAATTTGGACATCCACAAATGCTACTCTGAAGCCTTTATCTTCTAAAGTAGAAATAAAAAGAAGATTCTTCTTTAAGACTTGTACAAATAATACATATTTAATTGAGATAGAATTACCTGAACCAAGATGGTAGGAGGCTTCTCCTATTCATTTGAATACATGCTTGGAATCATCCCCAAGTTCCACCTGAAGGTAAAAACTCTTTTCTGTCAACTTCGTGAGGGATCTTCTGAACCCGGTCATGTGCTTGGAAGCACCACTATCCACGATCCAAATATCACTTCCTTGAGTGATAGTACTTGTGAGAGCTGAGACAAAGAAATATTCTTCAACCTTTAATTCCTTTGACTTCTTCTAAGGTGTGGACTCTTCCATATACGCTCCATGTGCATGATGTTTCCTCTTTCTTTTCCCATGAGTACATTGATAGGCACACTGTTCTAATTTTTACAAGTGTAACATCTGATTTTAGATACGGCCTTCATGTGGTTTGGTCTTATAGTTTTTTTTGGAATGGTACTTCTCCTTTATTTCCTTTTCTTCACATGAGCAACAAGAGCTTGGTTTTTTTCATCATTTGTCTTCTACGATTTGGATATCAATCTAGATTCTTCTTGGCTACAGTTTGTCCACAACTTGTCAAATTTGGGCAACTTGCTTCTTGCACAAATTCCTTGAACAAATGGGTCCCAATAAGAAGGAAATCCATTAAGAGTAGTGGTCACAAGCTTTGTATCATCCACTAAATCTCCAATCGCTTCTAATTGGTCCTTGATTTGTGAAATTCTCATGAAGTAATTTGAAACTATTTCTGACTTGTTCATCATCACATTTTTATTTGATGCCTTAGGTTTAGCTTCCTACTGGTGTTATTGCTTTCATATAGTCTATTTAAGGAATAAAATATCTCCTTTGGTGTCTTCAATTCTGATACATTGGGTATCAAGTGATCTTTGATTGAATTTGTCAGGATCCTCTTGTCCTTGATTTCATTCTTCTTAAACTTTGCTTTGGCATCTGCTTCTTCTGGTTATGGAATAACTTGTTTGAAATGATCCAAAAAATCATTCTCTTCTAGAATGAGGAGTATTTTATGCTTCCATGATTTGAATTTGTCTACTCCATCAACCTATMCTCAACTCTCATACTGGTAATCATTTTAATTGGTAGAAACCTTAGATCTGAAATTTGCAAAATTTCAAACTTGACCAAACTGCAATCTGAGAGGTACAGTGAGTGCACTAGGGTTAGGAGAGTTTCTTTGAGGTGTATATAGTACCAAAAAATTGGAACAAGTTCTCAATGATATTCAAAAAGGAATGTGTAGCTGCAAATCTCATGATCTTTCCTTCCAGTGGTTAAGTTGTTCTTAAGGTAACCAACTCTGATACCATGCTAGATTTTCTTAAATTTTTCAGAGCAGTATGATTACCAGTATATTTAGATATTATTTTAACATTCAATAACCATATACCATATAATAAAATACAAGCATCATAAACAAGTACAAGAAGACACAAGAGTTATCTTGGCAAAACACCAAACCCGGGGAAAAACCCAACCGACATTTCTTAGATAGATTCCTTCTGATAATATAATTAAACCATGAAAAATATATTCTTCACAAGAGAAACCAGATAATGAATAACCCATGATACAAGAATAACACACCAATAAATATAGAGCACCAACAACTACAACAACAACATCATACAAAACCAGCGCACCTCTTCCCAGAGATAGCACACAAGAGAAACCACCAACAAAAATAACCAAGAACCCCAGTTGTTGTAGAGATACAACTTCTCCTTGCCTCAAAGTTGTGCCTTCTTCTTGAGTGATATACCCGAGTGAGTGATTTTGTGTGTACAAATGAGCAAGACATCACCTTATTTATATCCTTAAAGTCACTTTAGTTGAGCCGACTTCTTCTCTGGGAAATTTTATTTCCCCTTTATATTTTCTTGTGGGTTGACTTCTCTTCCGGGTTGTTCTTCCATTGTTCAATGGTCTTCCTTTGGCTTCTCGAATATTCTTCTCTTCTAAAAAAGTTGTCCAGGAGGAAAATACCTCCCGTAGCTACCAAACCATCAACATGTATCGAGCTTGGCTCTCGGGGCATAGAAAGGTTCTAACTTGCATGATGAAATATTAGGCTCAATTTTTGTAGCCATATCTTGGGCTTCTTCAATGGTCTTTGGACCATTTTCCTAGAGAAATTACCCAAAATTTCCTAGGAAATCCTTGATGTAGAGGAAGAGAAGGTAATCTTTCCGAGGGTGATGATTGATAGGTATTTGTTGAAGCAACTTTTCAAATTTGGTATCAAATTCTCTAACAGTTTCATTTTCCAACTTATTTATTTCAGTAAGTCACATAAACAATAGGTTTGGATCCTCTTTAGTACTATACCTCTTAAGAAATGTTTCTTCAAGTTGATCCATGGTATTAATACTCTTGTAGGCAAAGGAAGGTTTTAACCAAACAAGGAAATTTACTACAGGTGAGTTGTGAGGAACCCTTCTACTATAGGCCTTATGAGGGTTAGTATACCTCCTTGAAATTTTTGGATTCTCCAGATGATAAACCTTGGATCATCAAAGGAAGGTGAGGGAATCACCCTCAATGGAATCGTCAGGTAAACTTGATAGATAAGAGATTCAAGAGAAACTTTACGAAATATATGTCGTTGAGGAGAATGACTCAATCCTCCCCGACAATGGTTCCAAAATGTTATCGCAAGATTTGTACTTGTGAAAAGCCCCACCTCAAGTCCCTAAAATATTTCTTAACTATGGAAGATACTACCACCGTCACCTTAGTAAGTACTTCCTTCGTTTTAGTGATGGAAGAGATCCACCACAAGGGAGAATTGACCTCAAGGGATCAAAGTAGAAAGTATGGTAGCCAAGCCTACCACCCCCTCTCTTGATCACCTAAAGATTGGTCTAGGTCAAGGTAGCATAAGAGGTATTAAGTTATTTGAGTAATTTCCTGGAAAAATAACACTTTACAACATATATATGATTATTTTAGAGTACAAGCATGCAATTAATACCGCTTAAAGACACTAGACAAGATAAGTTGCAATGGATATTGTAAATTTGAAGTAGTAAACAATGATATAACAAGAACAAAAAATTTATAACAAAACAACAATTAGTGCTTAGAAATGCAACAATTGATCATGAAAAATTATCATACATCCACTAGAATAATATCCAATTGTCTAAGGAAATTTGTAAACAATTTAATCCACCTTTACAAGAGTCTATGCAACAAATTAGAGTCTTATTAGATGGATGCATCAAAGTTTTGTAACATCAGAAAATTATCCAATGAGTTGGCCAATGTTAGTGTTAGTTAGGTTAGTAGAATGCTTATGATAGATGAAAGAAAGTGTTTGTTGATCAGTTCACCATGAGAAAGCTTTAAAACCAACGCCTTTTTAAGGGTCGTGGAATCCTTTAACAACAAATGGAACTAAGCTTGAATGATTGTGTATTTGAAACCAAGAGGTATGATTCAAATCCTAAGGTTCTAGCACATTAGGTCCTTAGAATTTGAATATTGAGGAGAAGGATTTCAAGGGTGCAAGAACATTTGGGCCCTAAAAATTGTTTCTCCCTTCTTGTTGCTTCAACTAGGTAAAAATCGAAAGTCTAGGGCTAAAATCCTAAAGTGCTATCACTTTAGGGCTTTAGGAGTCTAACCCTGACAAGGATTCTTTCACAATTTTTTGACAAAATTACCTTGTGAGAGGAATAAGCACTTATGATCCTCTCTTAGGGTTTCACCAAGCAAGACGTCCTAGCATAAGATGACAAATTTACGATGAAAAATTGATAGCATAAGAATAAATTGCATAAAATTCACCTGCTTCATGGAAGAAACCAAGAGACAAAACCCTAACTGCATAAATTTCCATCTAAAATAATAAAAAACCATCCACAATTGATCCTCCAAGCATAGTGCATGAGTAAAAAATAGCTAGTAACCTTTAGAGGGTCAAAGTTTCAGAAGTTCTCTCACAAATGGTGAGAAAAGATGATCATCAAATGAAATGTGAGGGTGGCCTTTTTATATGAGGCCACCCTAATACAATTTTTCCACATAATTTGTTAACAACATAATTCAAGTGGGGTTGACCCCTTAATTTTCCTCTAACAATATGCAAAAATAAAAAAACACATAATTAAACCCTAAAAAGGGTGACATCATGTGCTAGAAGGGTGACATCATGCAAGGTGAGGGTGACATCATGTCTCCAAAGGAAAACATTAGGCCTCCAAAGAAAAGGTATCCTCTGGGAGTGAGAGAGTGTGAAGTGAGGTGTCTCCTCACCCAAATCGATGTCAATCATCTCTGGTACCCATCCATCCATCAAACCCTAGCCAAGAATATGGCGTTAAGGGATAAAAGTTGACATCAAGGGCCTCCAAAGGCCATGTCTGAGGCTAAGATGGGTGAAATAAAGTCTCCAAGTGATTTCAAGAGACCTTCTACTGAAATTTCCTCCATCCTCTATGAACAAAATACATGGGGTACCCTTCCCATCCTATGGGGATTCTAGCCCATATGTGTGGCATAATGACCAGAATTGCTTAAACCAATCCCATATGCCCATCATCGAAGGTCCTAAGAATCTGAGATCCACTGTCTGAGGGTGGTGATTCATTGGATGGCCCACTACTCTCCATACGATGTGTAAAATTCCTACAATAAAGGCACAACGTCCTCGGTGCAAGGTGAGAAAATCCCTTGAGAACCATGTCAGGGAATCCAAAATAATCCAAAGTATAAAACATGGTTAGACAAAGTTCATAATAACTTATAGTCCTTAAAACATACAATGTAAGATACAACTTAATATATAATCCATGTAAGATAATTCACCTCAATATCCCCTTCAAGCATCACACCAGCCTAGGACCCCATGCAAGTTACCAATTTTAAGTATGGGAGGGCCTTCATCCAACACTATTAGGCATGCCACCTAGATAGGAAATAAAATAACCTAGTTAGAGGGGTAGTTCCAGAGAGTGACAAGGGAAATTAAAAACCCACCAATATCAAGTGTCAAAGTGATATGGTTTAGGTATTACTTCATGGATTATAATGTTAATCCATCTCTATGAGATAACTGTGGAGGGTGTGGTTTCTCTTGAGTTACAAACTATTTGTGTGCCACCTTTCAAACCCAGTACATCCCATGTTTCCAATCCATGCTTCTTATATTATATTTTTTAGTCCCCTTTAAAATGTTTCAAGATTTAGCATTAATTTTTTGGGACCGGGGTGACCATTGAATTAGTAGAGCTCAAATTGGACTGACGTTTGGTGGTCCTTATTTACTATGTTCACTTTTGTTTCTAGAATAATTTTCTTATTCTTTTATAGAGACGTAGAAATAAACTCTAGGCATCAATCCTTTTTCTCATGAGAGAGAATGGGCCATAGCAGTTATTTATAGAATAGAGAGGGTTCGGGATGGAAAGTGTTAAGCATGAAAGGGAGAAGTATGTGTTACCCTTGGGAGGGCCCCCCAGTATTATCCCTTTTCCCTTGGTTGTGACAACACGAGAATAGGGAACAGAAGTTGACCACCAAGGTGAAAAAAAACTGACATGTTCCCAAACCAATGATTTATCCAACTTCAACCAAAGATCGTCATCCACATGCCCAACAAATTAATCCACAACTCTTTGCATGAAATAGGACTAACATACCTCATGGTGACAATAACTTACCATATCTCATATTTTGGGTTACTTGAGTGTGATGAGCCTTGGTTGATCATTGCTATGATGCAAATGAGGGGGGTTGTTGAAACATATATGTGGACATGTTGATCGTCATCATCATGGTGTAGATCACGTTATTCTCCATTGTGGGCCAAGAGACACGATCTCCTCTAGTTAACCCTAGGAATAGGGGATAACATGAGTGATCAGATTTTATAGGCATAATAGAAATGAATACATATTATTAAAATATACTTAACATAGAATAACAAAGATACAATGGCTGGTTTCTATTAGAAATAGGAAATAAGTTGAAATTGTAAAATCACGATGGAAAACAAGCTTGTTGGAATGGTGGTGTCTTATCTCAGAGAAGAGATGTAGCTGGTTGCACTCTGCAAGAAGTTGGTTATAATGAGACTCTGAAGGAATTTTACAATAAGCAGAATGTCAAAACCCTAGACATCCAAAACATAACCCTAGGATGTAAGTGCCAAAAGTCATGTGGGACTGTTTGGGTAGGATTAGTACATCAACTTCCCGAGGTCATTAACTTTTACCCATCTGATCTCCACGTTTTAGGTCCACGATAGCCTGTTGGAAAGGTATCATTGAGGAAATTCATTTTGGGGATCCAATTATATCGTTTAGATATCATTGAGGCTTCGATATGGAAAAACAACTAAATTTATGCCCTCTCAAAATGGCCGAAAGGTAAAAGCTGCTAAAAATAATAAATTACCCAAATTGCCAGAAAATTGTTTTGGGGGAGTTGGAAATGGTGGGTGGCCATTGATATCCCACTGGATTAATACTCCCCTCCTTAGGAAGAAATGGTCTCCATTTTATTGAGTTCCCCTAGAGATGAGGAAATGTTTGTTGAATTTGGCCCCGGGTGAGCCACTTGCCTTGGTGCAAGGCGCCACTGCTTTGATGACTTCGATAAAGTTGGATCCTTTTGATGTGAGTTCCTTGATCCATGTGTCCACAATTTGATCATTTTATTCCTATTTCATCTGCGATTCAGTTTTGAGCTCTGTTGGTTTCAATTTCTGCTATCTCTGAGGTGTCCAATAATGGTGGGAAAATGGTCGAAGGAGAGCCATGTTGAAGACTAGGTGTAGGCCAAGGAAAGAGGGGAATGTTGAGCTCAAAGTAATTATCACCCACAACCTTGGAAATGGTTTAAGGCCCATATCAAAGTGAGAGGATCTTCTGATGGGGCCATGTAAGGAGTTCTTTCTGCAAGTACAACCAAACTTTGTTTCCCACTTGAAACTTGTGTGGTACATGGTGTTGATCATGGAGCTGCTTGTGCCCAGGTGGGAGTGCATGGGATATATTGAACCTGTTGGCAAATGTGTTATATCCTCTCAATGGGCGGGTTACTTTTATTTTGGTGGAGTAGGGGACGAGTCGGATGAGGTGGTCACCGGGGTAGTGCAACATCCATATGGGGCCAATGGTTGGAATCCCAACCCATGAAAGGGGTTGTGGCAGGTTGAACTATCGGGAATCGGAGTTGTAGCTATGTTTGACATAGGGAAAACTCTCATCCATGTCTTTGGGTTTTAATTATTTTTATCGCATGATATGCGATCATATGATTAATGAGCCTCAGTTTGGCCATCGTAAAGGGTGAAAAGAAATTGGATTTGGTGAACTTGGTATCTAGTAGAAACCAGAGGCTTGATCAAAATGTGTTGAATAATTTGTCATGATGCGAGATAATGGTTTGTGGGATCCCAAAATGTACCCATACTCATTTAAAAAAGACCTTGGCAGTGTCTTACAACGTGATGTTTTTCTTGCAGGTGACTAGAATCACCATCTTGGAAGCGATCAACAACCACAAAACGCAATCATTTACTCTCTTAGTGGATGGGAGGCCCAACATGTATTTATTCCATTGAGATGGATTCCATGGCCTATCAAAGGTAGGAAGAGGGGTGTACATGCCTTGTTTCTTAGTGGTGGTTTGTTAGTGGTCGAAGTTTTTGGCTAGTAGAAATGTTTATGCAGCAATGCCATTGTCTTTTCTATGCTGAAGTTTCTTGCCACCCGACTGTATTGGTATTCCCATATCATCTTCGCTCGTTTTTTTGATGGAACATAGATATGGCCCGGGTGACACAACAACCCATCTTGAAGAGAGAAATTAGCGTCTTGAGTTGGTGCCCAACATTTGGTAGGTGGTGGAAGTCATGGTCGTCTCGTAGAGGTGGGGCCATCGGAGGTCTCATGGCTGCAAGAGTCTAGCACCATGGTGGAGTGCCGACTAGAGGTCACGAGGCAATCAACAATTCGGTGGGTACTTCCTATTTTATACTTGATGTTTAAGTGGAACTATTGGCAATTATGTGGACCACTTGAGTGGAATTCATTCCGCAATTTTCCTTGGGTTTGCATGAACTATAGTGGCTTGTGATCAATGTGTATGATTGTCTCCTTCCCAAAGAATGTAATGTCTCCATTGGCGACAAGCTTGCACAATGGAGTACATTTCTTTGTCATAAGTAGGGTACTTATGGACAAAACCTAATAGTGTCTCACTATGATATGCCACCAGTTGACTGTGCTGAGTGAGAATTGAACCTATGACTTAATTCAAGGCATCGGTCATAATGTCAAAAGTTTGTTGTAGATTGGGTAAGGAGATTAATGGAGCTAAGCACAAGTGAAGCTTTAGATAATGAAATGATCATTTTTGTTCCTTCTCCCACGTGAATTTTTCCTTGCCATCTCCCTTGGTTACTTGGTTGAGTTCCCATGCGATATGAGGGAATCCTAGCATGAACCTAGGATAGAAATTGGTGAGGCCCAAGCTGAAGTTAGGTTAGTGTGGTTGGGTTTGGCTAGTCACAAATGACCTAGATCTTGGCTAGATCCACATACACACCATGTCGATCAGTGTAGCCTAAGTAATGGACCTTGTCCATGCTAAAGGAACATTTTCCAAGTTTGCATATAGCTTGTATTTATTTGTAGGGTGTGTAGAACCCACAATAGATATGATGCAAGTGTTAAAAGCCCAAGTCTTTTTGTATATGAGGATGTCATTCAGGATACACCACTACAAAATTATTAGTGAAGATGAAGTAGGATATAGTCCATCATCCTCATATTCTAAAATTTGTTGGAGAATTTGTCAAACCAAGGGCATGGACAACCATTCAACAATACCTTCCTTTGAATTGAAGGTGGTGTTCCATACTTCTGTCTATTCTATTGGGACTTTGTGGTAGCCAGGACTTCATATCAATCTTCTTGAAGTTATTTTTCCCCTCATGAGCTGATCAAGGAGGTCATCGATTTGGGAATTAGTTTTGATTTAAATTTGTGATTTTATTGTGGCTAAACGATCAATCTTAAGTCTCGAGTCTATCTTTCTTACACTTTCCAACGATTGAGCTCCACAAGGTGATTAGGCTGGGATGAATGTACTTACTTACGGATCAGTTCTTAGATTTTCCTTTTGATCTCCTAGTGTTCTAACAAAGAGCGACGATAGGCCCGGCCCATTGGGTAGTGGTATGCACAGGGTTATATCTATGGGATGCTGACACGGAAGTGTAGAGGTACCCTAGTAGGAGAGGAGAGATATCGAGTATTCTTCCACCCATATCCACTTTCTTACATTGTGTGGAGAGATTACGTTGGTGGGGCCGGTCATTGTGATATTTTGCTCATTCTAAGAAGCGATTCATAAGAAGACAATTTTCCAGTCACGAGATATGATGTTCACGCATTTCTTGGTAGAGATCAAGAAAATAGCAGGAAGGGCCCGCCTCGTGTATTCTATACAATTTCCTATTCAAAGTAATAACACTAGAGCCCTAGACTCATATACAACATGATGTTTCCATAAATGGGGCTTGGCCAAAAGAACATTGAAACTTTGATGGAGATGCATCACTGGCATACCTCATATTTGAATGTCTTGATGTCCTCCCGACAGTGTACTGTTAAGGCGGCAGTTGCTTCCTTGAATTGGAACCATCGATGGTGTAGGAGGACTATGGGTGTGTAGTTGTCAGTGAACCCGACCCGCTTGATGACCTCTATTTGGGATGAGGTTCTTAAACACCATTATCAATGATGAAGTAGCGGGGTGCCTTTTACCCACATGTGGTGGAAGGTGCTTGCCTTCTTACAGCTCGTCTGGTTCCACCCGGCGGATGGAGCTTGGTGGTAGAAATGGTGGAGCTGGGTTTTGCATCAATGATCATGGTGGAACTGGGTTTTGCATCAATGATCTGTCATCCCTTTCTTGTTTAGACTCAGATTCAGAACCTGCATATGATTCAGAGGCTTTCACTTCAGCCACCAACAACTTCTTTGAGTGACATTCAACAGTGTTATGCCAAGGGCTCTTATGGAAGTCGCACCACTTCCCCATATCTTTCTTTGTATTTTCGATGTCCTTCTTTGGTTGCAACTTGGACTAGTTGTCCTGATACAATCCATATTTTCTATGTCCTTTTTTCTATGGGTTGGGGCCACCCCTTCCTAGATTTTGTTGTGAGGGGTTCCTAGGCCCAAATTGTTGTGTCTTTTGTTTGAGCTTCTGCTCTATTTTGATGGCATATCGATAGGCCACGCCCAAGGACGAGATGTCCAAAAATTCTATTTCGGTCTAGATGTATCTATGTAGAGCACCACAATACTTGAGCACCATTTTTCGCTCTGAATATTTGATACCCATATTGGTGTGCAAGGTATGGACGATATTTGTGAACTTTGGAACTGCTTGGTCTCTTTCTTGCCACAATGTGGTCCATTTGGTATACAAGTCATCATAACTTTCGACATGATAGTATTGTTGCTTAATAACATCCCTGAAGTATTTCTAGGTGGCTGCAACTATAAATAGTGAGGTTTCCTCTGTTTCCTTTTTCTCAGAGAACGTTTCCCACCAGTATTTGACATAGGGAATGGCTTTGAGGAGCGCAAAAGTAATATTTTCTCTATTTGAAAAGTTATGGACAGACAAATACCCTTCTAGTAGATTCAACAACTTGTCTATAGAATCAACATCTATATGACCTTCAAATATAGGAATATCGAAGTTGATTTATACCTTGAAGGGGGCGACACCTCCGCTCGAGGAAGATGTGTCGCATGTTGGTAGTTGCCGAAGAATTTGCGTGAAACTATCCATCATCTCATTCCGATATTACGTGAGGGATTCCTCAGGAAACATTTTGAAAGGATCTATTTTCTTGTCATATTTATTTTATCCTACCAAGAGAGGTCGCTTGGGCATGCGAGAGATTTTTTCCTCAAGAGAAACAAGCTCGAGACCTAATTCTTTGTACCCTGACCTCGTTGGGGACATGTGACGACAAGGAGAAGACCGCTCTGATACCACTGATCTGGATTTTATGAGTAGAAAAAAATGAATACATATTATTAAAATATGCTTAACACAAAATAACAGAGATATAGTAAAACTAGTTTTCTATTCAATAAGGAAATAAGCTGAAATTGTAAAATGTAGCGGAAAACAAGCTTGCTGGAATGGTGGCGACTTATCTCTGAGAAGAGATGTAACGACTGCACTCATTCAAAAAAATATGATTACAATGACGCTCTGAAGGCCTTTTTACGATAAACAAGAATGTCAAAAAACCCTAGACATCCAAAAACCTAACCCTAGGAGATGAAGCGCCAAAAGTCATGTGGGCCCCGTTTGGGTAAGTTAGTACATCAACTTCCCAGGGTCGTAACTTTTGCATATAATCTTTGTTTTAGGTGCACGATAGCTCGTTGGAAAGGTATCATTGAGGCGATTCATTTTGGGGGATCAATTAAAGCATTTGGATATAATTGAGAATCTCTATCCCAAAAAACCTTCATTTAGTCCCTCAAAATGGCCCTGAAAGTTAAAAACTACTAAAAATAGTAAATTGCCAAAATTGCCACAAAATTGTTTTGAGTGAGTTGGAAAAGGTGGGTGGCCACCGATATTCACCTGTATCAACATGGAAAACCTTCATATTGACTTTTCACTCAACATTGACCTAAAATAACCAATTTTAATATGATGAAGCAATTAGTAGGCAGTTTTGATACTAATCCCCCAGAAGGGAATAATACCACCCAAAAGCAATACCCTAGTTATTCGTAGTTGACAAAGTTGTGAAGAACCCTTTCCAAAATAATAAGTATTAGTTAACCAAAAAGATACTGACTCCTCCTCCCAACCATCTAGTTCTTTCAATCCTATAGATTAGTTCTTTCAAAAAATCTACATGAACTCCATAGACATTCACCTTCAATCTCACAACTACACATATGGCATTCCAAATATTCCTATGATTAAATGAGATGACATCCAACCCTTCACCAATGGTCCCTTTCAATTCCCTTGAACTAATGTCAACCACATACCCTATGTACAAAATGTGACTTTACATTGTATTTCTCGTAACATGTTTATGAGGGCAGCACAAAGCTATAGTATTGTTGATGACATGGCCTAATTGCTTACCACCATGTTAGAACTTGAGGTTATTCAAACCTATGCTTCCAAATGGAAGGAATTGGTATTATTATTGCACTCTATTGATCCATTAGATTCAGACCTATCAACCTTTGACTTCGAAAATGTTGAGCCAAGTCTTCTCACTTTGATTGTGTTTCAAATACTAGTCACTATTAGTACCCTCATCATACATTATTGTATAATTAACAAAGGTGAATCTAATTTCATCATGTCCACCATGGTTTGGCATACATAAGGATACCATGAGATAACCCCATCCACAATCTATTTTTTCCTACAATGGTCATCCTTCTAAACCTGAAGGACTCTTCCAAAATGTCCCATGTCAAATTGGTGGGAAATATGGTACTAACTAACATAGAACTTGTATACACCCCACTTAATTACAACATTATTATTGGTGTAATTATATGCATGTAATTAAGGTGATCACCTCCTTTGTATTCCACACCATCATGTTTCCCCATGAAAATATGATCATTTCATTAGACCAACTTACATATTACAATCCCACTCCATGGATCAACCAAGACAATGTCTTGTCAACCATCGACCCTAACCAATAACTCTCATCTTACATAAATGTGGGACCTGGAATATTCAAATAATTATCCTTTCTTGGGAATATCAATGTGCATTCCACAATCCTCCCTTGGGATACTCTCCCATGTGCACCATCACATACTCTGTAATGTTCCAATTTTTGGATTCCCCTACCTTGCAGTCATAGGTGACCTTATGAGTTTATGTCAGCATGACTAGAGGAGTAAAATGAGGATAATAGTGAGCTCGAGAAATTTGGAGGATTTATATGGGGCTTAGTCTAGCCCATTCACCCTCTTTTATGATCGATATCATTTCCGCATAGTTTACTCTTGGTTCCATCTCATTTCGATGATTTCTATAATTTTGGGTTATTATTGAGCATATTTTAATTAATTACACTTAAGGTACTATTTTGAGCTTGTTTCTTGGAGAAATACCTCAGATTAATTACCCATTGGAAACTAGGAGAAAATATCTACAGGATAGGATGATGAAAAGTATCTTTTAGTGGCCGAAAAAGTCATAAAGGAGAATTAATCACTTTTTGGAGTAAAAAGGTTCATTAAATTAATGAAGTGATTTTATTAGAACATATTAAAGATGAATTAAAAGTCACTTGAGGGGAAAAAGGTGAAAATGGGTATAAAAGAGAGATAGGGTCTCATATTCTCTCATTATATTGATCACCATTTCACTTGTATCTTTGAGCTCTGGCAGCTTGAGTGTTTTGAGGGTTTTTGATCCGTATTATTTTCGGCACGAAATGAGAGCGGAGATGTAATAAAGAAATGCACAGAGATATGGTGGATATCCAATAATATAAAAGAAATGTATCATATATGCAACCATAAACACAGAGATACAATAATACATGATTTCTATTAATGAAAGAAATGTACAGAGACTGTAAAAATACAGAGTGAAAGACTCGCTAGAATGGTGGGAACTTATCTTTGAGAAGAGATGTGATGGCTACTCACATTCACAAGAAGATGATTTTACAATGAGGCTCCAAAGTAATTTTTTATCATAAAGAAAATCCAAAACCCTAACCCCGGAAGATGAAAAGCCAACAGTTTTGTGGACCCTATTTTGGGTAGTTTGGTGTATCAACTTCCTGGGGCGTAACTTTGGCATACAATCTATGTTTGGGGCGCACAATATCTTGTTGGAAAGGTATCGTCGATGAGATTCATTTAGGGGGCTCAATTAGAGCCTTTGGGTATAATTGAGAACCTATATCCCAAAAAACGTTCATTTAGGCCTTCAAAATGGCCCCGATAGTTAAAAATTGCTAAAAATAGAAAATTACCAAAATTGCTAGAAAACTATTTTGAGCTAGTTGAAAAAGGTGGGTGGCCACCGATATCCACCTGGATCGATCCTCCCTCCTTAGGAAGCAATGGTATCGATTTTGTTGAGTGCCCGGGGGAGAGGGAAAAGCTTTTGTTGAATCTGCATCTTGATGAGCTACTTTCCTTGTTGGAGAAGTTGTGCTGCATAGCTTGTTGAAGGTTGTCACGAACATGTGGCTGGAAGGGTTGGAAATTTTTAACCAGTCTAGATACATGAGATGTATGTGTGCAGAAGGAATCTTTTCTCTTTTTTTCAACCTTTTGAACCTGCTTCTATTGGATAGAAGGTTCAGGGCGAGGCTGTAGTGGTTGTAGTGTCCTTTTGTTCCCCTTTTGAACAGATTGTGAAGAAGCTAAATTTTGCAGTATGAGATACTACCTTGCGACATTGTTTAGGTGGAACAATAGTTGGAAATACCTCTGTTATTTTGTAGAGATGACCCCCAAAGTAATAATGACACTATGGGGTCGAGACTCATAAACAACATGGCATCTCCACATATATGGTTGGTGCAAGAGAACATCACAGTTTTCCATTGGGGAAACATCACATAATACCTCATCCTTGAAGGGTTGGATGTCGTATGGCAATCGACACTGTTGGCTAACACAAATATCTTGTTCTTGGAAAATCCACCTGATGTTGTATGGTTGCGGGTGTGGTATTGTCGACAATCCTAATTTTTTGATGGCCTCTGCTGAGATGAGGTTCTTCTGGCTTTTGCTATCAACAATAAAATGCAGCGGGGTCCCCTTCACCCACATCTGTGAATGAAAAAGGCACTACCCCTCTTTAGGATTTGTTGGTTCTTCTAGTTGAATTGTTGCGGTCGTGACAATAGCAGTGGGGTCTGCATCAATGTTCTACCCTTCACCAGTATTTTCAGAATCAGATTCTGAATCATGGTTTGACTACTTGTCTTTGATCTCAGCCACCAATGACTATTTTGAGCGACATTCATCGGTGTTGTTCCAGGGGATTTTGTGGAAATCACACCATTTTCCGGTGTCCTTCTTTATCTTCCTGTGACCCATGGATTGGGCTAGTTTTTGGGAGACTGTTTGTTAGGGTCATGTTTGTCATACTTTGGTTGTTGTAGATTTGCATACCTAAACTCCCGTTTGTTCTGGTGCTCAAATTTCTGCTCAATTTTAACAACATATCGATAAGCAACACCGAGTGATGAGATGTCCAAAAAATCCATTTCAATTTGGATGTATCTGTGTAGAGCCCCACGGTATTTCAGAACAAAATGTCGTTCGAAGTATTTGATACCCATCTTGGTGCGCAAGGTAAGGAAGGTATTGGTGAACTCCAGAATTGTGTGTCCCCTCTCTTTCCACAATGTGGTCCATCTCATGTATTGGTCCTCATAGTTTCCAATAGGGTAATATTGTTCCTTGACCGCATCCACAAAAAAATCCCAAGTGAGCTCGGCCCCATATATTCCAGAATCCTCTGTGGAACTTTGCTCCCAATAATTTTCCCACCAATGTTTGACATGGGGGAGAGATTTAAGTAGTGCGAAGGTGATCTTTTCTGTGTCGAAAAAATTATGATCAGAGAAATAACCTTCTAACAGATTTAACCATTTATCTAGGGCATCCACATCTATCTGACCTTCAAATATAGGAATATCAAAATTAACCTATACCTTGAAAGGAGAGGTGCTTCCAAAGTGGTTGTTTGATGAATATGAACTTGTTTCTATCGACGGGCGTTGAAGGATGAGGGAAAAATTCTCCATCATTTCATCCCTTTGTCATGTGAGAGCTTGCTCAAGCAACAGATTTATAGGATTGTTTTCTCTGTCGTTTTTATTTTCTTCTGCCATGGAGGGTTTCTTGGGAATGTGAGAGTGATTGTATTTAAGAGAGACAAACTTGAGACCCAACTTTCTATACTCGTACCTCATCGGGGACATACACTAAAAAAACAATCAAGAGCAGCCTGCTTTGATACCACTGATCCAGATTATTTTCGGCATGAAATGAGAGATGAGATGTAATCAAGAAATGCATAGAGATATGGTGGATATCCAATAATATAACAGAAATGTATTAGAGATGAAACCATAAACGCAGAGATACAATAATACATGATTTCTATTAATGAAAGAAATGTACAGAGACTGTAAAAATACAGAGTGAAAGACTCGCTAGAATGGTGGTAGCTTATCTCTGAGAAGAGATGTGACAGATACTCACATTTGCAAGAAGATGATTTTACAATGAGTCTCCAAAGGCATTTTTTATCATAAATAAAATCCAAAACCCTAACCTTGGAAGATGAAAATCCAACAGTTTTGTGGACCTTGTTTTGGGTAGTTTGGTGTATCAACTTCCCAGGGGTGTAACTTTGGCATACGATCTCCGTTTGGAGCGCACGATAGCTTGTTGGAAAGGTATTGTCAAGGAGATTCATTTAGGAGGATCAATTAGAGCCTTAAATTATCATTGAGAACATTTATCCCAAAAAACCTTCATTTAGGCCCTCAAAATGGCCCTAGAAGTTTAAAACTGCTAAAAATAGTAAATTACCAAAATTGCTAGAAAATTGTTTTGAGCTAGTTGGAAAAGGTGGGTGGCCACCGATATCCACCTGGATTAGTTTTGACCAGACAAACTCTAGAGATAAAAATAGAGGTGAAATATTCCTCCTTTCCTGATCCAATCTTGAAAAAGGTGGTGAAATATTCTAGCCTTGTCATTCTATTCAGTTCAGATCTACTACAACTATTATCGTTGAGGAGGGGCACATTATTGGGAAGGTTTCTGCAGGAGGGGCGCACTATCCAAGTTGAGGAGGTTTGATTTGTGTTATACAGTGGATATCTTGGAGATATATCACCTTGTATGCACTTTCCATTACTAGAGCGACTTCCCTTATCACTTTGGGCAATTTTTAGTAGCCATATTTATTTATTAGCAAAGTTGGGTGAATTATTGGCCAAGGAGGGTGCACCCTTAGTCAAGGTTTTCTTCTATTTGCATAATATCTTGCATATTGATGTGCGGATGAGTTCTACACCTATTGAGTGAATTATTTGTGAGGCGATTGGCCATTTCAATGGTGGATAGAGCCTCATCTTAAGCCAATGTGAATTCATATTAAGCATAGTGCATATCTTGTCATTGGGACCATCCTTTTCCAAAGAAATTACATATTTGTGGAGTAGTTTTTAGGGGGTGTCTATTGGGATATTATTTTCTTTCCTTTCACTGTGTTTTGTATGTATTTTCTAGCCATATATCCATTGTAGCAAACACATTTAAGATCTGGAAATTACTATATGTTGGACAACCAAATGCATATTAAATAAAGCAAGGATTCGAGGTACTATCTTATGGTTTTTAATATCTATTAGTTTCTGATTTATTTGGTTATCGTTGCATGTGTTTTCCTTATGTATTACATGAAGAAATATGGGCTGAAATTCATCATAAAATACACTTAAATGAATGCTACAATCATTGCACACAAAGTGTTTGACAAAATGTTTCAATCAACAAACACACACAAAACATAATAGACATCAATTATATATATCATCCCACAATTAGGGAGTTATAAGGAGGTAGAAATTACTTCAAATGACATGCTAACACATCAGAGAACCTCATCAAGGTCGGGATAGAAAGAAGAAGGAATTTGCTAAGGGAAATTGAAAATACCATCAAAGTGTTTGATGAAAGATCTCAACCACATAGATCTGATTTTTATATCAGAGTTGGTTTGGGATATTACAGTGGTATCAGAGCATTGTATCCTCCCATCCCGAAGGGGATTTAGTGAGAAAACATTCAAATGGAAAATCAATGGGCATACCACTGGGATGAGGAGTTTATAGATTGTTTGAGGGAGTATATGGCGTTTGGTGAGGAATTTTACTCAGCCATATCATTAAAATAATTTTGCACCATCAAACATTCAGAGTGGTATGAGCCCCAATTAACATTGGATGAGAAGTCCTTTAAAAGCATAGGGCCGAAATTGAATGAGAATGAAGGGCATGTAGACTGGTTGGAGGTGCATGCATCTAGTCATGTTGAGGATGAGTGCAATGAGGATGATAACCCAACATTCCATGATACACCATTAGAGCCATCCTATGGGGTTGTCAACACTAGTACATGTGATAGGGATGTTGATAGTACCCAATATGAATTTTTCCAATCAACATGTGTTGATTTAACGCCTTATTCAATTTATGATACTTATGATGATGAGGGCGTGATTGCACCTGAACATGACGAAGTTTTGGGGGTGTATGAGTTTCATTGGGTGTTGATCTATCATCTCAAAAGTTTCACATTAAGGATGACAAGAGGGAATATGACTTTGGGGAGTGTGACTGCAACACGAAAAATGGGTATGTAGAGGTTTGTTCCTATGAGTCCCATCATTTGACAAGGAAATTGAAGGTGAGTGAGGAAATGATTATGGAAGACATAAAACATTTTGAGGAAACTCATACATTGGGAGAATATTGTTGTTGGAAGGCTCCAAGGACACATAATGAATTTGGAGGAGAAATTTCCCTTGCAAAATTTCAAGCAGTTAGAGAGGCATTGGTAGTAATGAAAACCAACTACCTACATCTACTTTCAGATAGAGAGCATCTTCTCACACTTGATGAGATGTATTATGGTTCATTAAAGGGGAAAGAGTAGGAGGTTGAAAATATTACCCATGAGCTTGATATTACCCAAGATTCCTTAAATAACACACAAAACGCCCTTCAAGAATAAACGATGCAGGTTGAGCAGCTTTATGTGGAGCTGAGTTGGGTACATCCCTCATCCTCCATATCATATAGTCAATCATATATGAAATCCATATTGTGGGAGGATGTGAGTGACATTTATTGTTTGATGGAGGAGCCGTGTGTGATGGTTGAACATGATGAACATACGGGTTTGAAGGCATTTGCAGAGAGATATGACCCAAAGGTTTTTTATTATGCACATGTTTTGCAGTATGTGTCCAAGGATTATGGGGACATGTATATTATAGATGAGGACACATCTATTTGGGATCCAAGTTCAGCTGACACTAGTGTAGTGATTGATACAGTGACACATACACGATACATAATGATATATAGTGGTATGCAATGTTATGTAGAGGAGTGTAGTGAGACACAGTGGGAGACAGTGGAATCCAAGGGAGAGTCGTAATATCACTTGATGGATCATGGATGATATAGAGGAGGACGATCCACTCTTTTTCAGCAATACATGGACTCTATAGGCTACACTCTCAGCAACAATAATGTTTGTGATTATGGAGGGAGTATGGTTGACCATCTGTGTGAGGAGACACATTTGGAGGCATGTGATGGTATGGGAGTAGCATGGATCTCAAGTGACTATTCAAATATTTCATTAGAACACAGGGATGAGTTCCATGGAGTGGTACACTCCTCGACGATTGATATTCGATAGGAACATCACCAGGTCTAGGTTAGTGAGCAGGATAGTCACGAGGCTACTCTTAAGTATCCTTATGAGTTTTTGGTCACACCCTTGGGATTGACCAATTCACTTACCACTTACCATATTTTCCTATAGATGCAGAGGTTTATGTTTATGTTATTTTATTCTCTTAGTATATACAACAAGACATGGGAGGATCCCGTGAGACAGTTGGATGAGACATGGGGCATTATAGAAAAGACATGGAGTTCTTATTTAGGGCATGTGGTCATTGCACAAGATGACAGGGATAGATTTAGGGATGACATGATATAATAAAGAGATGACACATATTTAGTCCTTGAGGACACATTTGAGGATATGATCAAGAGGGAGATGCATGTTACACCTTTGGTATGACTTTCTAGGGACTTGTATGAGCATGAGGTACCACATATGGCAGATCTACATAGAGCACATTATAAGGGGTAGGGATAACAAATTTCTTTGTGTGGTTTGGCAGGATCATGACAGATTATCATGCATGGATTTGATTCTTAGTATCTGGTTTCCATCAATTGAATGCATACAGGGATTAGAGATCAGGGTCGAATGGATTTAAATAGTTATCTGTGTAGCACAACAATAGTCAGCAGGCCTTGGGAGTGATGGAATTCTAATTTGGTGGTGGGATATGGGACTTCATCCGAGTGATCTATTTATTCAAATGATGAAGATGATGATCGACAAAGTTATGACAGTTATTGGTCTTCTTTATTTTTGGGATTTCAGTAGAGGGGAAGTTGAGAATTACTCTATATGGCAGGATAGACTTTCTTTTCCAATACCCAAGATTGAGGATGGCAGTGGATTTGAAAACTTAGACTTCACTGAGACACCTTTGTAGGGGATGATTCAGGATAGTGGTTTCAGTCCCTTAAGGGATTTCATCTTGGGGTTCCAAGAGAGGAGGATGCATAATGGGCACGTTGGTCCGATAGTGATGATCATAGTGGTGCAATGACAACATGGTGGTTCCTTCCTAGGATTAATTTGGGACCCTGGGATTACCTTGTTTTACATTTTAGCTACTGTTAGACATGAGAGATCGGTTCTAATTTTTAGGAGTTTTCTCCTGGGATTTCATGGGTTGACAACTGGGCAACTGGTACGAATGGGAGATTCAACCATTACTTTCAGGATCTTATACATATGGAGCATTGGATTGGTGTCTTAGGTGGCATATTCTATGAGGGGTGGAYCGAGTATTTACAAGATATATTTGATTTATTGATCAGTGGTCTTCATGAGGCCTCTTTGAGTACATTGCAGGACAATATTGTAGGCAATAGGTGCTCCACATMTTTCAGATTACTTTGGGACCCAAGGATCACTCTCAGTTTTAGTTTTGTTCAACTTGTTGATCATAGGGTTTTGATGGCATTGCTTGAGGACAAGAAAACTTTGGGAAGGGAGGACTGTAATTTTCCCATTTTCAGATTCCCCTGCCTTGTAGTCAGAGGAAACCTTATGAGTTTATGTCATCCTTACTAGAGTAAAATGATGATAATAATGAGCTCGGGAAATTTGGAGGGGTTATATGGGGCCCATGCTATCCCATTCACCATCTTTCATAATCAGGATCATTTCCACACAGTTCTCTCTTGGTTCCATGGCATTCCAATGATTTTTGTAATTTGGGGTTATTATTGAGCATATTTTAATTATTACACTTAAGGTACTATTTTGATCTTGTTTTTTGGAGAAATACCTTAGTGTAATAGTTCGTTGGAACCAAGGAAAAAATATCTACAGGATAGGATGACGAAAAGTGACTTGCAGTTACCGGAGAAGTAATAAAGGACAATTAATCACTTTTTGGAGTAAAAAGGTTCATTAAATTAATAAAGTGATTTTGTGAGAAAATATTAAAGATGAATTAAAAGTCACTTGAGGGTAGAAAGGTGAAAAGGGTTATAAAATAGAGATAGGGGATCACATTCTCTCATTATGTTGATCACCATTTCACTTGTATCTTTGAGCTCTGGTAGCTTGAGTGTTTTGAGGGTTTTGACTAGACAAACCCTAGAGATCAACATGGAGGTGAAATATTCCTCCTTTCTTTATCCAAGATTGGACAAGGTGGTGAACTATTCCAACCTCGTAATTATATTAAGTTCATATCTACTTTAACTATTATCTTTGAGGAGGGGCACATTGTTGGGAATGTTTTTGCAGGAGGGGCGCACTATCCAAGTTGAGGAGGTTCGATGTGTGTTATACAGTGGATATATTAGAGAGATCTCACCTTGTATGCACTTTCCATTCCTAGAGTGACTTCCCTTGGCACTTTGGGAAATTTTCAATAGCCATATTTATTTATTAGCAGAGCTGGGTGAATTATTGGCCAAGGAGGGTGCACCCTTAGTCAAGGGTTTCTTCTATTTGCATCAGATATTTCATATTGATGTGAGGATAAGTTATACACCTATTGGGATATTTATTTGTGAGGATATTGGCCATTTCATTGGTGGATCAAGCCTCATCTTAAGCTAGGGAGAATTCATATCATGCAGAGTGCATATCTTGTCATTGGGGCCATCCTTTGCCGAATAAATTATATATTTTTGGAGTAGTTGTTAGGGGGTTTCTATTGGGATATTATTTTCTTTCCTTTAGATACATTTTGTATGTATTTTCCATCCATATATCAGTTGTATCAAATACATTTCACATCTGGAAATTATTGTATGTTGGACAACCAAATGCATATTAAATAAAGCAAGGATTCGAGGTACTATCTTATGGTTTTTAATAGCTATTGGTTTCTAATTTATTTGGTTATCATTGCATGTATTTCATTATGTATTAAATGAATGAATTTGGGCCGAAATACATCAGAAAATACACTGAAATGAATGCTACAGTCATTGCACACAAAGTGTTTGACAAAAGTTTTCAATCAACCAACACACATAAAACATAACCACCATCAATTATATATAGCAGCCCACAATTAGGGGGTTATAAGGAGGTAGAAATGATTTCAAATGACATTCTAACACATAAGAAAACCTCATCAAAGTAGGGACAACAAGAAGAAGGAATTTTCTAAGGGAAATTGAACATACCGTCAAAGTGTTTGATTGAAGATCTCAACCACATAGATCTATTTTTTATATTATAGTTGGTTGGGGATCTTACATACTCTTATGATCCACTTGTGAAATTTTCACCCATGTCAAGTGTGACCCCCACCATTGATGCCATGCGATCATCAAATAAGGACAACCCAACCCCTCACTAACCTATTTCCTTTAAGAACATACATCTAGGAACTTCTATTACATATATTCCCCTTATTTCCCCACCACCTGGTGTGGTTGGAACCCTTGTGATAACTACATTAGCTATTGTTGGGATACCTATTCAATATATTTCCTCCCCTTACCTTAACTTTTCCATGTCTCCATGAATCCACTTAGTCTTCAATCACATACTTCCTTTGACTGTCCCACCACTTGCAACCCTAGAGCCACCTCAAACATCCACCACATCAAATAAGCTACGTGTTAGGGGGGGAAATATGCAATTGGGAGAAAACAAAATAAATTTTGGGCACTAGTACCCCTTGGCTCACCATAACCACACAAACTACTAATCACACTAAGATTCCACCTCCTTGCTCCTTTTTTGATGTCAACAACCATGCCAACAATAATTTCACTAGGCTCCTAAAGTTGTGAAGCCTTCTACACTTGATAGTGGTGGACTCACTTTTTCCAAGCCCATTATTTGGGGGAACCACTCTCCCACCCTTTAAGTAACCTACCCTTGCACCCCATGCAAAAAATTTGTACATTACACTTACCATTGTTTAGAACATCCTCGCTTTTGAACTACCCATGTCATTTCTCACTTACTATGGGTGTTGACTAATCCCCAAGTTGAACTAAGTTGGCATGCGTTTCCTCCAACCCACATTAATACCATGGATTCCAATACTATTTACCATATCTCCACTTTGGTATATTATGTGTCTTATGACAACCATTTTTTTCATCAATCATCAACATTGGTCAATCATCTTTTGGTGTGCCATTAACCTCACCTTGGGTGGAATCCCACTCCATGTGTATTATCTCCACCTTTATGGTATATTATTATGTCATTCACCCAAAACATATATATTGATTTAATAATCATTGAAACACTAACGAACCCATCCCCTCAATAGCCACACCAATATCACTTTATACCCCAACTATGGTGCCCACATCTTCCACACCAATGAGAAATTTCTAGAAGCCATGAATTCTCCATTATCCATGGGATGATATGAATTATCCATCTTATTTACTACCTTAGGATGCACTCACCCCTTCCACCTCTTTCTTATAGTATACCATTGATGCCAAAGATTCATCGCCCGTGGACATGTTTATTGGTTCAAATAACCCTTTCTTACCCTAGACAACTTTGAGGAAGGAAACATGGCTAACATTTCACCCATCATCATGGTGGATATTTTTTACAACCTAAATTAATGAAAATATACTTCTTAGAGTTGTATGCTCCCCTAAGGACATTTCACTTACAAATCCTATTCCAAGTGTTTAATGACATTTTTGGTTGTGATCATATTCATAAATGACTAAACTTGATCCAATATTATCAAGCATCACGTTGGCACATGATTGGATGATTCCCAATTTGGTAGAGATAATAACCTATCTATCTTGCTAAAACCTAGACCATCAAGGCATACATTTATGAACTCCAAAAAACATGGTTGGTCTATCCATTCACATTTACGTCATAAGTAATGAATCCTATCACTATTAATAAAACTCATGGCACTATCCATATCTACATTGATTTCTTCTATATGAACCAATATTATCCCAAAGACAACTTCCCAACCCATTTAATTAACCAAGTGATCAATGAATGTGTCAACCATGATTTCCTCTCCTTCATGGATGGGTTCTCAAGGTGCAACAAGATCCATATCCACCAATAGGATCGATACAATACCATTTTTACCACCCCTTAGGGGACTTTCACATATCACATTATGGCTTTTGGACTTAACAATTACAAAGCCACATTTTAGTGAACCATGTCCTATTTGGTCCATGATTTGGATCATATAATCATGGCTTACCTCACCAATCTCACAAATTTCTTGAATAAAGGGTCACAACACCTAGAAGAACTTTGTGTTGTTTTCTTACAATAATGGCAATATAATATTCACTTGAAACGTTTGAAGAATATATTTGTTTTATGGATGGACACCTCTTAGGATTGATCATATCTAAGTAGGGGATTATCATTGATCCTTTGAAATTCCATTCCATTAGTGAACTACCCACACCATAGGATTTGCACCAATTGTAGAGCCTCCAAGGTAAATTCCTAATTATGTGATATGCACTCATGTCACATAATCCTAATGTCGATCTATTCTTAATTACGTAACATGCACTCATGGATTGTTTTTTCTCTTACACAATTATATCCTATTTGCATGGGGAGGCCAAGCTCATGATTCCTTTGACACATTGATACGTGTGCTCACCTTTGCACCTTTGATAATCCCCTTCAATTTAATAAAAAAATCATCCATTATGTCTCCACCTAAATCTTTTCCATTGATAGAGTTTTAGTCCAACATGGCAAGGATGGTTGTGAGCATGTTATTTATCATGTTAGTAAACGAATAATTATAATTACTACTTAATTATAATCATGATGAGAATTTGGCCTTGTCCATGGTCCATTCTATTCAAAAACAAATCCACTACATTATGCTATGTAAAACCAAGGTCATAAACAATTTGAACCTGATGTAGTACATCTTGGGTCAATAACTTATAAATGTTAAGTTCAGTCATGGGATCACTATTATTCATAAATTCAATATTGAATTTACTACATCCCCAAAAAGGCCTTAACATTCATAAAGTTCATCACTAACCTCTACACCAATTTAACAAACCCTCCTCTCAATGACACCCTCCTAAATGCATACCTTTTCATATTCATTGGAGAATCATTGGTATTATGATATATTGATATGTAACACATACAAATTTACGCGATGACCATTGATGTATTTGTTACCAACCTCCTTGTTATCTTCTCATCAGGGACATCCTTTATCGATAAGGAGCCAATGACATTCTATGTAAGTTCCTATTGTTAATATTATGGTAGTTGCGGGTGGTATTTACCTCCACGTGTGAACCTGACGAGAATAGAAGACCCCGGGAAGCAAGATAAACCCTAATGAATTGGCTAATAACCCTAGAAACCTTGTCGGCTCAAGAAGATAATTTATATTAGGCTATTAGCCTCCAAGAGAAGAAGTCGGCCATAATTAATAATAATATACTGAAAAGACACATACCCAGAAGGAGAAGTCAACCCCAACAAAATTTGTGAGGGATTACTATAAATCCTGAGGTGCTAGTTCTCAGTGCATCTCAGTGCAATTACTGGAAGTTTGGTGCATACTACTGATTTAGGTCTTAGTATCTTGAGTTTGGAAATTTGAATGCAGTTATGACCTTATTAAGATCTGGATTTTGGCTTGAGTATATCTTGGCTAGGGTTTGGGACTATCACATTGAGTCTTGCATGTTCTAGCTATCCTTAGGGAGAGATGTGTTTCTCCTTGTTTGGCTATCTACCCTAAGGTTTTCTTCCGAAAGAATTCTCAGTCAAATACAAAGTTCTCAGAGAAGGAGGCAGGCACGTGGTTGGAGTAATGAAAGGTATCATCAATGTAAAAAAGAGCACACCATCTTATATATTCTAATAGGTTATGGAGCCCACTTTTGCCCCTTTAGTAAACCTCAGGCTCTTTGAAGGCTTATGGATTGCTAGACAATTTGGAGCTCGTTGAGGCTACTTAGCTAGAGGTTACTAAGCCGAGGCAGTTTCAAAGCTTGCCTCTGTAGCTAGGGTTACCAACAAAAGTAGTTGAAAAAACCCTAAACCTCTTGTCAAGAGACACCTTAAGTGGCGATATTGAACTAATCTCTGGATAAATCCGATTACCTAGCCTAAGCATCTCATTTTCGGAAGGCCAAGATGAAGTTTGGATTTCTGGTCAGATCTATGGTTTGACCAAGTCAAGAAAACCATGATGAACTCTATGAAGCCTCTAAATTCAGAGCATGGAAAAAAAGGATTTACCTCATCCTTTACAAGAATAAAGTACTGGATATTGTGAAAGGAAGATCATGAAGCCAGAGTTCTGAGGAAGGGAGGAAGAGAAGGCTACTTGAGCGTTGTAGTTATGGAAAAGTTCAAATATGTTGACATCAACATGAGTATCATGGTGGATTCCATAAAAAGGAACCATGATTTCACATCTCCCATCTTGACTCATCAGAAGAATATGCGATGCCCTAACAAATCTCTTCTCAATGAGAAACATTGGACAAGTTATGAGTTTGAAGAGAATGAGAATACGTGACATGAAGATGAATCTTGATGACATCTTAACATCATGCTTTATCAGTTAAGAGATCCAACTACAAAGAAAGCTTTTGAAGAGATCACTTTAGAGAAAGAATTGGTGAACATAGTACACTCAATGGTCTTCCCAAGACATGGGATACATTTGAAGCAAGAAAAACATGAACACAAGGAAGGAGTACGACATTTGAAGAACTTTGGAGATTGTTGTGCTCAAAGGAAAATCAGGATCAATGCCAAAGAGAGCATATCTCAAAGGAAATGGATGATCAAGCCTTCACGGTAAGATTCAAGACCCGGGGACAAAGAGGATTCGATTCAAGAAGGAGAATTCAAGCAAAGAAAAGACATTTTAAATACAATGCTTTAAGCTGTAAAAAGTATGGTCACTACAATCGGTGTCGAGGAGCTAAAGAAAGGAAGGAGAAACGAGCATCGATTTCCGAAGAAAGGAACTGAAAGAGACTGCTTAGCAGGATGGAAGACTTCTTCTACTAAAAGGTAACAACACTCTTCTTATTTTCTTGTACATATCTTTCTTACATAAATCTTTGTACACATCTTGTATATCTATCTCTTGGAAGATAATGTGTTCCAAGAAGAACTATGGAAGAACAACAAGATAAGGATGAATATCATTAGATATTATGAATCATGTGGAGAGACATTTACAAGATAAGACTGAAATCAAAAATCAATCTTGAAGGACTTGGAAAAACAAAGAGCCAGGAAAGTCAACAATGAAGAGGCGGAAAAGACTCATGGAATTCTATATAGAGACAATAAGGATCACCGGATGGAGCGTGATAATTTATTATATTTTTAGAAGACAATAAGGATGGAGATGGAAGCATGAACTTAGTCCAAGAGACAAAGGAGTAGTTATATGCACTTATACATGGAAGCAAGGATTAGGAGGGAGGCTAATCCTATGATCCCGTGAAGATGATGAAATGTATATCCATGGTAGTAGCCATGAAAGGCAGTGCATGTTCATCTAAGCTGCAGAGAGAAAGAAGACCTTTTCAAAGTTGGCCTTAAAAGTATTCACAGTTTACATCCGGATCCATGAACCAATGATGAAGGTAGAAGTGGAATCTCTAGGGCATGGAATCTATAAAGACTCCATGGACCCAAAATATAAATAAAAAATAAAAAATGAATATTCAAATGAGAAGAGAGAATCAAAATGAGTCATTGTATCCAAGAATCACAGTTACTTAGCCTAATATGAGACTCACTAAGGTCAATGAGGAAGAAGCCCAGAAAGTGCATTGATGGCATGGAAAACCTATGGATAAGCATTGCAAGATCTAGAACTAGAGGCTCCCCCAGATGGAGAACTATGATGATTGATTGTTCCAGTACACCAGACATATCACTTTCCATGAGTCATTATATCATTCACCACATCCATGAGTTGCAAATTCTACATCAGATAAATACAAAGATTGTTAGAAGGGAATTGAAGGTAAAGAGCGCATGCAGAAATCTCAGACTTTGAGATATGCAAAAAAGGAGACTCCTGTATACAGATGAAAGAAACTTGGTGGAGAACTCTAGTACTACAGCAGAAACATGGGTGAAGATTTCCTACATAACATCAAGATGACTACTCAAAGATTAGATCTCGTGATGACAAAAGGTACCACATGTGGATATGTTCCAGTTCTCCAACTATGATATACTCTATTGTTCAGATCTACATGAAGCCTTCACAGTATTTCAGACTAAAGCACATTTGAAATTGATCATTACATTATCCATGATGAAGTCCATATAGAAGAAAGTGATTCTCCAATACATATCCGCAGATGAGAGATAAGCATACATTTTGGTAAAAGATTCTATTCAGATGGAAGAGTTTGCATACTCAAGCTGGGGCTCGTGGAGCCTTAGCTGGAGGAAGAATCTCCAAATTAAGAGAAGGTATGCAAACATTTATTTTGTAATTGAAATAACTCTCCAGTTAGGAGGGAGGCATCGAAAATATTATTTATCTTTGAAAATAGTCCAGATTGGACAAATGCTTTCCTGTTGGAAAGTGGATTGAGATTTTGACAGTTATTGGCTTCCATTTGTAGTTAACATGGGAGGCATAATGATTGTTGATGTATCACTTGAACCAATTTGACTTCCCATTGTAGAAATTCGGTCTAGGACAGTCATTCTTGTTGCAAGTCACTCTGAGTAGTGGTCAAGTAGAATGGTTCGCCTCGCCCGGTAGACATTGCTGAAGTTCATAGTTGTGAGAAGTTTCGAGGAATCTTCCGTTTTGGAGTTGATGCAGGACAGACATTCCTCGAGGGTTATACATTCTCCTCCAAGGTTACACTTTAGTATTGGAGGAGGAATGGCCCAGGGGTGGGAATGGTCCGGACAGTTATTCCCTCGAGGCAGACGCTGTTCTCTCTGGAGGTTACACTTTGTTTAGTGTTGGAGGAATGGCCAAGTGTGGGGAGTAGTCCAGGCTCAGCGATAGGGACATTATTCCTCGAGGGCAGATTCATTCTCTCAGGTTACACTTTGTTTAGTGACGTAGGAAGAATGGCCTCGGTGGGAATAGTCAGGACAATCATTCCCCTTAGGGTAGACTCATTCTCTCCCATTTACACACTTTTTTTAGTGTCGGAGAATGGCCCAGGGTGAAAATGGTCCAAGCTCAAGTATAAATAACCCTTCTTCCTTGGTTGAGAATAATGTGGCAGATAGCCCATTATTGATATTGAGGGAAGACATTCTTTAAGACCTCACAAACATTAGGTGAAAGGTTATTAGATGATATTATCTACTGAGGGCAGACACTCTTTCAGATCTCACAGGTGAAAGATTGGCTTAAATATGATACAGGTTTTATCATAACGTTGTTTCTATGCAGGTTGATATTAGATGATTTTTTATGGAGACTGCTTATCTCCAGAAAGTAGAGATATAATATTGTGGTGGGTTTGTTCCACTGTTCGTGACTATACTTTGCTGATCAAGTACTTATGTATTACTTGATGTGGTAGTGAACCACTGGATTGTAGTTATGTACTACTATAAATAGACAAAGTTGTGTTATATCCTTGAACCTAGTACTTGCTTGAAGACTATCCCAACCTTGTGGTTTATTGGAGATAACGATCATTCCAAGGTGAAGTGAATGATGAACATAAATTTTCAGACGGAAAACAGTTCCAGAGCTTTTACTCCTCTTGTATCCGCTTTCCTATGGTGAAGGTGACTTACATCAACATCATATCCCAACTACTCAAGAAGAAATTATGGTTTCAGTGCAACTGATGATGATAGTGATGCTCACTTGATCTAGTCTTGAAATAGTCTAGATGACTATATTGATGCTACCGGGTAAATGGTATATTTTGTGCTCAAAGTCCATTACCTGTATACCTCTCGCTGGGAAGTGTTAATGTATAGTGGATGACCCCTACATGTGAACCTGACGAGAATAGAAGACTCTGAGGAAGCAAAGAGAAACCCTAATGAATTGGCTAATAGCCCTAGAAACCTTGTCAATCAAGAGATAATTTATATTAGGCTATTGTACTCAAGGAGAAGTCGGCCATAATTAATAATAATAATATAATGAAAGACACATACCAGAAGGAGAAGTCAGCCCCAACAAACTGACATGATTACTATAAATACAAGCGCCTAACAAACTGACATGATTACTATAAATACAGGGCGCCGGTTCTCATTTGTCACATCTCAGAATTGCAGTTCTGTAGTTTGGTGCGCACTGCAATTGCAGTCTTGTGCGCAGGTTTGGAGGAAGAGCTGGTGCAGCTGCAGCAGCAGTAAGATCTCAATTTTGGCTTGGATATCTCTTGGCTAGGGTTTGGGACTATCTGATGAGTCTTTTGTGTTGTGCTATCCTTGGGGAGAGATGTGTTGCCCTTTGTTTGGCTATCTACCCTAGGGTTTGCTTCCGGAGGAATTTCTCAGTCAAGGTTAAGGTGCTCAGAGGTAGGCTTCGACCTATGGTTGGGTGACGAAGGTATCATCAATGGTAAAAAGAGCACACCATCTTCTATATTCTAATACCTATCTCATGAAGAAGTAGGATGGGTCTTTACTGAATGCCTTAGTGGTGGTTACAATGGCCATCTATTAAGAATATAAACTACTTATAAGATCATATAAGAAAGTTACATTTGGGCCTCCCTAATTCATGTAATTAAGCGGTGAACAAATTGGAAAATTTTCACTTACAAGGAATGAGCTCCTGTAACACCCTTGTTTCCCCCAGTATGTAAATATAAGCATTATTATGAAAAAACCTTAGACATATGTGTTATGTTATCAAGGAAAAACAATGGACCTTGATTTATTTTTTTATTGTATATATTTGATTTTAATTTAACAAATAAATGTTGAGCTACTACTGGAGGGGTGGCCTTCATAGGTTACAATGTCACGAGAGAAATGGTGCAAGATTTATGAATTTATTGATGGAGATGAATCTACTAGACAATACCATGTCTAATTAAAAATGGTGCAGACCTAAATTGTCCTCAACAATGAGAACTAACTATCAGTCAAGATCGTAGTTGGAAAAGTCCCTTGGGAAAGTTAAGGAAGGATGGGCAAGGTACCATCAAGAAACTTCTGGAATGACCCATGAGATATTGGGGGGGTATAATATAGTAAAAATGAGGGCACAAGGACAAATAACAAGAGAACACAAACGAATGGGCATAGAGGGAGAGCAGTTGGATATAGACAGGAAAGATAATTTGCAGAAACTGCCTGGGAAACCTTAAAGACATCCTCTCGTGACATCATACCCTGGATCAAGGGTGGTCAGTTGTATAAGATCATAATGCAACCTTTCCTACGGTTGGGTGGAGAGTGGTTCACCCTATAGTAGTGGCCAACATATCTCAAAAATTTTAGATAAGTGTCGTGTATTGATTCTATGTATGAACTACAGTGTATGAATGGATTTGGTGAACCTATATAATGAATTTGAAGTCTAAATGCGTAATTATGGATATGTCCTATATGTGCATATAATGAATATATATTAGTATACGAATCCTATGTCTTAACTATAAATAGTTTGTATCTGTATATATATATATATATATATATATGGGTATAAGTGTATGCCCCTATGTGGTTTGGTATTGAAATTTTGGCATCACGCGAATACCATGGAGTATCACAAAACCAGGGACCCTAAGTGAGGAAATGAAATTCCTTGGAACCCTGGCGAAGAACTCTCAAAACTCAGAAACCCTATAGGAGAATGCAAGAAAAATCCTCGCGAAAATGGCTAAGTCCATACTTGAACTGTTAAGCTAGTGGAGGATCCCTAATTCACTTCAAAGGATCATGGCCATAGATTTTACACAGTGATTAAATATGGACCCTTTATCAGGATGAAGTCGATATGAGATCACAACTATTGATCTGGCGGAGTGGAGAGATCCTGACCCTCCATCGGCGCTGAGTATGAAGCCTGTAGAGTATGCACTCTGAAATCAACGAGGGAAGTTGATCTATCAAAGGGTTTCTGTGGATGATCCTAGAGAATTAGATTCTTTGTGGTTAATATGGTTAGAGTCCCATGGTTGGAATGACCCTAAATGTTGAGGTGGAGGCAGTCTGAAAAGGGAAATATGAGGGATAATCTAGGACTTCCATCAGGGAAAGACCCACGATAAAGCTCCATCATAGATCATAGTGGGTCTCATTTGAATGAGACCAAGTGAAGAGGTGGCATCATCATGAAATATCATGTTGACCATAACCACGAGCATGTCTAGAGGGAAAACATGTCAGTCGGTAATTGAAGGAAGGACCAAAGGGGAAAACCCTTATCGGACCTCATGCTCTTGAAGAATCACCCTTATTGGTTGACCGTTGGATCCAAGGGTGGGAAAATCTCAACCGTTGATTGGAGGTCATAGTATTAAGAGAGAACTATGTTCAAGTTCATAATAGGAATCCAATGGAGGAGACTCTGAGCAATGATTTGGTCTATCAATCCATCAAGGAAAAAAAATTCAAAGTTATCATGAGTGACCCTTGCAATGGAGTATTCAGGGTCATTTGGGCCACTGAGAAAAAAATACCCTGAAGGAAGGACTTCGATGGGGTAATCTTGATCATCCATCAGACCCAACTGAAAGAAACCTTGATCATGGATCTAGGTGACCCTTCAGGATGAGGCTAAGAGGAAATGTCATCATGTGGATGACGATGATCTCCATCCTCCACTGTAGAGAGGATGGGTGTCACTACCTGAATGGAAAAACTGAGTACTTCCATGATGACATTTATGCCACATCAAATGTATTTGAAAGTCCGTGTGTGAATAAGAGTTTATGTCATGTGTCTTACCAAAATTTCATGGGGTGACAGGTGTCTCCCTAGGAATGGACCGAGACCAAGGGTCGTATGAGAAAGGGGGATGGGAAAACATATGCAATCACCCCAAATATTGGCCATCAAATATCCAAAAGGAATATCTAGACTCTCGATTGCTCAAGATCAAAGAAGTCCCAAGAAGCATATCTAGTCATTGATCCATCAGGATGGAGGAGCTCCAAGGGGATATCCTAACCATCCATCACTAGAAACTTCATGGAATGGAACAAATAGTTTCACTCTGAGGGAGGAGCTCCAATAGGCAATCCTAACCATCGATGTGTCAAGACATGAGAAGCTCCGAGATGAGATCTGGTTCATCCATCGCTAGGAGTAATTCATAATAGTTCTTAGGAATACACTTTGAGGAAGGAACCCAAAGAAGTAGATTTACCCATAGATCTGTCGGGGACAAGGGAGCTCCAAGGGGAGATCCCAACCATCCATCATGATGAGATTTTAGAATGGGTTGTGGTGATATATTCCTAGGGAGAATATTTGAGATGAGTTCTAGACCGTCGATATGATAAGACCTAGGGAGTCTAGCAATAAATCTAGACCACAAATAATTAGTTGAATTCTTAAGGGTTTGACATGGATGGTTCCATGTGCTATAATGTAGGTGGTGCCACACATCGAGCATAGGAGGTGTCATGTGGCATAATGTTTTGGTACCAGTGGGTGAAATTCTATGAGGAATATGAGTGCCACGTGTAAGGTGGTGATAATGCCATGTGTCATACAGAGATAGTGTCAGGTGTCGAAAGGATTTGGTGCATGGGGAGAAAATTCCTAGGGAATATCTCAACCCTTGATAAGGAGGTAGGTTGCGATGAATAAAATTCGTTGATCGGTTGTGGGAAATTCCCCCTGAATACAAAAGGGTTATGGAAAGGTCATATCCTTCATGTAACTGAGGAGATATGACGAAGCACCAATCATCCATCGATAGGTCTCAAAATCGTCTGATTAGTCGGAGGAGGGAGTTGTTGGACTCGGGTATCAGAGTATGTTTGGTAAGAAGTCACGGGAAAACCCCAATAGGAGGCTCCCGATAGCAATGGAAGTAGGAAAGGGAGAGGTCTGATGAACGATTGAAAAGGTGTGACATGGACAATGCCACATATGTGCCACAAATCTTGGCATGAGCACTAGGAGAGCCACGTCAACATCCCGTGGGAGGACAAGTGTGCTAGTATTCCACGTGGATGACACGAGGTAGGGATATGGCCACCAACTTTGAGGGGCCATAAATTTGGACCCATAGCTAGGATTCAAGTGAAATAATTATCGTTGGAAATCTATTGATGAGAAGAAGATGACGATTTCATCGAAAAGGAAGTTTGGATTCCTTTAAGGGGAATGAAATTTTGATACCCAATTCCCTTAAATGCTACTTAGGGGGTTGGCATTGTTACAAATTGGTATAAGAGAAGACAACTACACTTGGCCTATTTGGACTCCCGAAAAGAGTGGTAGCATAAGGGGAAGGGTCCACTACCCTACCCTATCCATAAGTGCCTATTAATTCCAAGCTATGTGATTGAGTGCTTAAGCCTAGGAGCACTTTAGCCTTGTTACTGAGTGGTATTTCCCCGAAGAAAGTGAGAGGTCGGGAGGTAATAATAAAACCACCAGGAGAGCCATGTCAACATCTTGTGGGAGGACAAGTGTGCTAGTATTACACGTGGATGACACAAGGTAGGGATATGGCCACCAACTTCAAGGGGCCATAACTTTGGACCCATAGCTAGGATTCGAGTGAAATAATTATCGTTGGAAATCTATTGATGAGAAGAATATGATGATTTCATAGAAAAGGAAGTTTGGATTCCTTTAAGGGGAATGAAATTTTGATACCCAATTCCCTTAAATGCTACTTAGGGGGTTGGCATTGTTACAAAATAGTATCAGAGCAGACAACTACACTTGGCCTATTTGGGCTCCCGAAAAGAGTGGTAGCATAAGAGGAAGGGTCCACTACCCTACCTTATCCATAAGCGCTATTAATTCCAAGCTATGTGACTGAGCACTTAAGCCTAGCATCACTTTAGCCTTGTTACCGAGTGGTATTTCCCCAAATAAAGTGAGAGGTTGGGAGGTAATAATAAAACCACCTCAAGAGAGACACCAGGGATTTATGGACCACCACATGTCCCTTAGTGGAAATTCTAAAAACCACCAACTTGGAGTAACTTTTTGTTAACTCACACATGACTCATGTGTGTGCTTTTAATTAGAACCATCAATCCCTTAGCGTAAAATCCGACTAATTTCACGGTGTATATGTTGATTAAGGTTGGTTGTCATTGATGTCAACCCTTGAAGAAAGCCCCGTAGCACAAAGGTTTGGGTAATGGACCCAATATTGTTTGATGAAATATGACTCATTATTGTTTTTTCATGGTTGATAAGAAGTAAATATGGATGAACTCCAAAGTGGTCCCCTTATGGTGAAAGCCCTCACGGGAAGACGCTTTGTGGAGTAAGAGAACCCATGCTTAATTTTGGAATAATGAGA
>SNQJ01S0010976.1:223026-243100 GCA_010110895.2 Picea sitchensis
ATATGTGGGACTCAATGGATGTTGTTGTGTAGGTAATTTAACACCCAAAATCTCTAGAATGACAATGTACCTACATTGGTATATGTGGGGATTTATTTTAAACCTTATTATTGGAAAGAGAAACAAAATTATATACTATTTTTACATGATTAAAAATGGAATGCATGTTGTTTTTATTTACTAAATTGTTGAAGTAAAATTTCAGATTATAAAAAAAAAATAAAAAAAATTACTTGTGATGTTTATAAGATAATGGATAAATAAACTAATAGGAAATTTTTGATCATCGAAACTTAACCAATCAGTGAATTCCCAGATAAGATATAATTAAAATGATGGTGACCCACCATGAATGAGGAGATAGTTCCCATAACAAAGAAGAAGAATATGATGAAAGGAAGGTGGTACAAACCCCTCTAGACTTGGTTGAGACTGTGAGAAGTATCCAGGAAGAGTTGCAAAGATTTAAGGCTGACAATGACATGCTAATGAAGGAGTAGGAAAAGCGGACATAAACAAATGTATTCTTGCTGCAAATCATGTCAGACATACAAAGGAATTTGCAGCATGGTCCAACAACCAGTAACATGGACAAACTCCTGCCTGAGAAAACCCAGAGTCTTCCTGAGATGCAGAGGCATGGACATGAAAGAAGCAAAGCAAGAAGAAACACTCCCAAGAAGGCCCGAAATGGAGCCAAGGGGAATGCCAAAACCAAATAATCATCTGAGGATTCCTCTAGTAAAGGAGCAAAAATCTCTAAGGAACCATCCGACGGTGAGACCAGTTCACCTTCCTAGCAGAAAAGAAAGAAGAGGAAGCACTCCAGGGGTGGTGACCTTGAATAATTTAAGAAAGACAAGACACCCACTTTTGATGGAGAAATCAAGAAGGGGGAAGAAATAGAATCTTGGATACTTGGCCTAAACAAGTATTTTAGAGTTCACAATTACTATGAAAATTTGAAATCCCAAATAACTATATTTAAACTGAATGGAAAGGCCTCTATATGGTGGGAGGACCTTAGGAATGTAAAAGGAATCCTGGAGAAGGAGTTGTATTGGAGTAAATTTGAGAAATACTTCAAGAAGAAGTACCTATCTAAGGTATATTCCCTATATAAATGAAGAAAATATGAAGATGCAATGATTCCTTAATGGGATGCCTCAATATTTTCGAAACAAAATTGAACTTGTTGAGCCTATGGAAGATGCCATTAGGAAGGCTAGGTATTGTTATGAACAATTCAACCACAAGAATGAACACCCCAAGGACTAGAAGAAGAAAGGTAAAATGGGATTAAAAAAGAAGGGGGCTAAACCCTAAAGGTTTAAGAATTATGGGAAGAGTTCCAAGATGAGATTCCTCACAAAAAGTGTGAATCAACAGAACTTTCCATTTCAAAGTGGAAATAAAACTTTTGGATCAACCTTGAGAAGGGTTGAAAGTACAAATAATGAACCATTGAAATGTTGGGGTTGTGGAGAAGAGAATTTGTTGAGGAACTGCCCTCATAGGAAGCCAAATCGTAAGGGAGTCTATAACATCCAAGAGGCTACCATGGTTGATGATGTGGCCAGGAGTATGCCAAAAATTCATGCATCTTTGGACAATAGGCAAGCATACCACCAACCCTCAATGGTGAAAATGGAAGGTATGGTCACCAACCTTCTTATTTCTATTTTGATTGACCCTGATTTTAATTTGAGTTATATTTATCCTCAAATTGTTGAGAAGTGTAAATTACAGCAAGAAAAACATGATAAACCATGGTTGGTACAACTAGCCACTAGAACATAAATAAAGGTAACAAATGTCATAATAGCATACCAAATATTTATGAATGGGTTGCCTACTCAAGCCACCTTAAACATCCTTCCTCTAGGATCATGTGACATGCTGATTGTAATGGATTGGTTGGCTGCCCATAAATCCAAGATGGACTGTTATAACAAAACCTTAGAATGTGAATATGAAAAGGGGAAGAAAATAACTCTACATGTAATTTAAAAGCCAGTCTCAGTGAGACATATATCATCCCTCCAAATGAAGAAGTATTGCAGGAATGGATGCCTTTTGTATGCAATACAAGTATTGAAGTATGTTGAGGACTAAAAACCAAGCCTAGAAGACCACCCTATACTGAAAGACTATAGAGATGTGTTTCCTAGAGAGGTACTAGGTTTACCTCCAAGGAGAGATATTGATTTCTCAATAGAGGTTGTACCTAGAACAATGTCAATGTCTAGATCACTCTATAGGATCAATACCCTAGAGCTAGTTGATCTCAAATTGCAACTGGAAGAAATGTTAGAAAAAGGTTGCATTCGTCCTAATATGTCTCCTTGGGGAGAACCAACCTTGTTTGTAAAGAAGAAGGATGACACACTTGGGTTGTGCATAGATTATAACCAACTCAACAAAATGACAATTAAGAACAAGTACCCCTTGGCTAGAATTGATGACTTATTTGACCAGTTAAGAGGTGCTACCATCTTCTCCAAGATTGATTTGAGATCTAAATACCATTAAGTCCAAATTAAGGATGAATACATCCATAAAACCACCTTTAGGAAAAGGTATGGGCACTATGAATTTGTGGTGGTGCCATTTGGTCTCACCAACACACCATCCACTTTCATGTGTTTGATGAATAGTGTACTCATAAAGTTCTTGGATAGAATTGTATTAGTTATTATTGATGATATCCTAATTTATTCAAAGAACAGGGAAGAGCATGAATAACATCTCAAGTTAGTACTCCAAGTACTAAGAGATCACAAGCTCTATGCCAAGATTAGCAAGTGTGGCTTCTTCCAAAAGCAAGTCCACTACTTAGGCCATATTATTTATGAGAAGAGAGTGGAAATTGACCCTGATAAGATCAAATCCATTATGGATTGGCATATACCCAAGGATGTAATTGATATTAAATCCTTTATGGGTATAACAGGATATTATAGGAGGTTCATAAAAGGATTTTCCAACATTGGTCATCGAATCACCTCATTACAGAGAAAGGGAGCAAAATTTATTTGGATAGAAGAATGCGAGGAAAGTTTCTAGTAGTTGAAACACCTCTTGACCCATGCCCCAGTGCTAAAAATTGTAGATCCAAAAAAGGATTTCCTTATGTGCACTGATTCCTGCAAAGAGGGACTTAAAAGAGTCCTCATGAAAGAGGGGCATGTAATCTGTTATGAATCTAGAAAATTGAATAAATGTGAAATAAATTATTGTGGCCCATGACCTAGAATTAGTTTCCATAGTGCATGCTTTAAAAATGTGGAGGCATTATCTCCTAGGTAGAAAGTTTGTACTCATGACAGACCATAGTGGGATGAGGTATTTATTGGACCATCCCAAACTAAATGATAGGAAATCTAGGTGGATGGATCTCATCAGTGAGTTTGATTTTGTGATCAAACAAATCAAAGGGAGAGAAAAAAGAGTGGTTGATGCCCTCAATAGGAGTATGAAATTAATTCACTTAGTAGTTGTAAGTATCTGTGAGACAGATCTCAAGGAAAGAGTTAAGGGTGCACATGAGATAGATGAGTTTTTCAAAACAGTAAAAATAAACTTAGAACAAGATCCCTCAGGGATGAAGTATGATGGTTATCAACTGATGAATGATGACCTACTAACATACAAAGGCATGATGTATATCCAAAATTGTGATGACTTGAAGAGGTTCATTTTGTATGAACTACACAAAAGACCATATGTTGGTCATCCTGGTTATCAAAAAATGATTACAACCCTTAGGAAACTGTTTAATTGGCCAAGAATGATAAATGATATAGTTGATTATTTTGATAAATGTTTAGAGTGCCAATAGGTTAAGGTGGAACACCAACACCCAACATGGCTATTGCAACCCCTTCCTATCCCAGAATGGAAATGGGAAACCATTTCCATGGACTTTATCACAGGACTACCCAAAATAGCCAAAGAAAATGATGCTTGTTATCACACAGACTATAGGTTGAGAAAATCCCAACTCACTCCACAAGATGGCGATAATAGTGGGAGAGTTTACCCATTCTCACCTCAAATAAACCCTCCTTCTCTTTAGTGAAGGAAGAATCCAACACAAGGGGGAGTCATGGGTGACCCTAGGGGAAAATGAGACAAAAAGTGAGACAATGGAAGTGATGCCCCTATAGATCAAGATACTAAGTGGAATATATCTTGGAAATGTGTCTTGGAAGTGGTTAATAGTTTCCAAGAAACTTGAGTACATACATAAGATGATTGTACATGCCCAAGACACAAGAAAAGACAAGTGTGCAAGCTTATGGTTAAGTGGAAAAGAAAGTTAAGATTGGTGTCCCTATTTGCAACATTCAACAGATATATATATCAGCAAGTAAATAATTAATAAAGTTTCTAACAAGATGATAAAAGTCAGGTAAATGATGCAAGAGATAAGATAGCAATCACTAGTACAACTCAAGTATGAAAAACACAAGACTTAGAAATAAACCAAGGCTGTTATGAACAAGTATTGCAAAGATATTTTATCAGAATTATGGCTGTAGAAAACTATTGCTACAACAAAAAAATTCAATCCACAAAACAAGCAAGTAAACCACCCAAAAAGTGTGTTGAGGCTAGTAGATTATAGGGGCAATTTATTACCAACTTTTGACGGTTGAAAAAGTAAGTTATAGTCAAAATAGAGAGTAATTTTATGCAGCCCTAATGGCTGTTTATTTTATTGAGTTATAGCTCCAAGAAGACTAGGTGAAAAAAGACACCCTAGAGGATTTAACAACATCAAAGCATCGATAAAAGATTCCAACTTGAACAATATCAATATCTCTCTAAGTCACATTTACCAATGTAAACAATTTATTTATCCAATGCAAACCTCACTTTAGTACCTTTAAAATTTTGGTGAATGGAGTCTTGAAATCATGATTTAGATCAACAAAATCCCTAGGGGTGTAAATCCTCTTACTCCCTAGGGAATGCAAATAAAACTAAGGTAACTCTAGGAGGGTGTACACCCTTGTACTCCTCCTAGCAATCTTGCAATAAATGAATTGTAAACTAGAAAATGAGATGAACCTTGATGGAGGGTGTATGCACTTATACTCCTCCTAGGGTTTCAACCAACAATAATCATGAAACAAGCAGAAATAACCAACAATTGTAGATTTTCCATACCAATTTCAAGAGAGATGCAAGATCAAACCCTAGTTTCACCAAGCAATGACCATTCATAAGCAAGAGAAGAAGTCTCCAAGAGGTGCATAGCACCTTATCTCAATAATTCACCGAGAGAGATCACCAAAAATCATTTTCACAAGAGTGAGATACCAAATTGCCTAAGTAGGGAGCAAATTTCAGCCACAATAGTCTTCTTACAATGGGAGAGCTATGATAAAAATGAAATAGAAGTGATCCTTATTTATACAAATCCTCCTAAAAGTGTTTGTCCAATTAATTTTAGGGTAAACCACAAAGTAAGGGGCCAACAACCCTTACTTTTCCCCTTTACAATTTTAAATTTGTTTTTTCACACAAGAAACCCTAAAATAAACATGGCACCACCCTTCTAGCACAATGATTTGGCATCAAGAAGAGGACGTTGGGCCTCCAAAGGCCTTCTCCTCAAGTGTTATGGTCTTCTTTATCGAGTCAAGGTATTCTTCTCTATCAAATATGTCAAGTGTCAACCAACAACATCACCACCACCAAAACCCTAGCCCTAGGGTGACATCAATCCCCTCAAGTGTGACATTTTTTCCTCAAGAGCAAGACATTGGGTTGGAAATGGGCTAGGATATATCCTCCAAGGTGTTTTTTCAGGTCTCAAAGGGATATCATCATCGTCTAGTGTATGGGCCGTGGTATCCAACTTATGGGATTCAAACCCCAAGGAATCCGAAGCTAGGCTTGTTCTTCCAAATCTATCCACCAACTAGGCCCTACAAAGACAATGAATACACCCTCTAAGGATATCAAGTCAAATACACCATGATAAGTGAATAAAGTCAATAAAAGATCCATCTAAGCATGTAAATCAAAACCACCTCATCATAATAAACACGTGCTCAAATACCTAATGCAATTTGTCAGGTTTAGGTATGGGACGATTGACAAAGCAACCTATTGGGTGAATCGTACCTCAAGTTTAGGAGTGTTTCCCAAGTGGAACCCTCTCTAGGTCATGTGTAAAAAGTGACATGGATGGGGGAAATAATTTTAGGCATGGGGTTCATGAAATACAAGGGATGATAGTATCTCATTTATAGGTGCCTTTTTGGAGGGTGTGTTGCACCTTTGTTTTCAATGCAACCTTTTTCCAAGCCCATTTATTGTCGTTTGTTCTTTTAATATGTTTCCAGGTTGAAGCCAAGGTGGGGATTCTACCTAAGCATGAAAATAAATGCCCACATTAACTCTACCCTGGTCACATCATGCTTCCCCAAGTTGAAGACAATGTGTGGGATTATACCTAAGCATGGAAAACATTGCCCACACATGCTCCACCTTGATTGGCATTTTGTATTAGTTATTTTTACGGGTCCCATCTGTTTCTTATGAGAGACATTTCATTGTCCTAGGGATCCCTGGGAAAACATATAGAAGGTTCATGATTTGATTTTATATTTTTCTATCTACAAGTCTCTGGGCCTTCAACCCCTTCTTCCCATGAAATTAGGGACACTCCCTTCTTGGGTCAGCACACCTAAAAATCTCAAAAGATAAGGAGATGAGGGGATGAAGTGTGAAAAGTGGAAAGTATGGTCGGTAATTGTACGATGACCTATCAATAGGACCTCCCAGTAACAAACATATTCCTAAGGGTGACCACTTACTAGAGCGCAATGTCAACCACCAAGGTGAAACAAGGCAAAGAGCATAATTTCCAAGTAGACATTACATAATCAAAAGCAGTTTAAAATGCAACAAACTTAAATGTCTCAAATATTGAAATGACACTCACCATAATATTTGACATGTACCTCATGGGGCAAGACCCAATGTCTTCTGGAAGCCATCTGATGTGATGGATACTCTCATGATGAACTTGAGATATGTGGTGGTGAAGCGGGCCTCTATCTTTACAAGTGGACAATGCTAGTCAATTTGTCTCTCAGTACTCCATGTTTTCAACCTGAGGGCCTTGAGACATCATCTCCTTAGTTATCCCTAGGAATTGGGGAAAACAATTCCATCATGGTATTTGTGGACAAATTGAGCGCTACCCACTTCATTCTGGTAAAATCCACTTGCAAGGAAATAGATATTGCTAGTATCTTCATGAAAGGAATATTCAGACTGCATGGGATGCCTAAGGAAATTATATATGATAGGGATGAAAAATTTACCTCAAAAATTTGGAAATCTTTGTTCACTTTGGAACAAAATTGTTGTTTAGTACAACCTACCACACTCTAACTGTTGGGAAAATAGAGAGGGTAAACTGAGTGTTGGAAGACATATTGAGGACACATGTGACACATCAACCTAAGAAATGGGAAGAGTATATACCCCTGGTAGAATTTTCCTACAACAATGGTTACCAAGAATCTTTGAAAATGAGTCCTTTTGAGGCCCTCTTTGGTAGAAAACGCAATATCCCAATCAATTGGGATAACCTGGTGGAAAAAATTACACTTGGACTAGATATGTTAATGGAGATCGAACAACAAGTATCTCAAATAATTAAGCGATGCACAAATTGGAAAATTTTCACTTCCAAGGAATGAGCTCCTGTAACACCCATTTTTCCCCTCATTTGTAAATATAAGCATTATTATGACAAAACCTTAGAAAGATACTTTATGTGATCAAGGAAAAATAATGGACCTTGATTTAGTTTTTTATTGTATATATTTGATTTTAATATAATCGAGAAATGTTGAGCTACTGTTGAAGGGATGACTTTCACAGGTTACAATGTCATGAGAGGAATGGTGCAAGAGGTAGGAATTTACTTATGGAGATGAATCTTCTAGGAAGTACCTTGTCTAATTAAAAATGTTGCGGACTTGAACTATCGTCTGCCCTGGATAATGACTATCATTCAAGATGGTAGTTGGAATAGTCCCCTAGGAAAGTTAAGGATATATGGGAAAGGTACCATCAGGAAACTCATGACATGACCCATGATATCCTGGGGAGGAGAATATAGGAAAAAGGAGGGTGTACGGATGGAGAAAAAGAGAACACACATCAATAGGCATAGAGGGAGAAAAATTGGAGATAGACAGGGAAGAGAATTTGCAGAAAATCCCTCGGAAACCTTGGAGACATCCTCTCATGACATCGTACCCTGGCTCGGGGATGGTTGGTTGGATCAGAGCATAGTGCAACTTTTCCTACGATTGGGTGAAGAGAGGTTAACCATATAGCAATGACCAACATATCTCATAAATTTTAGATAAGTGCCTTGTATTGATTATGTGTATTAATTAGAGCGTATGAATGGATTTGAAGGATCTGTATAATGAAATTGAAACCCGACTACGTAATTTTGGAGATGTCATGTATGTGCATAGAATGAATATATATTAGTATGTGAAACCTATTTCTTAGCTATACATGGTCTCTATATCTATAGAAATAATTGCAAACATAAATTTATAAGATGTTTCTATGATTGATAATGTGGGAGGGAGTATGCACGACTATATATATGTGTGTGTGTGTGTGTGTGTGTGTGGGTACAAGTGTATGCCCCTATGAGGTGTGGTATTGAAATTTTGGCAGCGCGTGAATAACCTGGATTATGAAAAAACCAAGGGACCCTGAGTGAGGAAATTAAATGCCTTGGAACCTAGTTGAAGAACTCTCGAAACCCAAAAATCCTACAAGAGAACGTGAGAAAAATCCTTGTGAAAATGGCTAAGCCTAGACTTCGACTGTTAAGCCAATGGAGGAGCCCTAATTCGCTTTAGAGGATCATGTCCATAGACTTGGAACTATGATTAAATATGGGCCCTTTATCATGATGAAACCGAGATGAGATCTCAACCATTGATTTGGTGGAGTGGAGAGATCCCAACCCTCCATCGATGTTGAGTATGAATCCCATGGAGTGCGCACTCTAAAATCAACAAGGTTCATTGATCTATAGGAGAGTGTCCATGGATGATATTGTATTGTTATATCCATTTTGGTTAATACGGTCGGAGTCCCATGGATGGAATGACCCCAGATGCTAAGGTGGAGGTTTTTCAAAAAGGGAAATCTGAGGGACGATCTATGTGGTGAACCTACCTGGTTCACTAGTTAAATATTCCAAAATACTTGGAACATAATGTAGAAATCCATATAGGATGATAAATTATAGATTGAATAATAAATGTATAATAATATGAATGAGATATCGATTACAATGACAATGTGGGCCATATATACCCATGCAGGGGTGCCATTTCATTAATATACGTGTCTTTTGGATAAGACATGTCTTTTTATTATGATGTATTTAATTCTTATTATTTAATGATTATTTATTTATATTTGTATATTTTTTATATATTTATGTTTGTTACAATCCAGGTCATCCATCGGGTTAAGAACCACGATAAACCTCTGTCATAGATCATATTGGGTCTTGTTTGAATGAGACCAAGTGAAGAGGTGACGTCTTCATGATGTATCATGTTGACCAGGACCGCCAACATGTCCAGAGGGAACACATGTTAGTCAGTTATTGAAGGAAGGACCAAGGGGGAAACCCTTGTCAGACCCATTGCCCTTGAAGAATCACCCTTATTGGTCGACCATTGGATCCAGGGGTGGGTATATCTCCATTGTCGATTGAAGGTTGTAGTAGTAAGAGGACATGTGTCACTACCTAAATGAACAAGCCGTGTACTTCCACGATGATGTATATGCCACATTAAGTGTATTTGGAGGTCCAAGTGTCGAGCCACATTAAGTGTATTTGGAGGTCCAAGTGTCGATCATAGGTTATGCCACATGTCTCAACAACATGTCATGGGGTGACAAATGTATCTCTAGGAACGAGCCGAGACCAAGGGTCGTACGAGAGAGGGGGATGGGAAAACGTACGCACTCGCCCCAAAGCATGGCTATTGGATCTCTGGAAGGAATATCTTGACCATCGATTGGTCAAGATCAAAGAAGTCTCGAGCAACATATCTATTCGTTGATCTGTCAGGACGAAGGAGCTCTGAGGGGATATCCCAACCATCCATCGCTAAACGCTTCATGGAATGGAACAAAGAGTTTTACTTAGATGGAAGATCTTTGAGATGAAATCCTAACCATCAATATGTTGGGATAGGAGGAGATCTAAGAGGATATCTGGTTCGTCCATCGCTAAGAGTAATTTGGAATAGATCACAGAGATACACTCTGAGAAAGGAACCTCGAGAAGTATATATAACCGTAGGTATTTCAGGGAAGGGGAAGCTTCGAGGAGAGATCCTGACTGTCCATTGTGATGAGCTTTCAAAATGGGTTGTGGTGATACATTTCGAGGGAGAAGCCTCGAGATGAGTTCTAGATCATCGATCTGCTAAGAATTGGGAAGTCTAGCAGTCAATCTAGACCATAAATATTTAGTTGAAGGCCTAATGGTTTGACATGGATGGTTCATGTTAATACGTGGTGCTAATGATCGAAAGAATACGAGGTGCTGCCATTGACGGCATAGAGGTTCCACGCGGCATAGTTGTTTGGCACCTGTGGGTGAACTTCTATGAGGAACATGAGTGCCACATGTAATGTAGTGATAGTGCCATGTGTCATATGATACAGGAGCATCGCCACTCAACCAAGCAAGCCGCTGCGGAGCAAAGAACAATTTATCACAAAGATTCAAATTTTGAAAACATTGTAAAATATGACTACGCCAAACATTAATATATGATGTGATGTTCCGCTTTGCATTGTAATGGACCTTGAGCCGATAAGCTCTCGCCCCAGGGTAGCCGAGGCATCTATGTAGATTTAATGCAAGTAGATAAACCAATTAACTATAGATTATACAGTTTAGCTTTCGAGAGGGAAACTAATATAGGCACCCCTCCGCTGTTGATTATTCTACACATTATTCTCAAAGATAGCACGAGAGCAAGAGAGAACATAGTGATTTCGCGGAAGAAACTCCATGCAATGCATTTCGAATTAATAGAAGGGACTTGATCAATTCCATGGCCGCTTGGAGTTCTTTGTGTCTAGTTGATGTTATTTTGTTGCATACTTGCTGCTTTATATGCTTATCTTCTATATGTTGCATATGTGATTGCATATCACCAGAACCTCGAGAATGAGTTCCACTGTTTCTCGCTGAGCCGAGATTCCTCGCATAGAGTGCGCTTGAATTCCTCCGCATAGAGTGTGTCGAGGAGGTTGAGCAGTTGAACCTTTGTTCTCGTTTTGCCTAAGGTGAATTGGGATCGTTCAAATCGTGCAGGTGAGTGCGTGTTGACGGAAGTCTCGCGAGGCAAGTCCGAGAAGGGAAGGGAGAGTCGCTATGCATCGCGGAGTTTATCGTGACTCGTAAACTTCATCACTACCAAAAAGTGGTTGAAGACCTGTGGAAAGGTGGGTTCGAAAAATCTCCGGAAGTCCGAGTTAGTAAAATTCGAGGGATAACTCCCTTGTTTCATTGCGGAAACGTAACCGGAGTGGAGTTCATTCTGGATAAAGGTGGTGAACGGAGGAACTCTTCAAGATGAAAAGGAAGAGAATCGACGCAATTTGAATTGTCGAGGAGAATCAATTTAAGATCGCTAATTCTGACTGTATCGACATATCGGAAGTTCGGCGATGGAAGATTCCTCAAGCCAGAGTGAGGTCACGAGAACGCTGCTAACGACGCCCCGAAAATGTCTTATGTGGTGTACGTCACAATCGGGTGATGTGACAGGTGAACTCGGGATATCGGATCTCAGGAGTTGAAAGGCCAGGAGAGTAAAACTCGCGAGTGGCGAGGGAGCAAGAAGACGAGATAGTGGGTTTGAACGAGTGCGCGAGGTCGCGAGATCCCGAGTCATCGGTATCTCGGCACTTCGGGTCTCGGAGGTTGAGAACTCGGAGGCATAGAGACGCTAGTTGCGAGTCGCGATAGCTCGAGGTTCCGACATACCGAGAGAAAGTCAACGTTGACCAGAAGCATTGGGTCTCGGAATCCGAGAGTCCAGTTCCCTGTTGTGGAATTCACGAAGTCGCGAGAGCCGATCCTTCGGCAACTAAGGAAGGAAGGATCGCTGTGCAGACTGTGGGTAAAGACTCCCGAGGGAGTTGGAGAGTTGATAACTCTTTGGGCCGAGAACTAAGAGGTCCTGGTAGGGGCGACCGTACCGCGAGGGTAGAGTTGCGTCATCATACAAATATAGTGTCACATGTTGAAAGTATTTGCTGTGTGGAGGTGAAAATTCCCATGGAAGATCTCGACCCTTGATCGAGAGGGAGGCTGCGATGAATAATAGCCATTGATAAGTCATGGGACCCACCTCCTGAATGCAAAAGGGTTATGGAAAGGTCGTAACCCTTGCACAAATGAGGATCTCTAATGAAGCCCCAACTTTCCATCGACAAGTCTCAAAATCGTCATATTAATCAGAGGAGGGAGTTTTCGGACTCGGGTGTGAGAGTACGTAAGGTAAGTGATCATGGGAACACCCTGAAAGGAGGGACCCGATAACAATGGAAGCATGAAAGTGACATGTACGATGTGTGATTGACAAGGTGTGATGTGGAAAGTGCCACGTACATGCCACAGAGCCTAATGCGAGCACCAGGAGAGCCACGTCAAAATCCCATGGGAGGACCAGTGTGCTAGCATGCTACATGGATGACACAAGATAGGGATATGGCCACCAACTTTGAGGGGCCATAAATTTGGACCCAGAACTCAGATTCAATAAAAATCATAGTCGTTGGAAAGATCTTGACGAGTAGAAGGCAATGATGTCATCGAAAAGGAATTTTGGAGTCATTTAAGGGGAACAAAATTTTGATACTCCATTCCCTTAAATGCTACTTAGAGGGCTGGGCATGTTACAGCTCGATTGGCTTTGCAACACCCCATTACCACTAGTAGTCCCTTTTGCAAATGGGGGATTAAATTTATGGTGTTAACCTATGTCCAATAATGGCCATAAGTACAATACTATGGTTGTTGATTACTCACTTTTTTTTCAACCATTTCATCAATCACTTTTTTGTCCCTAATAAATTGGGCTTTGACCATGTACACACTTTGACAATGAAATATTCCAAGAATCATATTTTCATTTAGGTTTTTTGCACAAGTTTTCAACTCCCTACAATCCATCAAATAATATCCAAGTTGAGGCTATTGATAAGGACCTCAAAACAATGATGCAATAGAAATTTGATAGGCATAAAACTTATTGGTATCACATGGGCCATTTACTCACCCTTGCATAGTACCCTACTCCATTCATGTGGTGTTTTCTTGGGCCATGCTACTATCAACCAAGATGAATACAATGTTTTGGTTGGATTACTTGTCAATGCAATCCAAACCACATCTTCCACCTCTATGTTCATCTTTATTATCATCTCTTCATTGCATGGTTTAATAACTTCTACAACATTCATGGTCCTTTCTTTATAAAATATCTATGGATTCAACTTCTATAACAATAGTTTAATGCCATAAAATTCATTAATGTTCCTAGAAGTCACAATGATTTGGTAGATAAAATGGAAAAATAAAGTTCTAGAAAACAAAACATATCATAATTACCATAAAATCATGTAAATGAAACAAACAACACATTTTAGTATCATAGGGTACATAAATCATAAAACCAAACATGTGTGTATGTGTGTGTGTCCACAATGGGTACATAGGGTCACTATATAAAAAAAATAGGGTACCTTGCCAACTACATAGCCATCCCACTTTTACAGTTGGGGAAACCTATTTAGGGGTGTTAGGTCCCCTAAAGGAGGTGCCTTATCAAGCCCACCTTTCACCATATCCCTCACTATTTGGGTGGCCATGGTTGCGCATTGTAACACTAGACACCATTTTGTGGTGAATCTTTTGCAATCATCATCATTATCATCCTCGATGTCCTACCAATCTCACTCAAACAACCCACATAGTAGCCAATCCAAATGATAGCTCACATTCTCTAGCATCCTCTTTCTCTTAGTGTCAACATCCATTTGAGCTCAATATGATGCCAAACCAGGTCCAACCTCCTAGTCCTTGCGGCCCCATTTCTACCTTGCTACTGCTATTGGTCTTAATTATGTTAGTGCCTCTATTGCTAGTATTGTGGGCCTCACTAATCTCTTATATGCACAAATAAACATGTGTCATCAATATCATATATATCTCATAAATAGAAGAAAAAATCTAGCTATCATCGAATCTATGTTAGTATTCTTAGAATCCATGCACTAACACTTATTTTGTTGTGTATATGCACTTCACCTATGACCCCTTTTTCTGCAATTCTCTTTTAGTTAGTATAGGAACCCCAAAACACCATTTTTTTGAATTGTTTGCACCATTGGATTTATTTTCACACTTACTTTCATGTCATGGTATCTATTTCATGTGTGTAGGCATTGCATGTACCAACAATTACCAAAAATATCTAACTTATCGAAGTCGAAACAAAACACTTAATTAAAAATAACTATACCAACAATTCCCCAAAAAATCCAAGTTCTTACAAGATGCTTTTCACTAACAATAATTACCTAGTTAATCAAAATAATTACCTAAAAATGAATCTCAGTGGGTTAGTTCAAGTGGATGAGTGTTATTGTTTGGAATGAAGTTCCAAGGTTGAATCCCCTTGAATGAGGTTCTTTCTTGATTTCCTTCAAAGCCTATGATGAATCCTTCTACACCTACCACCTCTTGGACCTCATTTACTGTTTCATCCTCAATACAATAATAAAATGTAAAAATCTACAAAATATAAATTATCTTTTAAAAAGATCACTTTCATAGAGAGGGAAACCATCATATATGCAACCTATAACTTTTAACAAACTTGTTTTACATCATAGTGTATACATGAATTCAATATTTTGAAAAAAATCTATTACATTTGGATAGTGCATTCTCAACAACTAATACTTGCAATTTCAACAATTCTAAATTTTTGACCATTTTTTTTTTAAATATACAATGTTTATACTACTAATTATTTTACAATCCAATAGAAAAATAATAAAATATAAAACCTCAATAACAAGTAGGTTATTTCCAATCAAGGTTTAATGCTTATCAAATTAGTGGTTCAAATCATGTGAATACTTATGGGAGACATCAACCCCCTCAAATCTACCAATTCAAGAAAATGCATATACAAAACTACCTTTTAATTAGATTATTAATATTTACAATAAAATAAATAAATGCATTCCAATGCTTAATGCATACAAAATATATTTCAACTAGGACATTACACTGAATCTTTAACTAGTGAAAAGAAGAGAATCTCATACCTAAATCCCAATCTTATAACATTTTGGAATAACTTCTACTATTACAAAATTACAAAATATCTCTATATATGTATGTATAAAATGTACTTAACTTCTCTTATTACAATTAAATTAACCTTACTTTCTCATAATCATAATATTATTTTCCTAAAAGAGCATATATCAGCAATTTAAAAAAAACTAGCTTTTATAGAATGTATTTCTTTAAAAATACATATACCAACAATTTCTCAAAAATCTAGTTTATGAAAGACCAAAATTTTTTAGAGGATGCATTTCACTAAACCTAAAATTTTTAGAGGATGCATTTCACTAAATAGGTTAGGATTTACCATTTTGGAATGTATTGTGGGCGAAATTGCAACATAAATGGATTATTGCACTAGAATTGTACAATCTCAACAAATACTCTCTATGCAATCTCAAAAACTACTTGGAAAATATAACAAAAAATTTTCAAAAATCTAACACGAGAACACTAATTTTACAATTTAATTTAAATAAATAAATAATAAAATATAAAACCTCAATCAATCAGGTTAGTGGTTCATATCAGGTTATAATGCTCATCAGATTATTAGTGGTTCAAATCCTGTCAATACATCTCAGAGACATCAACACCCTCAAATCTACCAGTTCAAGAAAAAACATATAAATTAGAATTTTGAATGTTAAAAGATCGAATATCTGATTCCCCTCAGTGTCATAACTTTGGATGCATTACACTGTTAATTGCATGCAAAACCTATTTCCAATCTCTAACTAGTGAAACCAAAAGAGAATCCAAACCCTAAATCTCTAACAGGTGAATCCTAAAGAGATTCAAATCACCATGATGCGAATCAAAAGTTAAAGCAAAATGCAAGTAAAATCAATCAAAAGTTAARACTATTTTGATGGCTTTCAGTAAGGCCGGTATCGTATCGGGCGCCTGAATCTCGGCATTCTCCCATACCCATAGCCATAATAGGGCGAAGCATAGGGCGGCAGCGGCGGCGGCGGCGGCGGGTAAAATGCAAGGTAGGGATCGAACCGTCGTCCTCGATAACGGTAAGGCTTCATTCGTGGRACGTTTGTCCTTTTRGGAGCAACCTTCAGCTGGCGGTTATGAAGTTCAGACTGATTTAGAAGAAGTGCATTTTGAACAGCCTCAGCGTCCAAAAATTCAACATAAGCATACCCTTTTGGCTGACCAGACTTCTCTGTCAAAATAGTAACCCGATTAACTGTCCCGCATGATTGAAAATGCTGTTGCACTTCCTCTGGAGTGCATGAGTAATCAACGTTGCCAACAAAAATAGACCGTGAATCTGCTTCTTGTTTGCTTGTCTGATCCGCGGCAACTGAAGTAGCAGGGTTTGGGACGACGGGGATATGCATTTCCTGAGCGACCTTGGCCTGCATTTCTCTGAGGGAAGCTGCCTCTTCTTCCATCTCCTGTAGTCTTTTCTTCATCAAATCCAGTTCATTATCACCAGTGCCCATTTCCATGTCTCCTCCTGCTTCATACTCGGGAATATCCCCGCCATACACCTCATGCTCCTCCTCCATTATTAGCCTCTGCGTCCCACAATATGGTAGCGTTATCGTGTGTAGGTATTTCTTCCATATGTAGACATGTATATATATTTATACAAACCAGTGATCGAAGTATTTATTTGATGTGGCCGACATGGTTGGATGGAAATTCATTCGACATAAATATCGTTAAGCAGCTGAAAGGTCAGGTCGTGACCTCCGCGCGGTGCCCGTCTACCCTCTGAGTGTCCCTTCAGCGCAGTAGCTGCGGTCCCAAGCGGGCAATTAGACTAACCATTCAAACTGTATAGAAAAGTCACCTTGGTTTATTGGCAACTTTTCAATACATATAGGTTTTGAAGCTATAACAACATACTCATATGAGCTTTATTCATGTAATTATGAGATTTGAACTCAGGTGGGGAAGATAACAATCATTCCTCAAAGCCATCCAAGTTACACCCAATTGACAAAGTCATGGTTCATTTAGCACCTTTGAAGATTAAATAAATTTTGACTCATTTGATCTTGTAAATAGAAAACCCAAATGGATTCAAGTTGTGGTGATCCATAATTAAGCATCCCAAGTAACAATGTACCTAACTAGGGGCATGCAATCTAAATTGGACCCATAGAGTGTGGAAATACCCCAAACAATATCAAAGTGAAACAAATCGATGACCAAAAGCCAAAGGGAAATAAGGAAAAGGGATAAAGGACCCTACCTAATCACTAGACATCCCTAAGAGATCACACACCTAACATAAGGTAAGGGGACTCAATGAAAGCGATCTAGAAGAGAAGGATAGTGGAGAGATATTGATGCCATCAATGTGCATGTCACAAATGGATACAACACAAAATTTGGCTACATGGTTACATCCCCAATGGCTAGGCATATGTGAATACTAAAGTGCAAAATTGATACACTACATAAAGTATACAAGGTTTCAATCTATGTATCCTTCATTGTTATAGTTAATTATATTTCCAAGAGGTTTCACTGTACCACGGGGGGTTCACCATGTTGACCAAATATCTTATCACGTTCATTTATAAAGTGGGTTTAAATAGGGTTAATATATTGTAGGTATTGGGGGGGATGTGGGGTACAAGGGGATTTATAGATATTGGGGGGTTATAAAAGAGGGCATTTGGTAAAAATAAGATTTTTTTTATTAGAAATATGTATTGGAAGGGGGGTCCAAAAAAATATTTGGGGAGATATTTTTCAATATCTAGTGAAATTAGGGGTATTCTTTGATGTCCCATGAACACACATGCTATGTCATAGATTCACTAAGTGGATACCCTGTGGATTCTACACATTCTTCTCTACATTTGGTTTAGGATTTTCATTGTGAGCACTTTTGAGTCTAATGGATTGTATTTATGTCTAGGTCTGGTTACGTCGAAGGCATCATTTAGGAAGTGACACCCCTTAAAAGGTCATCTCAAAACTTGTCGTTTAATATCAGAGATTTTTGAAAAACACCTCTCCACCTGTCCTCTCAAACTTTTCATTCTTTGTCAATGGTCATATATCCCCTTTATTACAAGAAGAAGACACTCCTACTCTTGGGATTTGCTAATTCCATTAGCATATACCTCTAAGCATTTATGTCAAGTATGCTCATGACTACAAGGAAAACACCATGTAGAAGAGGTAAACCTTCGCTTCAGCCTCCACTATTTGAAGTAAAGGTTTTAGCGAAGGATTTAATGAATGTTTCATATAACTAAAAGAATTTGGGTGGGTGGAGGTTTTTTTTTGGTGCTTTTATTGTTAAAGTACACCAGTGTGCTCTTCTTTAAAATGCATCAGTGCACACATAAACTAAAAAACATCGATGATGATATAGTTATCACACATTGGATTTATCGTTTTGTTGTATGCAACATCGATGCTATTATAATTTCAACGCAACACTTCTACATTGTTTGTTTATGCAACACCAAGGATTTCTAATTTTATGTATGCACTGGTACTTTTATTTTATGTGTGTTCTAGTGCTTGAATAATTTGTATGTGTCGGTACCTATATTACCTTGTGCACTGAAGGGTAGTGAAATTTTGAATATTCGAGGTGAGACGTCGATGTCATTCTTTGTTACTAAGAATCGATGCATATATTATATTTAAAGCACTGATACGTATAGTATATGTTAACCAAGGGTTCATACTAGAAACATACTAATTGTAAAATTTTGAAATAATAAAAATAATTGTATGTTATATCGTTTAAAGAACAATGCTTTTTTTTAATATTTGGCACGAGTGCTCCCATATAATTAATAGGCACCAGTGTGTATAACCCCTCAAAAGATGTTGCATTCTATATTGTGGCACCCATTGTTTAGTGAGTTCATAAGAAAACAAGTACCGATGTATACATTTTAATTAATTGTTTTTGTTTTACAAATTTTCAATTAATCATCTCAAAATTAAATATTTTTATAATAGTATTGTTTTTTATATTTTTGTTATTACATTTGATATAATGATTTCATTAATAGGTTATCCAATGGATTTCACCTTTTTTATTTGTAAGAATGTAAATCATCAACATATTAATTAATCATCAACACAATATTTTAAAAATCAACAATGCAATAAAATAAGAAACCCATTTTATTGTATACGAATAAGATGCCCATGATCATACAAAATGGGACAACGTAAAAGTCCACAATAATCGAAATGCAACCAATATGTGATTGTTACACTTATTGGTAACATGTCCTCATGCAATTGGGACAATATGTCGATTACATTAAACAAACCCTGTGATTTTCACATACATATATTCCAAAACATAAAACTTGTAGTAACATTCAATTACTGATTGTCATTCATCACTTGAAATATTGTCATCGCTTGAGTTACATGCATGTTTCATTTCTTCATCACTTGTAGGTGATATTGTACTTTGATTATTTAACCTAATGTTTTCTTGATCGACTTGTTTTTGATGTTCATCCTCTTCATGTTCCATCTACAAACATAAAAATAAAGTGTAATAAGTAAATCTATATTTATATAGTAGAATGTACATGATTGCGTAAATAAAAAAGCGTAACATAGTAGCGACAATTTCATAAACATTACACATTC
>SNQJ01S0010976.1:303189-316475 GCA_010110895.2 Picea sitchensis
CCCTCCCATGTTACCAATCATAGAAACATCATATCAATTCACATTTGCGGTTATTTCTATAGATAAAGATACTATCTATGGCTAAGAAACAACTTTCACATACTGATATATATTCATTCTATTCACATATAGGACTTCTCCATAATTACGCAGTCAGACTTCAAATTCATTATACAGATTCATCAAATTCATTCCTACACTCTAGTTAATACATAGAATCAATACAAGGCACTTATCTAAAATTTATAAGATATGTTGGTGACTATTGTAGGGTGAACCACTCTCCACCCAACCATAGGAAAGGTTGAGCTATGATTTTCTACAACCAACCACCCCCGAGCCAGGGTACGATGTCATGAGAGGATGTCTTCAAGGTTTCCCATGGAGTTTCTGCAAATTCTCCTCCCTGTCTATCTGCAATTGCTCTCCCTTTATGCCCATCTATTTGTGTTCTCTTTTTCTTTGTCCTTGTGCCCTTTTTTTTATTTTATATATTTGTGTTCCAGAAGTTTCCCGATGGTACCTTTCCCATCCTTAACTTTCCCAAGGGACTATTCCAACTACAAGCTTGACTGATAATCAGTTTTCAGGGTTGAGGACAGTTCATGACTGCACCATTTTTAATTATATAGGCTATTGGCTAGAAGATTCATCATAAGTAAATTCCTACCTATTGCAACATTCCTCTCATGACATTGTAACCTATGAAGGACACCCATCCAGTAATAGCTCAACATTTATTTGTTCTATTAAAATCAAATATATACAATACAAAAATAAATCAAGCTCCATTGTTTTTCCTTGATCACATAACATATATGTCTAAGGTTTTTTCATAATAATGCTTATATTTACAAACCCAGGGAAACAAGAGTGTTACAGGGGCTCGTTCCTTGGAAGCATAAATTTTCTAATTTGTGCACCGCTTAATTACATGAATGAAAACATGAATTAGGGAGGCCCAAAAGTAACTTTATTATATAATCTTATAAGTAGTTTCAATTCTTAATAGATGGCCATTGTAACCACCACTACGATAGTCAGTAAAGACCCATCCTACTTCTTCATGAGATAGGCACTTACATAGAATGTCATTGGCTCCTCATCAATAAAGGATGTCCCCGATGAGAAGATAACAAGGAGGTTCATAACAAATCATCAATGGCCATCGCGTAAATTTATATGTGTGAATACATGTCAATATATCATAATACCAATGATCCTCCAATGAATATGAAAAGGTATGCATTTGGGAGGGTGTCATTGAAAGGAGGGTTTGTTACATTGGTATAGAGGTTAGTGATTAACTTTATGAATGTTAAGGCCTTTTTAGGGGGATGTAGTAAATTCAATATTGAATTTTTGAATAATAGTGATCCCATGAGTGAACTTAACATTTATAAGTTATTGACCCAAGATGTACTACCTAGGGTTCAAATTGGTTATGACCTTGGTTTTACATAGCATAATGTAGTGGAATTTTTTTTGAATGGAATGGATCATGGCCAAGGCCAAATTATCATCATGATTATAATTAAATAGTAATTCTAATTATTCTTTTTCTAACATGATAAATAACATGCTCACAACCATCCTCGCCAAGTTGGCCTAAAACTCTATCAATGACAAATATTGAGGTGGAGACATAAATGATGAAATCCGTATTAACACGAAGGGGCTTATCAGAGCTTCAAAGGTGAGCACACGTATCAATGTGTCAAATGAATCATGAGCTTGGTCTCCCCATGCAAATATGATTTATTTGTGTAAGAGACAAAAAAATCCATGAGTGCATGTTACGTAATTAGGAACATATCGACATTAGGCTTGTGCGACATGAGTGCATGTCGCATAATTAGGACTTTACCTTGGAGGCTCTACATTTGTTGCAAAGCCTATGGTGTGGGTAGTTCACTAATGGAATGGAATCTCAAAGGATCAACGATAATCCCCTACTTAGAGATGATCAATCCTAAGAGGTGTCCATCCATAAAACAAAATATAGTCTTCAAATGTTTCAAGTGAATATTATATTGCCAATATTGTAAGAAAACAACACATAGTTCTTTTAGGTGTTGTGACCCTTTATTCAAGAAATTTGTGAGATTGGTGAGATAATCCATGATGATGTGATCCAAATCATGGATCAAATAGGACATGGTGCACTAAAATTTGGCTTTGGCATTGTTAAGTCCAAATTCCATAATGTGGTATGTGAAAGTCCCCCAAGGGGTGGTAAAAATGGTCTTGTATCGATCTTATTGGTGGATATGGATTTTGTTGCACCTTGAGAACCCATCCATGAAGGAGAGGAAATCATGGTTGACACATTCATTGATTACTTGGTTAATGAAATGGGTTGGGAAGTTGTCTTTGGGATAAGATTGGTTCATATAGAAGAATTGAATGTAGATATGGATATTGCCTTGATTTTTATTAATAGTGATAGGATTCAATACTTATGAAGTATATGTGATTGGATAGATAAACCATGTTTTTTGGATTTAATCAATTTATTCCTTGATGGTCGAGGTTTTAGCAGGATAGAGAGGATATTATCTCTACGAAATTGGGAATCATCCAATCATGTGTTAACGTGATGCTCGATAATATTGGATCAAGTTTAGTCATTTATGAATATGACCACAACCAAAAATGTCATTAAACACTTGGAATAGGATTTGTAAGTGAAATCTCCTTAAGGGAACACACAAATCTAAGAATTACATTTTCATTAATGTAGGTTGTAAAAAATATCCACCATGATGATGGGTGAAATGTTAGCCATGTTTCCTTCCTCAAAGTTGTCTAGGGTAAGAATGGGGTTTTTGAACCAATAAACATATCCACCGGAGATGAATCTTTGGCATCAATGGTATACTAGAAAAAAGAGGTGGAAGGGGTGAAGGCATCCTAAGGTAGGAAATAATATTGATAATTCATATCATCCCATGGATAATGGATAAGTCACGACTTCTAGAATTTCCTCATTGGTGTGGAAGATGTGGGCACCATAGTTGGGGTATCAAGTGATATTGGTGTGGCTATTGAGGGGATGGGTTTGTTAGTGTTACAAACACTATTAAATAAATATATATGTTATGGGTGACTCACATAACAATATACCATAGAGGTGGAGATAATGCACATGGAGTGGGATTCCACCCAAGATGAGGTTGATAGCACACCAAAAGATGATGGACCAATGTTGATGCTTGATGAAAAAAATGGTTTTCATAAGACACATAATATACCAAAGTGGAGATATGGTAAATAGTAGTGGAATCCATGGTATTAATGTGGGGTGGAGGAAACACATGCCAACTTAGGTCAACCTAGGGATTAGTCAACACCCGTAGTAAGTGAGAAAAGACATGGGTAGTTCAAAAGTGAGGAAGTTCTAAACAATGGTGAGTGTAATGGACAAAATTTTTGCAAGGGGTGTAAGGGTGGTTAGTAAAAAATGTGGGATTATGAGTTTGTATAGGTTACTTCAAGGGTGGGGGATGGGTTCCCCCAACTAATGGTCTTGGAAAAAGTGAGTCCACCACTATCAAGTGTATAAGGTTTAACAATTTTAGGAGCCTAGTTAAATGATTGATGGCATGGTTGTTGACATCACAAAGGGCACAGGGAGATGAAATCTTAGTGTGATTAGTAGTTTGTGTGGTTACGATGAGCAAAGGGGTACTAGTGCCCAAAATTTATTTTGTTTTCTCCCAATTGTAGATTTTTTCCCCTAACATGTAGCTTATTTGATGTGGTGGATGTTTGAGGTGGCTCTAGGGTTGCAAGTGGTGGGGCAGTCAAAGGCAGTATGGGATTGAAGACTAAGTGAATTCGTGGAGACATGGACAAGTCAAGGTAAGGGGAGGAAATATATTGAATAGGTATCCCAACAAGAGCTAATTTCATTTTCACAAGGATCCCAACCACACCAGGTGGATGGGAAATAAGGGGAATCTATGTAATAAGAGTTCCTAGATGTATGTTCTTCAAGGAAATAGGTTAGTGAGGGGTTGGGTTGTCCTTATTTGGTGATGGGATGACATCAGTGGTGGGGGTCACACTTGACATGGGTGACAATGTCATAAGTGGATCATAAGAGTGTGTAATATCCCCAACCAACTCTAATATACAAAATATATCTATGTGGTTGAGATCTTTCGTCAAACACTTTGACGATATGTTCAATTTCCCTTAGAAAATTCCTTCTTTTTGTTGTCCCAACTTTGATGAGGTTTTCTTATGTGTTAGCATGTAATTTGAAATAATTTCCACCTCCTTATAACCCCCTAATTGTGGGCTTCTATATATAATTGATGATTGTTATGTTTTATGTGTGTTGGCTAATTGAAACATTTTGTCAAACACTTTGTGTGCAATGAATGTAGTGTTCATTTAAGTGTATTTTATGATGTATTACGACCCCTATTTATTCATTTAATACATAAGGAAAACATATGAAATGATAACCAAATAAATGAGAAACCAATAGCTATTAAAAACCATAAGATAATACCTCAAATCCTTGCTTTATTTAATATGTATTTGGTCGTCCAACATACAATAATTTCCAGATCTGAAATGTATTTGATACAACTGATATATGAATGGAAAATACATACAAAACACAGCCAAATGGAAGAAAAAACTCTCCCAATAGAAACCCCCTAACAACTGCTCCAAAAATACGTAATTTCTTCGACAAAGGATGGCCCCAATGACAAGATATGCAATCTGCTTGATATGAATTATCCCTGGTTTAAGATGAGGCTCGATCCACCAATGAAATGAACAATCTCCTCACAAATAATTCTCCCAATAGGTGTAGAACTAAGCCACACATCAATATGCAATATCTTATGCAAATAGAAGAAACCCTTGACTCCTGGGTGCACCCTCCTTGGCCAATAATTCACCCAACTCTGCTAATAAATAAATATGGCTATTGAAAATTCCCCAAAGTGCCAAGGGAAGTATCTCTAGTAATGACAAGTGCATACAAGGTGATATCTCTCCAATATCTCCACTATAGAACATACATCGAACCTCCTCATCTTGGATAGTGCGCCCCTCCTACAGAAACCTTCCCAACAGTGTGCCCCTCCTCAAAGATAATAGTTGAAGTAGATATGAAATTAATAGAATGACGAGGCTATAATATTTCACCACCTTGTCCAAGATTGGATCAGGAAAGGAGAAATCCTTCACCTCCATGCTGATCTTTAGGGTTTGTCTAGTCAAAACCCTCAAAACACTCAAGCTACCAGAGCTCAAAGATACAAGTGAAATGGTGATCAACATAATGAGAGAATATGGTCCCCTGTCTCTCTTTTATACCCTTTTTTACCTTTTTCCCCTCAAGTGAATTTTAATTCATCTTTAATATTTTCTCATAAAATCACTTTATTAATTTAATGAACCTTTTTACTCCAAAAAAGTGATTAATTCTCCTTTATGACTTCTTCGACCATTGAAATTCACTTTTCATCATCCTATCCTTTAGATATTTTTTCCCTGGTTCCAACGAGCTATTACACTAAGGTATTTCTCCAAGAAACAAGTTCACAATAGTACCTTAAGTGTAATTAATTAAAATATGCTCAATAATAACCCAAAATTATGAAAAATCGTCAGAATTCCACAGAACCAAGAGACAACCGTGCATAAATGAAATTGATGATGAAATATGGTGAATGGGTTAGCATGGGCCCCATATAAATCCTCCAAGTTTCCCGAGCTCATGTTTATCCTCTAGTGAGGCAGACATAAACTCATAAGGTTGCCTTTGAGTACAAGGCAGGGGAATCCAAAAATGGGAACATTACAGTCCTCCCTTCCCAAATTTTTCTTCTCCTCAAGCAATGCCATCAAAACCCTATGGTAAACAAGCTGAACCAAACTGAAATTGAGAGTGATCTCTAGGTCCCAAACCAATCTGAAAGACGTGGAGTACCTAACACCCACAATATTGTCCTGAAATTACTCACACAAGAGGCCTCATGAAGACCACCGATCAATAAAGAAAACAATTAATGTAAATACTCAGTCCACCCCTCATAGAATATCCCACCTAAGACACCAATCCAATGCTCCATATGTATAAGCTCATGAAACCCTAAAGCATTGGACATAACCCTAGAAGACAAGTCGACTAAAGAAAATAATTAATATCGATTTTTTAGCCTCCAGAAAGAGAAGTTGGTCCATACAGCTAAGGAAGAACATTATAATTACAGGATGTCAAAGCTCATTTGGACACACACAACTCGTAACTGCATAAATCTAGTTCGCATTGTAGAAATTTAGTAATTGAGCAAGTCTAGAGAGTAGATGCAGCTGCAACTACTGCAACTTGTATTTTTAGTTTTAGGCTTGGAATTTCTCTTGGTTATGGTTTGGAATTTATGGCTTGTGTGCTAGCTTTGGAGAGATGTATGCTACATTGACTGGCTATTAGGCCTAGGGTTTGCTTCTAGAATTATTCTCTGTCAAGGTCAAGGTGCTCGGGGGTGGCTTCGGCCTATGGTTGGGTGAAAATATTGCTAAATTTTCTATGGTTAAATGATCACACCTACTTTTCTAACAAAAACATCGTCACAGTTAGCGATGCACATTGTACAGAGATAGAGCACTGGTTTGTATTATCATATAAAAAACAACGCTGAGTTTAAAATGGGAGTAATATTTTTTTTATATGGAAATAGTCATGTTTTAAATTTGTTCATGGATCGGTAGTGCGTAATTTTTAGTACTTAGCCATCGATACTTTTATTTATTTATAAAGAACCGTGTGAAAATGACAATTTGTAAAACATTTTCGATTTCACAAGGCATTGTTATCATATGCTGGTGCATATACATATGGTTAATGCACCGATGTGTACTTATTTACTTTATGGATCGATGTCTTATTTTGTAAAAAAATTCATAATTTTTATATATGATGATTCTTAACCTTTCATTTTTTCAGGGAGATTATGAAAATTCCAAGGGACAAACAAGGGGAAAACAAATACATGGCGGTAGGGATGTCCAAAAAAGTGTACAAGGAGATGGTAAAAGAAATGAACATAATTGCATCGTGGGAGGAGCCATCCCAACAACAATGCATGTGAGAGGTATGTAATAATTGATTTGTTATTTTATGTACACCAAATTTAATTATCGCATGGAATACTAAATTTCAATTGTGTTGTTGCAGAAAAGAAAAAAATGGAACCCATTCAACACATAAAACAAGACGACGAGGAAGAAAAGGGTTGATCACAAAGTTTGTTGTGATATTTATATTTGAATAATTAATATACAAGTTCGTCACTTAAGATTTCATATTTGTTGTGATATTTGTATTTGAATAATTAATATTAAAGTTTTTCAATTGACGTCTTCTAATATGTGCTAACATACAAAGAAGAGCCAATCAAATAATTGATCAACATTGGATTAAGTATGGGTCGTGAGTATATGTTCAAGTATCAAGGTTTAACTAAACAATTTGTAAGTAGCTATGTTGTTTAACTTCCTTCATTTTATAATTAATGGAACAACACAAAACCTTTATAGTAATTATATTGACTATGCTTTTTCATGGCATATTAAACATGCACGAACCAATGTATGGAGTGCGGCCAACAAAAGAGATTTTGAGAGATGGCATGCAACATGGCTTCGAAAGAATGTGTAATGTTTATGAAATTGTTGCTACTATGTTACGCTTTTTTATTTACGCAATCATGTACATTCTACTATATAAATATAGATATACTTATTACTCTTTATTTTTATGTTTGTAGATGGAACATGAAGATGATGAACATAAAAAACAAGTCGATCAAGAAAACGCTAGGTTAAATAATCAAAGTACAATATCACCTACAAGTGATGAAGAAATGAAACATGCATGCAACTTGAGCGATGACAATATTTCAAGTGATGAATGACAATTAGTAATTGAATGTTACTACAAGTTTTATGTTTTGGAATATATGTATGTGAAAATCATAGGTTTTGTTTAATGCAATCGAGATATTGTCCCAATTGCATGAGGACATGTTACCAATAAGTGTAACGATCACATATTGGTTGCATTTTGATTATTGTGGACTTTTATGTTGTCCCATTTTGTATGATTATGGGCATCTTATTCATATACAATAAAATGGGTTTCTTATTTTATTGCATTGTTGATTTTTAAAATATTGTGTTGATGATTAATTAATATGTTGATGATTTACATTCTTACAAATAAAAAAGGTGAAATCCATTGGATAACCTATTAATGAAATCATTATATCAAAATGTGATTTTTTTTTATAAAAAACAATACTATTATAAAAATATTTAAGTTTGAGATGATTAATTAAAAATTTGTAAAACAAAAACAATTAATTAAAATATATACATCGGTGCATTGTTTTCTTATGAACTCGCTAAACAATGGGTGCCATAATATAGAATGCAACCTCGTTTGAGGGGTTATACACACTAGTGCCTATTAATTATATGGGAGCACTCGTGCCAAATATTGAAAAAAAAACATTGTTCTTTAAACGATATAACATACAATTATTTTTATTATTTCAAAATTTTACAATTAGTATGTTTCTAGTATGAACCCTTTGTTAACATATACTATATGTATCAGTGCTTTAAATATAATATATGCATCGATTCTTAGTAACAAATAATGACGTCGACGTCTCACCTCGAATATTCAAAATTTCACTACCCTTCAGTGCACAGGGTGATATATGTACCGACACATACAAATTATTCAAGCACTATAACACACATAAAATAAAGTACTAGTGCATACATAAAATTAGAAATCCTTGGTGCTGCATAAACAAACAATGTAGAAGCATTGTGTTGAAATTATAAGAGAATCGATGTTGCATACAACAAAACGATAAATCCAATGTGTAATAACTATATCATCATCGATGTTTTTTAGTTTATGTGTGCACTGATGCATTTTAAAGAAGAGCACACTGGTGTACTTTAACAATAAAAACACTGAAAAAAAACCTCCACCCACCAATTTTTTTTTAGTTATATGAAACATCCATTAAATCCTTCACTAAAACCTTTACTTTAAATAGTGGAGGTTGAAGCGAAGGTTTACCTCTTCTACATGGTGTTTTCCTTGTAGTGATGAGCATACTTGACATCAATGCTTAGAGGTATATGCTATTGGAATTAGCAAATCCAAAGAGTAGGAGTGGAAAATCCCAAGAGTAGGAGTGTCTTCTTCTTGCAATAAAGGGGATACATGACCATTGACAAAGAATGAAAAGTTTGAGAGGACAGGTGGAGAGGTGTTTTTAAAAAATATCTGATATTAAACGACAAGTTTTGAGATGACCTTTTAAGGGGTGTCACTTCCTAAATGATGCCTTCGACGTAACCAGACCTAGACGTAAATACAATCCATTAGACTCAAAAGTACTCACAATGGAAATACTAAACCAAATGTAGAGATGTAATGTCCCCCACCTCTTGATGAAGAGGCTTTGAGAAGACTCAGTGGCCTAGGCAACCCCACTAGGCCATAGTCTCACACTGAGGGGAAGGGTCAAACAAACTAAGGTTATATTCTTAAGTTGACTTGATAAAAAGGTGAAAAAGAGTTAAAAGATAACTCAATGAAGGAATATAAGCGCTGGAGGTTGAGTTAGGAGTTAACCATAGGGGTTAACCTAACTCAACAGAGAAATAGAAGAAAAGTATAAAGAGGAGGATGGGGCACACTTATTATTCATTATGGATTATGGTATTTTGCTTGTTGATGCTCTTGAGCATACAATTTTGAGGGTTTTGACATTACAAACCCTAGTGAGATTATTACAGTGGTATCATAGATTTGATCCTCCAAACCAATGGGGGATTAGCGCATGCATAGGTAAAGTGGGATCTTTATGGGCAGAAGGAAGAAACAAACCAGTGAAACAAAAGCTGAAATGGAGGGTTCAGGGGATGACCGTGAGCCACAAGGTTTGGCCTACTTAGCATCCGAATTCCTTAAGACCCTAAATCTTATAGAAAGCAACTTGGTCCATCACTTGCGAGAAAGTCAGGAGACAAACCAAAGGGAACATGCCTAAATCACTGAGACCTTAAAGAAGGTATATGGGAATATGAGAAAGATTTATGAGAACTAGATGATGATAACCCAACTCTTGATGTAGATGAATCATCAGGGGAAAGACCCTAAGACATATGGAAACAAAGTGGTTGGTGGATCTGGTGGATCCCAGGGTGAAATTAGATATAATCCGGAGAAAGATCCCAGATCCGAGGGAAGCCATGGAGGAGGCACGTCATATGGACAAATGGGTAGCAGGGCTAACCCTAGACCATACTTACCCACATTCATAGATGAACAGGTGCAACAGGAGTAGGTGGACGATTTTGTGGAGCAGATGGCACAATGTACGAAGGATTACTACGACCTGGATATGATTATTCAGAGACAGATGTCCCTGGATCAATATTGTCAACTCATGTTCAGAAATAAGCCCAGGCCAAACCAGAGGAGCAGTTTTGAGTTTGAATGAAGAGCAGGGAAGATAGAGATCCCATACTTTGATGGTACGACCAAGATGACATCACAGGCATGGGTGCAAAAGCTAGATACCTATCTACAACTTAATCCCGTGAGGTAGATGGAAGCTATCAAATTTTCCACCATGTACTTGGATGGCAAGGCGCATGATTGGTGGTACCATGGACTCACCACACTAGGCCACAATCAGATAGTGTCCTACACAGAATTCACTCAGAGGCTTATTGATAGATTTGATCAAGGGGATCTAGAGCTACACTTCATGGAGCTCACACAGCTTAAACAAATAGGTACGATTGAGGAATTCATTGAATAATTTCAGAGGTTGGCCGTGATGGTGCAAGATATATCACCAACCAGACTCATGATGCTCTTCACTGAGGGGCTGATGGAGCCCTTGAAGGGTTGGGTAAATGATTTTAAGCCTACCAACCTACAAGATGCTATTTGAAGGATGAGGGACCTGGGACAAGCTACTAGGCCGAAATTTATGCCCAGACCACCTCTTAACACTGAAGGGAGAGACCAAAGACCTCCAATGAAGCAGGGAGGGCGTGATCCAAGATACCAGAGCACTAGCCCTTTTGCTTCTTCAGTAGTGCTAGTTAAGAAGAAATATGGAACTATGAGAATGTGCATCGACTTCAGGGCCTTGAATAAAAAGACAATAAAAAACAGGTACCCGATACCAAGGATTGATGAGCTACTAGACGAATTGCATGGACCTGTCTACTTCGCAAAGATTGACCTTCATTATGGCTATCATCAGATCAAAATGAGGGAGGACGATATCTCAAAAACAACTTTCAGGTGTCATTATGACCATTATGAGTTCTTAGTGATGCCCTTCGGGTTAACCAATGCCCCAACCACGTTCCAATATTGCATGAACCATGTGTTCAACAAGCAGCTGAGGAAGCACCTGTTGGTATTTTTTGATGACTTTCTCATTTACAACAAGACGTGGGAAGAACAATTAGTTTACGCTAAGGAGTCCAAATGTGAGTTTGGAATGACAGAAGTGCTTTACTTGGGGCACATCATTGGAGAAAAAGGGGTACAGGTACATCAGGAGAAAATAAAAGCCATTATGGAGTGGCCTACTCCTAAGACACTTACAGAGTTAAGAGGATTTCTGGGCATATGCATGTACTACAAATTTTTTGTCAAGGGGTTTTCTCAGCTATGTGCACCCTTGACCAATTTGACTAAGAAAGGAGCCTTCAAATGGAATTAGGAAGCTCAAATGGCAATGGACAATATGAAGAAGGTAACGAGCACGTGCCTAGTCCTAACCCTTCCATATTTCAGCCTACCCTTCACCTTGGAGTGTGATGCCTCAGGAGAAGGGATAGGGGCCATACAATGAAGAATAGGCACCCTCTTGCCTATGAGATCTGAAAACTCAGGGGTCCTGAGCTACTCTACAACATTTACGACAAAGAAATGCTCACTATCATGCATGCACTAGCCAAATTCTGGAAATATCTGGTAGGTGCACGGTTTGTGGTCAAATCAGATCATAATAGTCTTAAATACCTATTGGAACAGAATGACTTAAATGAGAGGCATAAAAAATAGGTAAGCAAAATACATGCCTATGACTTTGACATTGAATTTGTCAAAGGGAGGAACAACATGGTGGCTGATGCATTATCTAGGAGGCCATCCATCTTTTCCATGAAAGGTGTATCGGTTGACTGGAAAGACCACTTGGTGATGGAGTATGTGAAGGATCAGTTCTCTTGTCAGCTATTGGATGGATAGGTACAAGATGATAACTTCGGGATTATAAATGACCTCATCTACTACAAGGGTTGAATCTTTGTGGTTCCTGGATCGACCTTCAAGGCCAAAGTATTGTAGGCATGTCATGACTCACCAATGACAAGGTACCAGGGGATCAATAAGACGTATAGGCAGGTAATAGAGAGGTTCTCATGGAAGGGCCTTAAGGAGGATGTAATGAAGCATGTAAAGGAGTGTACTACATGCCAGGTGAACAAGGATGAGCATACTCACCTAGCGGGATTACTACAACCCTTACCCATTCTAGAGGACAAGTGGGAAAGCATATCCATGGATTTCATCACTGGGTTGCCAAGAACACAGGGAAAGGACTACATTTTTGTGGTGGTGGACAGGTTGACGAAGTTTGCACACGTCTTCTCCATAGCCACAGACTTCAGCGCAACATAGGTGGCCAAACTGTTTTTCAGGGATATTTTCAGGTTGCACGACTTACCCAAAACCATTGTCAGTGACACGGATAGCAGGTTCATGAGTACCTTTTGGAAGGAATTGTTCGGATTGGTTGGTACGACCTTAACCCCTAGTACCAACTATCACCCTCAGACGGATGCGCAAACCAAGATAGTCAACAAGTGGGTGGAAGGATACTTGAGGAATTATGTAGTAGTGCAGGAGAAGGTGTGGGTCAGATGGTTTCACTTAGGAGAGTACTTCTACAACACCACCCAATACGTGTCCATAGGCATGTCACCATTCAGGGCCTTGTACAACTATGATCCATTATCTTTTGTAGAGATTGCATTTGGTGACAACAGGGAACCTATGGTACATGATTGGGTACAACAGAGCCAAGACATTCTCAGGGAGATGAAGGATCATCTACAGAGAGTACAGAACCAATAGAAGGTTCAAGCAGACAAGCACAAAGTCGAGCGTACTTTTGAGGTTGGCGAGTTAGTCTATC
>SNQJ01S0010977.1:0-16318 GCA_010110895.2 Picea sitchensis
CTCTACTTTTAAGCCTACATTCTACTTCATCCTTGTCAAGTAGAGTTTTTGTTTACCTTCAAGCTCTTTGAGAGTACACATTTCTTCTTATAAAAGACTCCTACCTCATTATTCTAAAAAGGACATATAATTTCTTCTTCCACTTCTTTAGGCTCTTTTTTGTTTTTTTGAGCATACATTGAAGCCCAATCAACCCCCTTTACTCTTCTCAAGTTATCCATGAACTGCTCCATAGCTAAAGATTCATTATTGTTGTCAAACTCTTTCCAAAGCCTATAAGTGCTTTGAAATTCCCCTTAAATAACCATGAATGGTTAAACTTAAAAGGAGTAGGAGGCTCATATCTTCATTTTCCATTTTTAGCAAAATGGGTAAATGATCTAATGAACCTCCCTGTCCACCCAAGATTTTAACCTATCTATATTTTCCATCAATTGTTTGGATATAAAAATTATATCCAATGTTGGCCCTTGACCAAGTTTTGTGGAAACGCTGGTCATGTTTGACCGATTTTGGAACTTCAACAAGATGGTCGAAGGCGGAGTGGAGATCGTGGGATCTCGCTCCCTTTTTAGGGAATTTTGGGTTTAGGGTTTATGTAATGGGTATGGGATGTCAGCCCATGGGTTTACCCATGTTTAAGCCCCTTTTGTAATGTATAAATAAATAGCTAGGCGATGTAAGTAAGTGGTGTAATGAGGCCAATATACTAAGTCAGTTGTAAGCTAAGTGTTGTGTTGTGCTAAGTGTGAATAGTTGTGGATGCTCCATGCACACTGTGTGTTGAGAACTTATGGAGCTAAGTGCAAGTGATTGTAAGAAGGCTTTGTGTTATGACCTAACTCAGGAAGGGAGGATATGGCGAGGTGCACACAGATCTCCTGTCCGATGCAGAGTTGGTTTGTGGCTCTGTGCATGTAAGAATATTGACAGAAGACAATAAATAAGAGGAAGAGTTGGTGGACGTAGCCCCACACCGGGGTGAACCACATATATCCTATGTTGTGATTGCTTTGTGAATTATGGTTGTTATTTTATTGTTGTGATTTATGCTTAGAGCAATAATATATGTTAGATGCATCTGATATGGTAGCTTAGTGCTTAGTGATGTGAATGAATGCTATATCTGATCTATTTCTATTTCTATGTGCTAAGTGCTTGGATGTGTTAGATCTTGTTGAATATTGCGTTGTTATGTAATTAGAGTTTCAACTTGTGATGTGAATAAGGGTTAAATACTAATGAAGGTTAACTGCTAAGTGTTATGTTAAGTGTGGTAGTCACAGATTTCTGTCCCAGCTAGGTTGCAGACACTTGAGTCCTACAACCATCCCTGCCTCTACCTCGGGTGAGACTTCATCTTCTTCGTAGGTGTTTCCAAAACGGCTGGTAGTTATGGTTTTTTTGTAGCGTTGAACCCTGGGTCTGCCCCTGTGCCAATAAATGGTTCTGTTGTTGGGACCTGAAAATGTGATTGTTCGGAACTCAAGAAAAGAGAAAGCTTTGTGCATAGATTTGTTGCCCTAGTGTGTAGTATTATACTTGACTTGTGAAGCTCTGTGCTAAGAAGAAAAGAACTGGATATGAAGAAAAGAGGTAATATCTTAAAGCTTTGTGCTCTGATAAAGGTAAGATAAGTAAAAAAAATTGTTTCGAAAAGAATGGATCTAGGTATGTTTGATAGATTTGGTCCTAGTCTGAAAACTAGGGCACAACTCGAAGAAAGGAGATATGATATGAATAGATATTATAGAAATAGTGGAAGATATGTTATTCCTTTTCATAGAAAGAATTGTTGGACTAACAAATGGATGCAGGATCCTAGAAAGAATTTTTTGTAGGTACGTCACTGTGATCCCAGTGTGCAGTACAGGAAAGGTTGGGGATTGTTGTGCTACTTATATGTTTAGTATAATGCACTCATTAATTATCAATCCGGGATTCGTAATCAACAAAGTTACAAGACACCAATAAGAAAGGTAATTTCTAATGTCACAAGTATAGAACTAAGTTGGATTTATGCATACTGGAAACAAAACAAACTAACAAACTGAAATGCACTTTGGTTGTCTTTCATAGAGAGGCTATCTATTCCATTATGGCACATGCAAGTATGAGATGGAATTGGTTTGATAGATCAAGTCTGATATCTGACCCATAAAACTAACTATTCAATCTACACTTCTGAAAGGAAAACACACGTCAATCATCAAAGCATAGCATGGGTAGTTCAATAGTCAATATGTTGGTTCTGTTGTGGTTCTCAATGAACTTCACTAGTTCTTATCCAAATAGTATTGTCTACTGCTGCCAACATCTATGATCACTCAAGGAAATCAAATTCATGAGAACAGAAACAAGGCATATCCAAAAACAGAGCAATTAAAGATCTCTAAGTAAATGGAAATCCTAGTCTAAGTTGTACTACTATCATCTAACATAGTTAAAGCTTTAGCTAATTTAATGTTTATACTACTGAAAACAAATGCTACAACTAATCTACGAAGAGGTTGACCTTTGTTGGGCGGTGGGCCCTTGCCGCTTCAACAGGTCAAATACTAAAGTCTACAGGAGGCTTGTATTCAACACACACATTACTCTCACCCATATTTCAAAACATAAAATCAACTCATACTCAATCATAGATAATCAGAATATGGAGATAAATGACATTTTATTAATCTTTACTCAGAATATGTTCTGTACTATCACACGTTGTTTCACATGTTCATAATATGCTTTCTCTCGCTACTACCTCCACCATCATTGCCACGACTATTTAATACTCTGAATCGTGAAACACAAGAAGGTGAAGGGATTTGCAAATCATCAGTTGTTAAATTCAATCATTCGATTACATATTTAGCTTCATCCTCATGACACGAAGTGCATGAGGATGAGGCAATCAACAAACTGTTCTTATCATAGCTTTGCTAAAACAATTAGACGTCCACCAATTGGCTTAGGCGAGATCTGGAACTTAACTTAGTGCATTAGGCTCTTCCATATTGGTACCAGATCGTAACAGGTAGATGGTACCAGATCATGACAACGCGCAAAAGGTGGTACCGGATCACGACAGTGGGCGACCGTTGGTACCGGATCGCAACATAGGCTTATTTTAGTACCAGATGCATTTGGTACCGGATTCGAACAACAACAGTCTTGGTGCGCAGGTACCAGATAGCTAAGATGGTACAAGAACGCTGGATATCTAGAGGTAAAAGGTTTATATATGACAAATTGGAGCATTAGTACATGAAATATTAATTCCCTAGCTCAATAAACTACAAAATGCATGAATTAACCATACTTTACCTTATGACCTTATCACTAGCTAATGGTAGCGTTCTTGTCATTCACCCAAGCTTTAAGTAGGCCAAAAAGGTATAGATAAGGAGTATAATAGGGTAACGGGGATGTCAATTTCAGGTCTCAACATTCCCCCATGCCAAAACCATTGCATGTCCTCATGCAACTGAAAACAAAACCCAAACTATTTTTCAAAACTTGAGACTATGTTCTTTACTTTGATGGATCAATGATGTTGATGGATGAAGCTTCTTCTTTCAGCTCCCTTTTGATGACCCTAACGTATTGTATGAGTCGTAATACCTTCTTGAGCTTATTAGAAGTCTCTTCATGGTTGTCTTGAATTTGTTGGTTGGTTGCTTTCAACTACTCATTTTCCTTTTTGATATATCTGTCCAAGAGTTGGTATTCCTTTACTTCTTGTTGGAGTTCCTGATTTTGTTTTTGTAGTTCCCCAATCCTTTCTTCATTTTTTCTTTTGTCAAGGTCTTTGTTGACTCCATCATTACTGGTTGGATGCACTCCCTTTCCTTGACCTCCTCCCTCATCCCACATAAAGTAATAGTGGCTTTCTCCTCGGTCAAACTAGGGATGTCATCTTGGATTGGTAAATCCTCAGAAGGGGAGGTAAGTTTGATTGGATCTTCCTGTGTATGAGGATTGGCTATTGTTTTTCCTTTCTTTGCCATGCTTCTCGTAGTTCTTTTATAAGGAGGTACCAGATCAGGGATGCTCATAGGCTTCCTTTTCTTCTTTTCTAATTGTGAAATGGTGACAGGGGGTTCTGCCACAGACTGTTTAGTTTCTGAGCTATGCTTCCCTTTCTTCATCATTTTCTGATGGTCCTCTTTCTCAACTGCCACCGCTGAAGTCTCCTCTACTAATTTGGTTTTACCTTTTGATTCAGAGCTTTTATAAGTCTTGTTGACTGTGGAAGAGGACCCTGCTTTTTCATGTTGGCTCACTGTCCTAGATGATGGTGGAGTTGTCTTATCCTTCTTGCTATTTTTCTCTTGGGGTTCCTTACTTTTTTTTGGAGCATGCTGGGTTTCCTCCACAGGTTTGTTTCCTGTGGGAAGGTGTTGTGTGATAAAGGTTTTTGAACTAATCCTCTGTTTCCTAAGATCATGTAAAACTAACATTTTAATGAGACCTTGATGGTAAATGCTAGTCTTCTCTGTTTTGGAGATGGATTTAACACCTCTTACCATTTTGTTCAAACTCATCCATAGAAAATATGGAAAATCGATTTCAGGGCCTCCTTCAAAATGCAATAGAAGCCTAAGATGATATATGAAGGTCACAATATACCTACCTTCACAGGTGACAAATCGTTGAAGACTGGTAATCATTGGATGGTATTCTTCTTTGATGTAGTTCCTAGGGATCCCCTTCTTCCAGTCAGGGTGCTGATGATCTGCTTTCAAGAATTGTTGGCACATTTCTTTGTTAATTCCTACACCTTTGAAGTATTTGGCTCCTCTGCTAGGTAGTCCCGCAACCTCCCTTAAGGTTGTTTCATTAATTGTCAGTTGTAGATTGCCTATATGTGCAATCTCTCCATCATAACCTTGTATAAATTCCTGAGATATCTTCTCGTGCCAGCCTGTAAATTTTTCCAGAAACGACATCCACCCCGATCTAGCATATTTTTATTGACATAATTGGAACTCCTCGGTTTCCCTATAAATCTGGAAGACTGGTTTGTGTCTACTAACCACCATCGTTATAAGTTGTGAGAAAAGGATCGGGTTGTAGCACAAGGGTTTAGTCAATTGATGAGGTAAGGGTTTGGTACCAGAAAGGAGTAGGCTCGGGACTAGAGAAAGCTCACGACAAGGGGAATATGGTGATGGTGTTGCGAATGGTAAGTTTAAGTAAGGGTGTTGTAAGGAAAAATTATGACCAGATGAGGCTTATCTGGATGGCTTCGCCACCAGATAAGCCATTTCATTTCTACCCATTGCTGTGATGATGAGGACAAAACATTGGGTATCAGGGCGTCATTTTGGAATAGGTGATTGGACTTTCGGGGGGTGAATTTAATGTTGGATCGTGGTTCATGATATAAAATAGGTTTGTGAATTGCTTAAGGACAAAATATATTCGTGGCTTATCATTGCTATGCATGCTTCATATTTTGATATTATTTTTGCCCTTAACCATGTTCAAGAGCTATGAGAGGATTGATTGAGTTTAGGCATATGGGTATGAGGGCTAGGTGCATGGGTTTAATACTAAGGTCATAAGATCTAGTATATATTTTCATACTTATTATAGTTTTAGGAGTATAAGAAAATAAATACCATGTTACCTTTGCTTTTACCTTTGCATGATCAATTCTCATAGCATGTGCGACTGCTTGTAAATTGTCGGAATTCATCCTTTTAGACTGAGGCTTTTTGAAAACTTGGTACAGGAATGTCCTGTACTTCTTTTATTCTGTGCTTGTCTTCCTTTGTATTTGGTTCTGCAGGGTGATCGTGTAAGTCTAGAAAAGAGTTCCGAAGGATCTCTTTGACCTTCCCCCATGCAGAAGATGTTGTATATCTGTATGCAAGAAGATTCAAGATTTTATATCATAATGGAAAAAAGATGATAAGAGCAAAAGAAACCAATCAAATTTTAGAAGTACAGGTTATCACTGATCATATAATCTCATGCCAAAAATGAAATTTCCCTTCTTTTAATGGATTATTGGCAGAGGTAGCATTCAACAGTGAAACAAGGGAATATATATATGTTTGCCAAAAGAACAGATCCCACCTAACTTGCTTCAGAGATTTACTATCATTGGATGTTATAGATAAATTTCACAATATAAGTAGATTAGACTCCCTAGTTAGGGCTCCACTCTTAAGAAGTTTCCTTATTAGATAGTGTAGGCTTTAGATGTCAGACCAGTAAGTTGACTTAGGGTGATTCTCAAATGGAAATTTGCTTGGAGTAATTATGTTTCTAATTCATCTAGAGTTTTTATCCCATGAAAGCCAATAATGAACTTTACTCTTTTTGTTTTAGATGGAAAAAAGTGGATTTTTCAATCAGACAAGTATAGATGAGACATTTTTCAACCAGAACCCACTGCCAGCAAGCCTGTTCAGTACTCTGGTGGGGTAGTTGTGATAATTAGTGAGAGGTGCCTTCCCCAGGCAGAATGCCCCATTTCCAACAAGCATGTTCAGTACCCTGATGGGTTTGCCTAGTCATGCCATAGACCGGTACCCACTGCCAACAGACATGTTCAGTATCCCGACGGGTTAGTCTCTTAAACCCTTTTTCCATCAGAGGCTTCTTGTCCATAGTCACCTATTTTGGTTTTTATTAAAGAGTGCTTTGCACGATGACAGGGGGGGCTCATCTGAAAACCTTTTTACAGGGTGGGATGGTATTGGGTTGGAAGGCATATACTCTTCTTTTGTATGTCTTTTAAAGATTTGTCTGAATGAAAAATAAACTTTTATGCACATTATTTCTTTAGAGTGATCTAGATGTATAATTTTGTGTGAAGTTGTCCATAAGATAATGACCTAAAGTTTCCTTAGGGTATTGATACATCCTCTTCCATAAAATTTTTGGTAGTGTGCCCAGGTAGAGAGTGTTCATATACTCATATGTTACTCTTTAATAAGATAATCCAATGAATACTATTGAAGTCTGGTTAGGGTGAGATAGTTGCTTATAGGCTAATATATTTTTTCCTTTAAATCATGCTGAAATACTAGGTAAAGGCAAATTTTAGTCTTTTAAAGTGGATTATTGTTCTTTGAGCAATCATAGGTAAAGATTGTATCCCTCTTTTTATTTTGTTTTTAAGCAACAGAACCAAAAGAGATTAAAGTTCTTCTCAGAACCAAAAGAAATTAAAATACTTCTCAGTAACAGAACCAAAAGAAATTAAAATACTTCTCAGCAACAGAACCAAAAGAAATTAAAATACTTCCTTTTGTTGTCAACATAACCAAAAGAAATTGAAATACTTCTCAGCAACATAACCAAAATAAATTTTTGCTTCACAAGGTTTTCCATTTGATACTGCATTCTGCTCGTGGTTCCATCTTAAGTGGTTGTTGCATGGCTTTGTAATTTAGATTAATTGACATAAGATTTTGAAATATGCCTAGGATGCTTTGTCAATTAGGTAATGTGTCTTGATAGTGCTGAAGAATGACAGACTCTGGTACCAGACTGGTACCAGACCAGAACAAGATTTCAGGTACCGAAGCAGAACAAAACATTGTTGATGTCTACAACTGATGTTTAGCAAGTTCATGAAGGATCAAATAGATTATAAAAAATTTCTTAGAAAAGAAAAAGAAATTTTGTGAAAGTAAAACAAAAGGAGATAAGAGTCTCTTGTTACCTTCAGCTTATTAACAAAATTCGATCCACACCTATGTACAAAAAGTTTCAAATAAACCGATCAATCAATGTGGATCAGTAGGAAGATCTCCTTCCTTACTGATCATTTGCATATCTGAGTTCTGTAGTATACGAGTCAAGAATTCTTCTTTTGACCGAGGTTTGTTGTAAACTTGCAACTGGTGACCATTCACAAGTAGTGGTGTATGTTGTCTGCAAAGTCCTTTTGTCTGCAAAGTGTCCTCCACAAGGGCCATCATGTTAGGCTTGTAAAATATCATGAATTTCATCTTCCCTTACACATCTCCTGATCACCAAATCTGGTCCTGTTTTGTAGAGGCAATCATATTGCCACATGTAATTTTCACTTAGTTGAATCACTTTCTGTTTTTCTCTAGGAGACAATTTATGAGGCATCTTCCATGTCACAAGATAGTTAGTGACATCTACATACCATGGAGTGAATGTAGAAATAAGAAATAAATTTTCATCAGGAAAGGTATCTTCTACTAGTGCAATATCTCCCAGATGAATCATTCTAGATAAGAAATCAACCACAAGATTATCTTTACCAGGTCTATCAATAATGTTGATATTAAACTCTTGTAATAATAAGATCCATCTTGTGACTCTAGGATTTGTTACAGGTTTGTTCATTAAGAATCGGATGGTTGAATGACCAGTGTGTACAAAATCTTGATATCCTGTAATATAGTGTCTAAATTTGTTGATAGCATGGACTACAACTAGCAATTCTTTTTCTGTGACCGTATAATTAACTTTAGTTGGAGACAGATTTTTACTGACAAAGTAAATAGCATAGGGTATTTGATTTTCTCTTTGTCCAAGGACTGCCCCAAGGGCTGTGTCTAAGGCATCGGTACATATATGAAAAGGAAGGGACCAATTTGGTCCTCTTAATACAAGGGTAATTGACAATTTATGTTTTAAAATTTCAAAATATATTTGGCATTCATCATCCCACTTAAATTCGGCTTCTTTAGATAATAATTTGAATAAAGGGGTATCTAGGCTTGTGAAATTCAGAATGAATCTCCTATAGTAGCCAACATGTCCTAAGAAGCTGCGGACTTCCTTTTGTGAGGAAGGAATTCTGATTTGTGTGATGATATAAATCTTTGCCGGATCAACTCTCATGCCAGAATGGGAAATGTGATGTCCCAAAACAATACCTTCAGTGAGCATCATTTTTTATTTTTCATTACTTAAGGAAAGATTGGTTTCCTTACACCTAATCATGACTTTTTCTAAACTGGCCAATGCTTCCTGGAAGTCTTGTCCATGGACTGTAAAGTCATCCATGTAGACTTCCACATAATCATTGGTCAAGTCAGAGAAAATGGCTAGGACAACTCTTTGAAAAGTGGTTGGGGCATTGCAAAGTCTGAAAGGGAGCACCCTATAAGCATATGTGCCCCAAGGGCAGGTGAAAGTGGTCTTCTCTTGGTCTTTGGGTGCTATTTGTATCTGGTTGTAACCACTAAACCCATCCAAGAACGAAAAATACTTCTTTCCGGACAGGGTATCCAACACCTGATCAATAAATGGTAAGTGAAAGTAATCCCTATGGGTGGCTTTGTTCAACTCCCGGAAGTCTACACATATCCTCCACTTACCATTTTTCTTGGGTACTATGACAAGTGGAGATACCCATTGACTATCTGAAATGGGGTATATGAGATTGGCTTGAAGGAGTTTTTGCAATTCCTCTTTTACAATATCTTTAAAGGCTGGATTCATCCTTCGTCGAGGTTGTCTGACTGGTCTGATTTGGTCATTAGTGTAGATGTGATGTGTGCATGTGTCAGGGTGAATGCCTTTCATATCTGTATAATCCCATGCAAAGGCATCAAATTGTCTTTGGAGCATTTCAATCACTTGTGTCTTTTGTTCTGGTTCCAAACTAGAGTTAATATACAAAGGTTTTCCTGGGCTAATCTCAACAAGTTCAGTAGTTTCTTCCTTGTTTAAGGAGGTTGGTGATAAATTGTACAATTGAGTGATATCAGGCTGCCACGTTTGTTGAAATTCAGAACTAAAAATATGTGACAATTCTGCAAAAGACCTTGGGTATTCAATGCAATTTGTGTCAACCAAAAATAATCTTAAGACTTGTTCATCTGATTGTTCTTGTATTCCTTTTACTTGTTCAAGTGTTAACAGAGGTCTGATGCAATCCTCCTCTCCATAAGGGTTTTCTAACCAAATAGGTATTTCTTGTGCCGGTTGGGCGGGAGGGAAGAGGACAAATTTTTGGCTATGTGTGCCATTGGATATAGTCATCTCACCAGACCGACAGCTGATAAAGGCATCTGCTGTGGCCAGTTAAGGGCGGCCAAGAACCATAGGGTATCCTGGTTTGAAGTATGATTTAGAATAGATGACTAAAAAGTCTACTGGATATTCCCAAGAAGCTAGAGTGACTGTGACATCATCTAGACTTCCTGCAAGGCTAATGACTGACTTATCTGCCAACTCGATCATGGTTTGGGTTGGTCTTAACTGATTGATTTGGAGTTTCTGCATAGTGTCAAAAGGCATTACATTAATAGCTGCAGCCAAATCAATGAGTGTGTTTGGTAGATAAATGCCATTAATTTCAATAGTGACTACTAGATTTCCAGGGTCGTTATATTTGTATGGCATTTCAAAAATAAATTCAGATAATTGTCCCACTACCTGAACAAGAGGAGGTTCCTTCTTCTTCCTTCCTAGTTTCTTAATGCAAAGGTCCCTTATGATTTTGGCATAAATAGGGATATCCTTAATAGCTTGCAGCATAGGTATTTTTATGCACACATTTCGTAATTCATCTTCTATATCTCTGTGCAAGGGTGGGTCGGGTTTCTTTACTAATAGTCTTTCAGGGTAAGGTGGGAGATTGATTTGTTGGGGTACCCGTACAGACTGAGAAATGATTGGGATAGGAGGAGAGACCTCTTCTTCTGCAGGGGTATTTTGAGTTTCTTCCTTGGAATGATTATCATTTTCTTCCTGAATTATTACTGCAGGATCTGATTGGTTTACAAGTTTCCCTGATCGTAGTTGAATTTCATAGGTGGGAAAGGTTTGAACTTCTGTATTCTGCATAGGGTGGGTGGGTCGATTATTGGGGTTAGAGACTGGTTGGGCAGGGGTTGTTGTTGGTCTTGGAGGATTGTGGGCAGCTTGGTTTTATGGTTGTTGATTGGCATTTATGGATACTTGCTGCTGCTGATTAGGATTCAAGGGGGTTGTAAATTGTTGTTGTATAGGAGGTGGGAGTAAAGCTTGCATCTGTGGAGGATTGAATATAGGTAGTAATTGGGAAATGTTTGCAGGGTACTGTGGATATGTAGGGTAAGAGGAATTTCCATACATAGGTCCCCTCCAACCTTGTTTCCAAGGTTGAGTTTGCTGGGGTATCCATTGTGGATAGGTCATTGGTGAAGGACCCCATTGTTGATATTGTGTATTAGGATCATAAAATGTATTGGGGTTCTGGGCTCTCCAAGGTCTTCTGGAAGGATATGGTTGTTCTTGTGAGACTCCTCCTCCCCTATACATGGCTTGTAGTTCAAGCAAGGTTGGACACTCAGATGTGGGGTGTTCTAGTGTACACAGACTGCATATTTCTATGACATTTAATAGGCATTCTTTCTCACTGTGCTTCCTTCAACATCTATGGCAAAATATTGCTAAAGAAACCTCTTCTTCTTGTTTCTTTTTCAGTTTCAGAGTATCTAACTGGTTACTTATTGTGCTCAAGATGTCTGTTTTAAAGTTCTCCAATAGGTTTCCTAACTCAGTTCTAGTGACAGTCCCTGAGTTTTGTTTTGTATTTCTGCTAAAAGGATCTCTTGGTCCTTTACCTGTTTTAGCTTGTCCTCTTGAGTACCTCCTACAGTAACTTGCAATTTCTGAAAAAGGCTTTTGGTGTACATCTCCTGAACTCAACAAGTTTAAAACTTCTATGCAATCATCCCTAAGACCTTTCAAGAATACAGTTCTTACTACAGCTGGGTCTGTGGTGAATAGTTTTGATTTCTGATAGTTGTATAAGAACCTTTCTAAGTAGTCTTCATGACTTTCATCCTCTGTTTGCTGCATTTTAAAAATGTCATTTTTAACATTATCCTTACAATAGTCTTGGTATTTTCATAAAAATGTGTCTTTCATTTGATCCCAAGAGAGGATTGTATTTTCTCCTAAGCTCATGAACCATCTTAAGGCTAAATCTTTCATTGTAGCAGGAAAGAGCTTAAGTTTTTGGGCATCGTCTGAGTAGTTGTAGATTCTACATAATATGTCAAACTCAAATAAGAATAAATCTGGATCTTCAGTTGACATACCTTTGAAAGTGGGTAACAATGATAGTGGGATGTTCTTCATGTTGATGTTTCTGGAAATATCCAATATTGGAAACCCAAAGGTCTCAGTCTCTGTAGCTACATTTCCTTCTTCTTCTGCCATTCTACTGATGGATGGTTCAGAAACTAGATTTTCTGTGTCTCCTAAATGTTCAACAGACTCACGTTCTGCCTATCCCAATACTGATTCTTCCATTTTAGGTTCTTCTTCTAGAGCCTTACTGGCTCCCCTTGAATTTTCTGTTGGTGGAATATTTCCTGCACCAGTGTTAGTTGGATTAGTGGGGAGGTTTGTTTTCGAATCTTTGGAGCTTACAAATCTACCCTTTTTATCTCTATATCTATGCATAAAATGAAAATTTGACTCTTTAACTGAATTGAAATCCTAATTCTATCTAGAAGGTAAGAAGGCAACCTGGCTTCAGAGAACCCCACTTTAGTGGCCATGTGGCTCTTCACTCACGTCTTAAACGTTTTATCCTCCTCCCTCAAGCAGCCTTTTAAAAACATTAAAATTTATGCAAACAATCTAAGCTAAAAATCACTTCCTACCATTTGCAAGTCCCCAACAACGACGCCAAAATGTTGTGCTACTTATATGTTTAGTATAATGCACTCATGAATTATCAATCCGGGATTCGTAATCAACAGAGTTACAAGACACCGGTAAGAAAGGTAATTTCTAATGTCACGAGTATAGAACTAAGCTGGATTTATGCATACTGGAAACAAAACAAACTAACAAACTGAAATGCCCTTTGGTTGTCTTTCACAGAGAGGCTATCTATTCCATTATGGAACATGCAAGTATGATATGGAATTGGTTTGATAGATCAACTCTGATATTTGACCCAAAAAACTAACTATTCAATGCACACTTCTGAAAGGAAAACACACATCAATCATCAAAGCATAGCATGGGTAGTTCAATAGTCAATATGTTGGTTCTGCTGTGGTTCTCAATGAACTTCACTAGTTCTTATCCAAATAGTCTTGACTACTACTGCCAACATCTATGATCACTCAAGGAAATCAAATTCATGAGAACATAAACAAGGCATATCCAAAAACAAAGCAATTAAATATCTCTAAGTAAATGGAAATCCTAGTCTAAGTTGTACTGCTGTCATCTAACAGAGTTAAAGCTTTAGCTAATTTAATTTTTATACTATTAAAAACAAATGCTATGGCTAATCTACAAAGAGGCTGACCTTTGTTGGGCGGTGGGCCCTTGCCGCTTCAACAGGTCAGCTACTAAAGTCTACAAGAGGCTTGTCTTCAACACACACATTACTCTCACTCACATTTCAAAACAAAAAATCAACCTCTCGTTAACAACTCAACTCATACTCAATCATAGATAATCAGAATATGGAGATAAATGACATTCTATTAATCTTTACTCAGAATATGTTATGTACTATCACACGTTGTTTCACATGTTCATAATATGCTTTCTCTCCCTACTACCTCCACCATCCTTGCCATGACTATTTAATAGTATGAATTGTGAAACACAAGGAGGTGAAGGGATTTGAAAATCAACCAGTTGTTAAATTCAATCATTCGGTTACATATTTAACTTCGTCCTCATGACACGAAGTGCATGAGGATGAGGCAATCAACAAACTGTTCTTATCATAACTTTGCTAAAACAATTAGACGTCCACCAATTGGCTTAGGCGAGATCTGGAACTTAACTTAGTGCATTAGGCTCTTCTATATTGGTACTGGATCGTAACAGGTAGATGGTACCAGATCATGACAACGTGCAAAAGGTGGCACCAGATCATGACAGTGCATGAAAGGTGGTACCGGATCATGACAATGGGCGACCGTTGGTACCGGATCACAACAGAGGCTTATTTTAGTACCAGATGCATTTGGTACCGGATTCGAACAACAACAGTCTTAGTGCGCAGGTACCAGATAGCTGAGCTGGTACAGGAACACTGGATATCTAGAGGTCAAAGGTTTATATATGACAAATTGGAGTATTAGTACATGAAATATTAATTTCCTAGCTGAATAAACTACAAAATGCATGAATTAACCATACTTTACCTTATGAACTTATCACTGGCTAATGGTAGCGTTATTGTCATTCACCCAAGCTTTAGGTAGGCCAAAAAAATATAGATAAGGAGTATAATAGGGTAACAGGGATGTCAATTTCAGGTCATAACATGGATCGTTCAAGATAAAGAGAGGATTAACTCTTTGTTATAGTTGCATAAGACCGGGACATATTGCTAAGGAATGCTCTAGTAGAAACCCTATTTGTCTTTGTTGTAAAGCTGTGGATCATGAAATTTTGTATTTCCCTAGAATGATTGTTAAAGTTGAAAAGATGAACACGAGACAAGAAAACCATGAAGAAGGCCAAGAGACTAAGAATATGCTAAAGAACCAGAAAGAATCAGAGGCTATATTATTGAATATGAAAGAAACATTGAATGATCACAGAGACACCAATTTATTAGAGATCTTAAAAGAGAAAGAGTGCATAGAAACAATAATAGGAGACTTCAATATAGACTATGTATTGGATGCATAAACACAGGTGAATATCATGACAGAAAGTACTTGGGAAATCTTAGGAAAACTTGTTATGGTTCCTTCATTGGGAGGAATAAGATTGTTTAAAGGAAAGATGATAACCACATGTGGAATACTTACCCATGTACCTATGGTTTCCCATGGAGCACCGACAGAAGAAGAATTCAAGGTTGTTAAGTTTGTTGAGAACAATGCACCATTTTCTATTTTGCTAGGAAAAAACTGGATTGGGAAAGACTAGATACGAAGGAAACAAGAAGAGGAAGATATAGAACATAAGAAGCAAGAACTAAATGATTTCATGGCTAGAATAATAGTGCACTTACTGCAAGAACAAGAGGACAAGTTGAAGCAACTCAGGGCCAGAGACCGGGCTTTCAAAGTTGAAAGAATGTAGACAGACTTGAAGAACCTATCCATACAGGAAAGTAGAACACCTACTCCAGAACGAGAAAAAGTATTACCTTCAAACCCTATGAAATAATCTCACAAGTGCGAAGTTACTATGTTAAGTACATATAAGAATAAGAATGGAAAGAGGAACCCAGTAACTCAAATCACAAGAAAGAAGGCCAGAAATCTCAGCAAGAAGAAAGCTAAGTTAGAAAAATTACAGGAAGTTCAAGAGAGGACTTCGCAGAAGGAAGGTTTACAGAACTTGGACCTCTTTGGGATATCAGAACAACGCAGATTGACATTTCACCATGACAGAGCAATATGACCGTTGGAGGCGTCCCGACTGTTAGAACGACGCTCCATAATGACTAGAAACACAGTTATTGATGAAACGTTCGCCATTAGACTGTTGGGACCGAGCCATAACAGATGGAATCACATTCACTAAAACATTCCTACTTGTTGGAGGATTCCATTACAGTATTGTCTATTTAACCCGTCGAATGTCTCATCGAGAACACTTTTGCCAATTATGATTATCCAAGCCCATAGAAAACCGACTATTACCACGCTGTACCTATTGAGACCTCGCCACCCAGTCTATCACATTGAGTGTTTGTTCACCGACCTGAGATATCATATCTCGATCGTGTATGTCGGGTGACTTGAGCACAGTAGAGAAATCCGTCGAAGAAATCCTCATAGATCTCATGGCTGAGAAGGTGATGTCCACATGTGTACAAGATTCATCGACACGAGGATTGGAAGCATCCCCTTCGACTGCGCAGCGTTGGTCTAGCCAACCCCCTATTGAAAAACGTAGCAAGCATCGTGATGACTTAGTGAATGTGAAGCTCATCCCATCAATCCTGCCCAACTACATCCCACCTCTCGCTAGCGCGTGTTGATTAAGGTTGGTTGTCATTGATGTCAACCCTTGAAGAAAGCTCCATAGTACAAAGGTTTGAGTAATGGACCCAATATTGTTTGATGTAAATACAACTCATTACTTTTTTGTCATGGTTGATAAGAAGTAAATATGGATGAACTCCAAAGTGGTCCCCTTATGGTGAAAGCCCTCACGGGAAGACACTTTGTGGAGGAAGAGAAACCATGCTTAGTTGTAGAATAAAGAGATGAAAGAAAGTGAATTTGTAAGGGAACATATCCTATATGGATAGTTCTTGTCATGTTATTTCCGGTGGTATGTGGAACGTCACATAATTCCTCACGGTTAGAGAGTTATGGCCATGAGAAGTTGGAGACCCCAGGTTTGGGCAATGGACCCAAGTTTGTTTGATGGGTAATGGTATGAGTTA
>SNQJ01S0010977.1:17605-35541 GCA_010110895.2 Picea sitchensis
TATGGTACAGGTTGATTACAGGTTGGTGCATGGTTGATGCACTTGTTTATGGTACAAGTTGATTACAGGTTGAGGTACAAGTTGATGCATGGTTGATGCATGGTTCAGATTTATTGGTACAGGTTTATAGCGATATATCTCACAGTGATGGTGTGATAGTGGCTCCATCATTCTACTTCTACTTCAGGGTGGCAGGATGGGGCAAGGACAGGTGGCTGTAGCCGGAGAACATTGGGGGTTGTAGCCTCCTTCTGGTTGTAGCCAGAGAATTGGGGAGTTGGAGCTTCCCTCAGGTTGTAGCCTGAGAAACTAGGGGGTTGGAGCCTCCTTCCAGTTGCAGCTAGAAAACAAAGAAAGTTGGTGTTTCCAATGAATGTAATTCTTCAAGACATATAATAAAAATCTTTCTGTGGTTTTCTCCCGATTTGGGTTTCCACGTAAAACACTAGTGCACTGTGTATGTGTGTGATTGTTTATTTCTTACTGCTCATTATTTGATAATAATTCTACATTGATATAACATTTGAAGAAAAATGATTATAATTACGCTATTACTGATTCACCCCCCCTCTCAGTAATCCAACAACGCGGTGAGTCGTGACAACGTCCCGAGGGAATTCGACTACACATTGATCACTGCGTACCTCCCGAAGGGGATACACATAGTCAAGCAAAAGTTGGAGAGGATTATGACATTGAAGATCAATGACTATAACATGGGAGATCACAAGAACTATGACATGCTCACATTGCATAAGTATTTAACCAAGACAACGGGGAAGAAGTCGAAGATAATCACCCAACCATGGACCATGGACATCGCGAGGTCTACAATCCTCAACGTAATGAAGTTACCACACTTTGAAATAGATCAAGAGGTTAACGTGTGTGTTAATCTCCTGTTGTCGTTATTCCATGGTGGTTACTTATGGTTGTATAGTCGCATCACCGTAGATCTGGCGCTGATCCACTGGATTAAGCATGCAAGGACAACTACTTGTGGAGCATATTGGAGTTAAAGAAGCAGTCACTAGATCACTTCGCTCTGTGACGGGCTTAGAACAGATGGAAGAATACCCAGTGGAGAGTCAAGTGGGGAAGCTTGCTGAAGCCATTCAACAACTCCAACAAAGAGTAACATAATTGGAATTACAAGAAGTGCCAAGCACTCTACAGGAAGTGTGAAACAAGAGAGAAAAAATTTCCCAAAGCACAGTCCAGAGAATCAAGGTATTAACCTTGGAATGAAAACATCTCAACAGTTGAAGTGTGCAGACTTACGAGCACCTTGTAGAGGACCATGAACTAAGGAAACTAGAGTCACAGCTCCAAGAGGCAAAGCGTTAAGTAGCAACAATGCAAGCGCAGTTAAAGCCATTGTTAGCGGTCGAAAGGATGAAAAGGTCCTAGGAACAACACACGGTTCAACAACAGGTCCACACCATCCAGAGTAAAGTCATGGAAGTGATCCAGAGACTTCAGCCAATGTAGGATGAATCTTGCACATTTTTTTAGGAGATTGAGGGACAAGGTGCATAGCTAGAACAAATGGTCACCATGGTGGAACAGTGCTTGGAAGGACCTGTGACCGAGAAATTTATTCAGGAGTTCGTCGAGCATGAGGCTCTGGTGAAGTAGCAGGTCGAGGCAGCTCGAGCTAAGCTCGAGGCCTTTGATTCAGAGTTACCCAGATCAGAGTGACTCGGGACTAGTCACAAGTGAGTGTTGGGGGCTTGTTGGACCTTGACCAGGTTTTGTGGAAACGTTGGTCATTTTTGACTGATTTTGAAACTTCGACAAGCTAGTCGAAGGCAGAGTGCAAGGCGAAGCAGAGATTGCGGGATCTCGCCCCCTTTTCAGGGATTTTTAAGTTTAGAGTTTATGTAACAGGTATGGGATGTTAGCCCATGGGTCTACCCATGTTTAAGCCCCTTTTGTAATGTATAAATAGATAACTAGGCAATGTAAGTAAGTGGTGTAATGAGGCCAATGTAATAATTTAGTTGTAAGCTAAGTGTTGTGTTGTGCTAAGTGTGAATAGTTGTAGATGCTCCGTGCACATTGTGTGTTGAGAAATTACAGAGCTAAGTGTAAGTGATTGTAAGAAGGCTTTGTGCTGTGACCTAACTCAGGAAGGGATTATCTGGCGAGGTGCACATGGATCTCTTGTCCGATGTGGAGTTGGTTTGTGGCTTTGTCCATGTAATAAGATTGACATAAGACAATAAAGAAGAAGACGAGTTGGTGGACGTAGCCCCACACTGGGGTGAACCACGTATGTCCTGTGTTGTGATTTCTTTGTGCATTATGTTTGTTATGTTATTTGTTAGTCCCTAAAGTTGCACTTGATTGGTAAGGGCAAGATAGGGCATCATTGATTTTATTGTAAAAGTATTTTTGAGGGTTTTATGATTTGGTTTTTTATAGTGGTTAAAAACTGGGTCAAGTTTACAGCATGGTATGAAAATCAAGGTAAAAACATTGCATATCCCATTGGCTGAATAACAGGTAGGTACATAGATGGAGTAAACCAATTCAAGAAAAGGAAAGTGAAGTATTCAATTTGTCAACTTCACAAAGTTTAGTCTCAATATATTATAAAGAAACAGGAATATCAGCTTGAAATCATTACTTGAAAATTATCTCTACAACAAAATCTTCACTGTATAAATCAACATTCAAGAACCAAAAAGCATTGCAATTTGAATAATAAATTCAAGCATGAAGAGTGAAATAGCAGAGGAGAAAAATAAGGTCTAACCATCCATATGCCTTTGTTATTAAGTGTCAATTGAACAATAATGCCTTTACAATAAGCTCCACAAAAAGTCTCTCTGGATCTCCAATTTTTTTACCAGTACCTGGTCTCTCTTCTGTCTATTTAAACTATCTAGACAAACTTCCAGATCCTATTATCTAGTACAGCCTTTAATGCCTAAAATAAAAAAGTATCTAACTCCTAAATAAATTCACTCAAAACGAGCTTCTACCCTCCAAAATAGTTCATAGCTCAACAACTTGATATAATGAATATTGCCAACATTACATTTGATTCTTCAAAATAGGGATTTCGTTTGACTCAGTAAAACAGATCAAAGTCTTAGTATTACACTGATCAAAATGAATAATCCTTTGCCATATTTCCTGGAGAACATTTAAACAAAATTGTATCAAATTTCTATGTTACCTTTAGGATATAATCACAACAGTGGCTTTGACACTTTTCTGTTTGAGCTTTGTGGTTAGCACAACATTGTGCTAGTAGAGTCTGAAATTAATTTCCCTGAGTTCCTTAAGCAATGCCCTTTGCTCTTTCTTCTTCTTTTTAAGATCTTGAATCCTTTCTTGCTGACGAGCATTCCATTGTTCTACCTGCGCCTTCTCCTTCTTCAATTGTTTTATTTTTTTCTGAAATTCCTTAATCTTTTCCTTATCAGTTCTTATCTTAACTTTGAATCCTGAGAATTCTTCAGAAGGTGCAGTTTCATTCAAGTTTAAGGCAACACTAGGTTCCTTGGCTTTAACTTGGTATTTTGAAATTAATTCTGAGCTATGTTCTTCCTCAGAACTTGATGAATCTAAAGCTCCAGGTACATCTGATAAGTAATCTGAGTCTACCAAGTAATCCTATTTTTCTTCAGGGAATTCATTGATTTCTTCAGCCATCTCTTTAGCTTTTGCTAATCTAGTTGAAGCTCTCGTTACATGGCCTGTAGGTGGTGTAAGTATTCCCTTACCTTTGCTGACAGATTTCTTGGGTAATGGGGTCTTTTTTGCTCTTTTCCTGGTATTTGTTTCAACATCTTCAGAGTCATCTTCTATGATTATGGTGTTTTCTTCTTTGATTGACGGATTGAACATTGCTTTTGATTTAAGCCTATACTTATTAGTAATCCTAATCAAATTCCTCAGAGGTTTCTGTGATACACACACACACCTTTACCCTTTTTTCTTTTGATTGCAATGCTCCTTTTGCTGGTCGATGGCATTTCAGACTTGACTGCAGTTTGAGTAGCGAGGTCATTATCTGACTCTGTTTCTCCTTTAACATCTTCCTCGGGAAGCATTTCATTTTCAGGCTCCCATCTAGGCCTCTTACTTCTGTTTTTCTTAGTTACCTTGATATCAGAAGACTCCTCTTTCACAGGATTTTCATCGGAAATATTTAGGCTCTGTGTAATGATCTTCTACCCTCTACCCTTTTTCTGCTTATTGGATTCAGTGATAGGTTTTAAGGATTGCACTAGCCAGTTCCAGGGCTTTTGTAATTCGTTCAGGGAAGACATGACTAGGGTTTTGATCAGGACTTGATGAAACAAACTGCCTTTAGCATTAGTGGAGATTGACTGTACTTTCTTGGACATTTTTGTCAAACTTTTAAGCAGAAAATAAGGAAGATTTAAAGGGTAATCACCGTTTAGATGCATCAGTATTCCGATATGGTAGATGTAGACCAATGAAAACCTTCCTTCGCAGGTGATGTACCTGTGAATCACCACCAGAGCTGTGTGCCATTCGGGTCGAACCCAGTTACGAGGTATTCCCCTTCTCCAATCTGGATTCTGCTTATATGGAAGGAGAAATTGATTTACAAATTCAGTAACTATGTGATCCTTCTTCCACCATCTTTCCCCTCCAACCACTAGCCTACATGCTTTAGCTATAGTTTTCTCTGTGACTAGCATCAACATCTTACCGATTTTGACCTCGTGACCATCGAAATTCTGAGCGAATTCCATGGAAACCTGCTCATCATAACCCTGAAAAGTGGTGAGAAACTCAAACCATTCGATGTCCTTGAACCTTTGGGCCATCTGAGGATAGGCCTCAAGAAGTTCGACTCCTTCTGGTTCTATTCTAGCAACTTGTCTGCTCCTCTTTGGCGCCATTAAACCCAATTCTGCAATTGTCATTCTCAGGTTCCAAACTCACCACCTGCACTTGTTAGTGTATCGTGCTACTTTGAATGGATATCTGCATTCCTCCCTGCAAGCTTGAATTAAACCAACTCGAACATGTAACATATAATGATCATCAAGCAACGAGTGATTTTGAAATGAACTCTGCGTGCATACACAACAATTATATTCCAAAACTGTTGGATTTGGAAATGATTGTCAAGATTTCGTGGGAGCATACGAACTCTTAATTCATGAGTCATGTCATCATAACTAAATCGAGATAGCATGCACAAGTTATGGAATAATTATTTGGCGCTACTGAAATAGGCTTATTCCCGTAGCGTGTTTGACAATTTGAAAATTTGAAAACCAAATGACATAAAGGAGAGACCTTAATTTTAAACAATGTCTTTTCACAATCAAACTTAAATAAATCATCAAAGACTATAATGCAAGCCATGAAATACCAAAAATCTAAAAATGGAAAACAATTGAAAATGAAAAATGAAGACTGGGTAAAGATGTTTTAGGACAAGGGTTTCTCACTAAACCAAGACAAAATTAGAGACTAACATTATTGATGTGATTTATGCTTACTGCAGTAATATATGTTATATGCATATGATATGGTAGTTTAGTGCTTAGTGATGTGAATGAATGTTAGATCTGATCTATTTTTATGTGCTAAGTTCTTGGATGAGTTAGATCTTGTTGAATACTGCATTGTTCTGTAATTAGATTTTTGACCTACGATGTGAATAAGGGTTAAATACTAATGAAGGTTAACTGCTAAGTGTTCTGTTAAGTGTGGTAGTCACAAATCTATGTCCTAGCTAGGTTGCATACACTTGAGTCCTGCAACCACCCTTGCCTCTATCTCGGGTGAGACTTCATCTGCTTTGCAGGTGTTACCGAAAGGGATGGTAGTTAGGGTTTTGTTGGTGTGTTGTTGTAGAGTTAAACCCTGGGTCTTCCCCTATGCCAACATCCAATCTTTTTAAAATACCAACTTTGGCTCTTCTTCCATTTCTCCAGGTAGGGACTACTTTGACAGGTTTTACATCAATCAACTTTTGAGATTTATGGAAATGACAAAAGAAATCAACTAGAGGATCCTTTCCTGCTACCTCTCCCCAAATATCTCTTTGATTAAGGGTTAAATTAATATCCCCTCCAATTATGATATTTCCACCACCAAGGATACTAGAGTCTCCAAGACCTTCCCAAAAAGGCTTTGACCCCCATAAGGGACATACAAATTGACTATTTTGTATACATTCCCTAGTTCTTTTGATTTGAATTCATTCTCAATACTTTCATGCAAAATATTAGAACATATTGCAACTAGGTTAGAATTACATCCTAAAACTTCCCTCCCAAGAGACCTTCAACATCCATTGAACAAAAATTCCATTCTTTTAGAAAGGAAAATTAAAAATCCACATCCTTAGACCCAACACACATAGTTTCTTAAAGAAGCAGGGAATTGGGTTTTTAAACCGCACACACTCTTTTTAGGTCTTGTTTCTTTTGGGCACCCTTGATCCCTCTAGCATTTAGAGAGAGAGAGAGAGAGAGAGAGAGAGAGAGAGAGAGAGAGAGAGAGAGAGAGAGTAATCATTGGGGGCCATATTTTGAGGTATGCCATGCTCTAAGGGCCCCACAGATAGTAAGTTGATTTCCCTTCCTAACCTCTTTTTTAGCTTGATATTTGGCCTTAGAAATGTGATATTTCCTCCCTACAGAAACATGAAGTCTTGATCTAAAACTAAATCCCCTTCTAGAACCCCACATTCTTCAACAAACTCCCTATTTTATATTAAATGATAAGAATACTTGAGGGTAGGTTTTTGAGAATTTTTACATTTCAATGAGGAATTGGCTTTAGACTAAGGATCCTCTTCACTTCTATGTGAACAAAAAACTTCCTAAAATCTTTCCCATCACCACCCAAATTTGACTAAATCTCAATAATTTGGTTAGCTAAATTTAACGAAGGGAGTACATGGTTATTTTGATTATCTAAATTCTCAGAATTATAGATGAAATAGGATTGCAAGACGAAAACAATGACCTCTTATACCCTCCTCACTTTTACAGATAGAACCCAAACACCTAACAACACAAGGGAATTCATTATGAACTGTTTAGAATCATAATGGAGAGATGTAAGAGGGTGTGCCTTGAACCACCAAATAGGGAAATTTATTATGAGAATCATGTTCAATGTCATGATGATGTCTTTTATTCTTTGAATAGGTCTTAATAGCATCCAAAACCAGAGATGTAGTAGAGATTGAATTTTTAGAATCTTCTAGCTCATTCTCTTCCATTTGAACTTTTTTCTTTCAAATTTGAAGTGAGCATTTCCTTCTTAACCCACACTTTTTGTTTTTCCTCAAATGAGATTTTAGGGTTTTTGTAATCTTCCCATAAATGCTTGATTCCATGACAGGAGATACATCTAAGGGGAATCCTTTAGAAATCCAATTTCTAAGTAAAGGCCCAATTCCCCCAAACATTATCAAAATCTGCAAGTGACCCTTATCTAAGATTAAACTCCAACAAAATTTTAACAACTCCCATGTCCTTTTTATCCACAAAATTCTCTTCCACAATAATGAAATGACCTAAGAAATTCCCCAACCCTTCCTAAATTTTCTTATTCCATAGCTCCAGAGGAAGCCCATGAACGAGTACCCAAATTTGTTGCACAACCATTAGTTCCCTCTACCGATCAAAATCCAACCACTTTCTCAAAACTAGACTAGATGGCCCCCATAACTAGTCTTGCTTAAGAAGTAGTTCAACATCCTCCAAACTCCTCACCATGAAATATATCCACCCATAAACTAAAATCTGAAATATCAGAGAATAACCAAGAACATGTAATCATACCTCATTGAGGTGATTTTTCAAAGCTTCACCTTTCAAAAATTTATCCATAAATCACTGAATTGGATCCTTTTCCATTAAAACCTCGACTCCTGACAAACCCACATCCAAACCTACCACCATCTTCACCTTTTCAAGATTCACCCTCATGCATTTATGGATTCTCTTCTTTTGATCAGGCTGCAAAACCTCCATCTCATCCTAACCTCCATCCCCCCAAGGTTCTTGCAACTAGGAAACCCTTCCAACTTCTAACTTGACTAGATAACCTTAGAATTATGGATATTTGGCTCATAATAGTTACCAAACCAATAGCTCTACCTTCCAATTTAACAAATTATAGCATAAGAGATGAGCCTTTTCATGAGTCGTCAAATGATTCACCTCATCATAATTGAATGGAACTTTATGACCATTCCCTTCACATGCATCTTGATTCAGGTGGATATCGGTGGCCACCCACCTCTTCGAGTTTGCTCACATATAGATTTCATCTTAGCAGTTACAATTTTTTCTAAGCAGTTTTTTTCTAGCTTTTCAGGTCCTAAACTTCTAGGTTTGATTTGAGGCCCCAAACAATGTATTTTGGGCCCACCACAGTCACAATGTAGTTAAAGTCACAATGTGATGACATAATGTGTATTCCTCGGATAGACATTTCCATTGGGATATCGTGCACCTAAAATGGAGATTGTATGCAAAAGTTATGACCTCGGGAAGTTGATATACCAACTTACCCCATCGGGTCCCACATGAATTTTGGTGGTTCATCTCCTAGGGTTAGTTTTTTGAATGTCTAAGGTTTTCTGTTTACTTTTGGATGCTAAAAAAGGCCTAGAGGCCTCATTGTAATGTGCTCAAATGAATGTGCATAACCGCCACATCTCTTCTTAGAGATTAGCTACCACCATTCGAGCAAGATTATTTTCATTATGCATTTTAAAGTTTCAACAGATTTCTTATTTAATTGATCCAGGTGCATATCGGTGGCCAACCACCTATTCCACTGGCTTGAAAAACAGTTTTCCACCTTGGCAGTTTTTCAACAGTTTTTCAGGTTCCAAACTTATGGGGCCATTTTGAGGCCCTAAACAATGTTTTTTGGGGGATTTGGGGCCCAGGCGACTGCCAATGGAACTTGCATGGGCTAGTCAAAAATCATACCTCTCGGTTATACCTTTCCAATGGTGTATCGAGCACTCCAAATGGAGATCGTATGCAACCGTTACACCCCTGGGAAGTTGACGTATCAACTACCCCCATTAGGACCCTCAAACCTTTTGGATTTTCATCTTTTGGTAGAATTTTAGATTTTCCTTTTGTTTAAAAGGCCTTTGAGCCTCATTGTAATAATCATCTTCTTTCGAATGCGATTAACCATCACATCTCTTCTCAGAGATAAGTTGCCACCATTCTAGTGAGTATTTCACTCTGTATTTTTTCAGGTCTGTACATTTCGCACATTAATAGAAATTGTGTATTATTGTATCTCTTTATTTATACCTCTGATATATTTATGTTATATTGTTGGATATTTGATACATCTCTGTACATTTCTTTATTATATGTCTACTCTCATTTTGCGTCGAAAATAATCTGGATCAGTGGTATCAGAGCATGCTGCTCTTGATCATTTTTCAGTGCATGTCCCCGACGAGGTCCGAGTATAGCAAGTTGGGTCTCGATATTTTCTCTCTTGAGGACAATCACTCTCGCATGCCCACAGAACCCTCCACGACAGAAGAAAATAAAAATGACGGAGCAAAAGATTCTATTAATCTGTTGATTGAGCAAGCTCTCACCTGACAGAGGGACAAACTTGATGATGAATTTTTCTCACATTCTTCAATGCCTGCCGATAACAACAACACATCTTCATCAAGCTCCCACTTTGGAGGAACCTTTCCTTTCAAGGTACACGTTAATTTTGATATTCTTGTATTTAAAGAACATATATAATAGAGGAGTATAGATGGGGTGAAGGGGACCCCGCTGCATTTTATTGTTGATAGTGGAAGTAACATAGTTACCGACTTAATGAGAACTATGACCTCAAAACAAGAACTTTGGCTCAAAAAACCCATATTTTTGCATAAAAAACATCAAAATCAACCCCCAAATCAAAAAGTGGTGCTATCGGTAGCACCATTTTAAAAACGGGGTCAAAATTACAACATTTTTCAAACATGGCCTTCAAAACTTAGACAGTAGCTCAGAAAAACCTTAAAATCAATACCTAAAAAAAATTAGATGTTTTTGAATTTTTTTCTTTTCAAAACGTTAAATTTTGAGATCATTTGAAATCGTATTTTTATCACTTGGTACCATTAAAACCAAAACCTCAAAATCAACCATCAAATTGAAAAGTACTACTACCGGTAGCACCCATTCTAAAATTGGGGTATGAAAATGACACATTTTTATAATGTGGTAAAAGAACTCATCATCATTGTAAACAAAATCATAAAATCAACCCTTAAATGTTTACTTTTTAAATTTTATTATCACACAAAGAACAAGGTAATACATAATTCCATGAAAAATATCACAATATAATTTAAAAATTCAACGTCAATTTTTAATAATTTTTTACTTTTAATAATAATAAATTAAATACAAGTTACATTGAATGAAACATAAATAATTTCTTAAAAGTATTGTTATATTGACCATATTCAAAACATATGAGCTAATAAATTTTATTATATTATACATAATAAAAAAACATATCATTCATAAAACATAACAAAAGATTCATAACTTCATGTAAGATCATATGTAAGTTCAATGCTCATTTTTAGTTACCATACAAACATCATATGGATAAAAAATGCATAAAATGTTTCATACACTTATTTAGACTGACTCATGGTTTATGAAATACCATCATAGTCTACATTGTCTTCAGATGAATGTTTGGATGAAGATGTAGATGATCCATACTCTTCTCTATTGTCGATGAATGCACCATTTGAGTCTACATGCATGCCCAACATTTCAGATGTTAAATGTCTTTTAGATCTACGACTAGGTTCATAAGACTCCCATCTTGCATTTATTTCTTGCGGAAACAACCTCTTGATAATCTATGTTGTCTTGGAGAAAAGAGTTCCTCTCTTTGTCAAATTGAAGTCATAAACAAGTATGTCAACATCATCTAATTTTAAGAGGTCAGTGTCACAACGAGTTGTATTTTGACCCTTTAATTTTTTCTTTCTATTGACATGTTTCTCAACCACCATATTTGGCTTGTACACACCATTGAATGTGTGTGTACTTGTTCCATACCAATGCACTTCAATTGCAATAACATCATCATTTTCTTTCTCAATATTTATAACCTTTCATATCCATAATGGATAACCATGTGGATCTTCAGTTGCTAAAACTCGAATCATGCTACCCTCCTTAATATCTTGTATTGAACCCCTGTAAAGGTCTTCCATGGCTTCACGTTGTGCACGTGACCTTCGCGAACCAATATACATTTATCTTTCCTCTGCTTGTGTAAACTCAATATCACCTTGAGATTCTTGTTGAACTTCAACAATGTTTGTTTCTTCATATTTGTTTGGCATATTTTGTGGCCAATGAAATGGAGTCCTCAACATTATATCTTCATTTGTTGAGATTGAAATTATGTCACTTTGACTATTGAAAAAAGACTCCCACCAAATAGAATCAACAACATCAAAGTAATCATATGTATCCTTAATGGACTTTTTAATTTATTCCAGGCATTCAAAATAATCTACATCTCTATTACGCCTCTATGCATTATGGATTTCAGGATCTGATTGTAAAAATAATAACTTTGATGAAAAAATTGGACGATCTAGAATGAACTTAAAAAATGATAAACCTGATGAAGCCCCCATTCTGTAGTAGTTGAATATTTATTTCCCCATATAAGCGTTTTCCCATCAATATTTTTTTGAAACAAAATCGATGTTGGAAGCTAATGTCATTAAGCTTTTCAATACATTTCTATTCACAATGTGATCCCTGAATAAATCTTCGCATGTCAACAGTTTCTTCTAATTTATGAAAAACGGGCTCTGGAATGTATGCTTTCTTGATACATTCAATCAATGATGGTAGACTTCCAACATTTTTTCTCTTCAATGTTACTGAAAAATGATTGAACATTTGATCAATATGATCATGAGTGTGTCCAACAAGAAGGAAACCAACTTTCACCTTTTGAAAGATTCCTATTTCAACAAGCATGCTTAGATACAACAAGCATGCTTAGATATCCAAACACAATTTGTTTTTTTATTTTCATGACTAGTGTTGTCCAACTGTAGATAGAGAACTTGAGGAAGATTTCCAGACCAATGAGTGAGCACATGATGAATTATGTTGATGGTCAGATTTTCATCATTATGAATATTTGGAGCTATGAAGTAAACTCTTGGACACATTTTTCCATTGAAAACCATACAACCAACCAAGTGAAACTGAATGAAATTATCTTCCTCTAAATTTTTGGGTGTACGAACAAAATGTGGTAGAAGTGTTTTCTTCTGGTCCATGCCATCAATTATCATACATAAATATTTTTTTGGAGCATCATAACACTTCTTCCGATGTTTGTACAACTTTTGTCTTTCACTTTATTGTTGATTATGATGTTCTTGAAGTGATTTGACTATGGAATATGCACGTGACATACAATGAAAATATTGATCATATGTTTTCATAGTTGATAACTATTCAATTTAAAAAAAAAAATTAGTAAATACATACCTCTTTCTGCCCCTTCAGTTTTAACTCTTCTTGATTTAAGAGTAGAACATATACTACAAATCCCCATCCTTGACTTCTTAGGAATACAGACATTGTTGAATTGTTTCTTCCATATTCTTGTAAAATATGCATATGTAATAAAATTACCATTTCCTTCAACACCTTCGGCATATCCTTTGTACAAGTTGTAGATTTACCTCCTTGAAAAATTATCTGGAATATGTATTGTGTCTCTATCTGGCATACACTCTCCATGTTTGGAAAATAAATCATGCATCCATGACAATGTAGTGTTTGTGAATGCCCCACTTTCTCTTCCATGATGTACCTTTGAATAAAATGATGGATCTTTTTCCAACCTTGTCTGGATTCTTGATAGATGAAGATTACCAATTGAGTGAATTTTTTTGAAATCCTTTCTGCAAAGTAAAATATTCCCAATGCGATAATCATATCCTGTATTGGTGGATATCATGCACCCCATCAAATATAAATTTTGCATGCTCTTATTCATTGACAAATATGTCTTCCTTTTATTCAAGGCATACATGTAGTCCATGCTTTTCAAACAATTCTTTTGACAACATTCACTTGAAATCAATTCACTTATGGAAATTGATTTAGTGAGAAATTATTTCCTAGACCTTGTATAACTAGAATGATTTGGATTGATATAAAAATGTCTAATATTGGTCCTAGACACAATGTTTCTTTGAAATGTCTCCACTATTTCATCATCCTCACTAGAAGGATTCTCCTTATCACCACAAGGAGTATCAAACGAAACATTGTGAGGAGACTGAACTAGAGAATGACGATCACCTTCATTTGTTGCAGTTGAATGTTTGATAACATCATTATCAACATAATCATTTGGAGGAAAATCATCATCAACATTGTGTCCACTATTGGCATAATCATCTTCATTGCTTTCAAAATCCCCACTTGAGTGAAAAATTTCACCATAGTGCCTTGAAAACCTTCATCAGTATCTTGAAAATCCTCACTTGGAGGAAAACCAACATCAACAATGTTGATTTTTTAATTTATTACTCGGGAAAGAGTGACCACCGATGGCGTAATCATCTTCACTACTTTGAAAATTACCACTTGAGAGATATTCTTCATCATCCTTATTACTGCCTTCAAAATCCTCACTTAGAGAAAAATATTCATTATCCTCATCGGTACCTTGAAAATCCTCACTTGGAGGGAAATCATCAACACCAACATTGCTTCTTTTAAATTCATTATTCGAGAAAGACTGTCCAGCATTGCCATAATTGTCATCATTACTTTTAAAATCCCCACTTGGGGAAATTCTTCTTCATCCTCTTTCGTGCCTTGGAAATCCTCACTTGGAGGAAAATCTTCATCAGTACCTTCAAAATCCTCACTAGGAGGAAATTCATAATCACCAACATTGTTGTCTTTAAATTCCCTACTTGGGAAAAAGTGTCCACCATTGTCATAATCATCTTCACTGCTTTTAAAATTTCTACTTGAGGGAATTTATCCATCATTTTCATTGGTGCCTTGGAAATCTTCATCGGTACCTTGAAACTCCTCACTTGGAGGAAAATTTTCATCCCAATCATTTAAACGTTGATCATAGTCTCCACTTTGACCTACAATTTGATTATTTTCATTAATATTAAACTGCTGACTAGATTTATCACCATCATATTCCTCCTCTTCATCATCGGTGTCTTCAAAGTCCTCTGATTTAGGACTTTCATGAGGAACATGTTGAATAAAATTGCTTGCACCATGATCAAAATTATGACTAGCTGAAAAATACGACGCCTCATTTGCATTGCAAACATTCCTATGACATTTCCTAGTCCCAACAGAAGAGGTATGCGAACAATTTGTTGATGTCTCAGAAATAAAATCTTATTTATCTGATGAAGCCATCCCTTCTCTCTGAGAACATAGAATGATAGAAATGATCACCCTCCCTATGACATTATTATAACATGAATAATGATCTTTTCCCTCTAAATGACCCTCCCCAAATATAATTTCCCTCCAAAACTTCCCCCCCAACCACCCCCCCCACCCAAAAAAAATATTCCCCAAAATTTCACCCCAAAATTTCCCTCTCAAATTTTTCCCTCCAAATTTTCCCCCCAATTTTTTTCGCTTATTTTCCCTTAAAAATTAAAAACAATTTTTCCTCTTTTATTTTGTTATTTACATGTTAAATACAATATTTATCATGTTTATTTATTTATCCCACATTTATTAAACATATTGATGATCCATATAATTTTAGGTATATATGTAGACAATATACCTATTTTTTATTAATCCCACATTCGTTATACTAACAATATTTTATATCATGTGTGTTTTATATAGACAATGTTGTTTTATCTTTTTATATTGTGTTATATCTTGGGCAGTATTTGTTTTAGGATTTGGAGCAAGCTAAAACATCGAGAAGACATCCGAGGAGAATCTAGCATTTCAGAGGTTAGTTTTTTGTTAAATTCTTAGAATTTACGAAAACATACCGTGTTAAATTAAAAAACCTTAAATTTGTTTAGATTTGTTTTACTTTTTTCTAAAAAATACCCCAACTTTTTAAAAAATTTGAGACTTTTTTCAAAAAATCTTAACAAAATTCTTAAGATTTTTTGAAAAAAAAATGCAAAAAAAAGTGAAATTTAGGTATAATTTAAAAAGACTTTTTAGTTTTTTATTTTATTTAAATTTTATTAGTTTTGGCCCATGGTGGTTATTTGGCAATGTTCGTGCCTTAGCCGTGGGGGGCTGGGGCGATGTCGGGCATCTCCCCAGACCCTTAGGCATGGTCTCGTGGGACCGTGAAGCCCTGGGCACACCCGTGGCTTGGCCACGGGGGTTGGGGCGATGCCCGACATCGCCATATCCTAGCCAGCCCTGTGGCCAAGCCGTGGGCACGCCCACAACTTGACCACAGGGCTGGCCCTTCGCGGCCAAGTCACATCCCACGGGCTGTGACCATGGGCTGTGACTTGGTTGTGGGGGACCAACCATGTGGCCAAGTCATGGGTGTAGCATAAGCCCAATAATTTTTTATGGATCGATTTTGTTTTTACATATGGGTTAAATTTTTTTATTTTTTTTTTCAAATTAGTTTTTATAATCAATGTTGTGTTTTTTAGTTTATTATAATGTGAAAGGCCTAATTTTTTTTCTTTTATCTTAATATAGGGAAATGGCAGGAAAGAGATTATCTATGAATATATCTGGATCACGACCTGCAATAATGGCATCCAAAAATGCAACTGGAACCTCCATGAATGTTAGGAAAAAAAATGATAACTTAACACCTGAGCTATCAAAGGTAATGAAGAATGTTAGAGAGTGGAAATCTGTGGAAGGTGAAAACAAACAAGAATATTCTTGGTTTGTTAAAGACAAGAAATGAAACAATGGAGATAATATATATTTGTATTGTGCCGAATCAGAACATGTGCAAGCAAATTATCAGGCACTTGGCTTGTTACGAGATATATGTTTGGTGCCAGCCACATATATTGTTTATGAACTTGTCAAACAAGGGAGAACTTATATCAAGTTTAGATATTGTTTCAAATTGAGCAATTATAACAAGAATGAATGCTTTTTCAGAATTATGTGCATCCATCATTGATGACATTGAGAAAGGCAATGTAAGTTTTTTATTTCTATTTTTGTGTCGTTTATTATTTTTAGTATCATGGTAATGTTTTAATTTTATTTAACATGAAAATGTTATATTTTATTTTTAAAATATTTTGTTGAATGAATTTCACATATGTTAGTGGGGATTTACTCTACAGAGAATGATATCATGGATGTCATCAACACTTTTCATATTGAAAAGACACAAGAAGGAAGGAAAAAGAAACAAAAAGTAATGGAGGTTGAACCTGCAAGAGTATACATAGAAGGACATGAAAGAAGAAAGACAAATCCTCATTATAGAAATACTAAAAGGGTTACATTTGAAAATGAGGAAACTCCAAATGAAGATTTTGCTGAGATTGGTCCTAATGAGATTATCACTCCTTCTCACAAAAATAACAAACAAGATAAACACAAAAGAGCGATGGTTGATGATGAGTCTATTCCTATTGGTTATGAAGAAATCATTGATTTAGATGAAACACAGTTAAATCATAAGAGGAAGAAAACAAATGTTGATAATGTTCAAGAAGCCATCGTTAGCTCAGAGTATTATAGTGAAATTTCTAAAGGTAGCAGAGAAATAATAACACCAGGTGCTGATCTAGAGGATGGTATTACGAAAACAACACAAAATATCATTCGAAATAGAATGAGAATGACAAACTTAGTTGATGATGGCCACACATTTCATTTGAATGTGAAACAACTTTATAAACCCACAGAAGGGCAGGAAAAATATTAAATTAGAAAATTGCATCACTTGCATATTCACAATTTGAAAGCATTTATTAGATACAATCCATATGCACATGTGGTTGACTATCTAGTTCTTGTTGACCCAATGGAAGTTCCTACGAGGGAATAATTTTATAGATCAAATTTTTTTGACTACAAATATTATGTGATTGGTGGATATCATTTTGTAGAGGCTAGAAGAGAATTGATGCAAGAATATCCCAATAATCCTCTTTTTGAGACAATCAAATGCATAATTTTTGTCAGTTTAACATATTCAGAAGCAATTTTATTGGCATGGGATTATAACACAGACAATGAGTATAGAATGTCTATGACCTTCATTCAAAGGGTGAGATTTATCCACAATGAATTTTTGAAATATGCCACGGGGAGAGATCAAATGTTGATGTTAAGTTTTGGAAATTATGTTGTATGGAAATAGGATTCCCACTTGATGATGAAAATGCAAAAGAAAAAATATTGCAAAGGAAGTGATATATTTAGAGCCGTGGATAACTATTTTCAATTGAGATTTAGAACTTGACAGGTATGAGATTTGATAGATGAGATCTTCACCCTATGGAAAAATGTTAGTATAAAAAATCAGAGAGTTAAGAAGGCTAAACCATTGATATGTGGCATAAGTAAGATAGGTCCTGACATAAGAAATATTCCCAATGATATGATTATAACACCTTGGAGATCAATACAAGGAGTGAAGGATGATAAAATTATCATAACTATATTATCGCGTGTTAGGTCGAGAAAATTGTCAATGGAAGAAATGTGTGATGAATTTAAAAAGTAAGTCTGTTGAGTTATTTTTATTTATGTTAGGACAAGAAAGTTAATTTTTTCAGTTTAACATATCAGTTTAACATTATTTTTGTTTTATTTAGTCACAAGGTGTGAATGAAAATACAAGAGGAAATGGTCAAGATGTTGAATGAAGAAAGTTAGGATGATGTTAAACTCAACTATCCATATTCA
>SNQJ01S0010977.1:36071-49163 GCA_010110895.2 Picea sitchensis
GTACAATCAAGCTTCAAGGGGAAAGAAAAGACAAGGATGCAATTTATTTGGTAAGATATTGAAAGTGTATGTTTAGCAATTAAGATTAGAAAACAATTTTATTAATTCACAAGTTAATTGAATTTTCACTTATTTATGTTACAAGCACAAGCCAAATATTTAGAGCTCCAAGAAATAATCATTTAAACGTGATTTTGAGAGTATACATCTTGCAACCTGGACAAAAGATGATTCTTATAATTCTATTTTTGTCAATGCAAATGATGGAGAGACTCCTAGTAGTATATTGGTATACAATGTTGTGGTTAGAAAGCTAACATATGAGGAAAAAGATTTGAAAGGAGAGATGGTTAACATTTATCAAAAACCACAAGCATTAATTAATTATCTTATAGATAATTTTTCAAATGAAGGAGATTGGGTTTTGGATTTGTTCACATTTATCAAAAACCACAAGCATTAATTAATTATCTTATAGATAATTTTTCAAATGAAGGAGATTGGGTTTTGGATTTGTTCTCGGGTTCAGGTAAGAACTATGATATAATATTTATGAAATCATACTTCAATCTTAGATTATTTTTAATTTATGTCTTTTTACAGTATGTAAATTCATTATTTATTTTGTATTTGGTGATTAGGTACAACATTAGCGTGTTTTCTATAGAAAGGAAGGAATTGCACAGCCATTGAAAGTGACCCAATGCAGTGCATTTTTATTCAACAAAGAATTGATGATATTCCATCTCTTCCAGATGAAATGCAAGAAGTTGGCTTGAGGAAAGGATATTTTAGTGAATCAACGGTGGAAAAATTGTCAAAGGAACCTCAAGTACCATTAGGAGGAATGATTGGAAAGGATCACTTTGGAGAACTTGCAGATATCAAAGAACCAATGGAAGAACAAAATGACATAATGGAAGCACAAAATGACATTGAAGAAGATGATAATGTGTCTGTTGAGAATGATGAATTTGGGATATATGATATTGTTGATTAGTTTAAAGATGTCTTTGAAGACGATGCTCAATTTTTCAAATTTTTGATGAGTTATAACTGTAATGATTTGACTTTCGTATTTGAAAATAAGAATAAAGATGTATCTATTTTTGTTTTGTGATGAATCTTTTTATTGTTTCTTTTTTCATTTTATTTGTATGTGAATCACTATACATCGGAAATTTTTATTAAATGTTGTCATCGGAAAATTTTATTAACTCACTGGAGCGCCCCCTTCACACCTGCCCCCTCGCCATGGCCCCGAGGCTCCCCCACCCCCTCTCCCCCCTGATATTGATTCTTTTAGGAAGCTGGTCGCTGCATGCAATAAACGAGTTGTCTCAGATTCACAACAAAAATTCGTTAAAAAACTGGACAACATCCATTCAATCGACCTACCACCAGAAGAAACATGTAGATCTGCACTAAACTTGGTTGAGCGGGGGCTCATTGGGCAGTTCATGGGCTTATGGCCTTCTCCCAAAGTAGTAGATGCGTGGGTATAGAGCAACTGGAGTACTCTACTACAGGAAGGCATCAGAAGCCATATGGTTGGTAGGGGATTCTTTGTCTTTGTTTTTGACAAATTAGAAGACAAAAATCTCATCTTCAGGAACATACTGTATTTTATGGGACCTCAAGGTCTGTACCTAAACAAATGGTCTCCATATTTTGATCCAACGCAATACGTGCCCTCGACTATTCCGGTCTGGGTGTGTCTTCCTCATTTACCCCTACATTGTTGGAATCCAAAGTCCCTAGAAGCCATTGGAAATACCCTCGAAAAGTACATCGACAAAGATGACACAAAGGAACAATATTCCTATGCAAGAATATGCGTGGAAGTTGATTAGGAGTTTGGAATACCGAAATCCATAAAAATAAAGGTTGCGAACTGGTCTTACATCCAAGAATTGGACTATGAAAATCTACCATTTAAATGCAGGTATTGTCATGGCTACGGTCATTTCGCCCGACATTGCAAAAAGAAAGCCGATGAGGAGGCGAAAAACTTGAAAGGCAATCAATGGACTCAGGTCCAGAAAGCAACCCCGTCAAAACTCAATAGTAGATCTAAACGGAAAGGGTCGTCAAAGGGGCCCAACGCCCCCACTGCAAGGAATTCCCTTGGGGAAGGGAGCTCAGCCCTCCCAAACTCAGAGTCTTCCAAAAACCCCTACGAAATCCTCAACAACCCTCCAGAAATATCAGAACCAAGGATTGAGGAATTGTAGCAACAGACCCTCTCTCCCACAATAGGGAAAAACAAAGGCGAGATCCATCCCGACCCCCCAATTGGAGCCTCCTCCTCCCCTTCCTATGCAAATATAATAAAAAACAAACCTCCGGAAAACTCTGGATCTTAGGAGGATGAGTCTTTTGAAAGACCTTCAAAAAGATCAGTAGGGTGAAAATCACATAAAGAAGCAAGAGAAGAAGAAGCTGAGAGGAAAAAAATGCAAGGAATACAACCCACCATTGAAATGTCCATTGGAAGGAATACCAAAACAAGACCTCCCAAGGGAGGTCTCCCTCACTCTAGTAAATAATATGAATAGTATATTGGAGTTGCAGAGGCTTGGGGAACCCTACAAAGGCTGAAGCAGTCAAAGACCTTCTGAAAATCGATCCTCCTGAGATACTCTTGCTCCAAGAGACAAAAAGAAGGGGAAACCCTTCTATAAATCAACAAACATAAATGGAATAAAAATGCAGGCAAAGCCATCAATGCAAGGGGATCTTCAGGTGGCCTTGAAATCTTGTGGGCGCAGAAACAAATTCATTTAGAAAGCTCCTTCGAGACTCAGCATTGGATTTTCACCGAACTTTGTCACATTCCAAGTAAGATATCTCTCTCTCTCTCTTAAATATTTATGTTCCTGTCAGGTACTCTGAGAACAAAGATTGTTGGAAAACACTAGCAGATATTTTAGATATTTTCTCCCCTTCAAACATCATTCTAGTCGGAGATCTAAACCTTATTTTTGAACCAAAAGAAAAGAGAGGAGGCAATAGTAACAAGGACCAAATGCTCCCCTTCGTTGAGGAGCTATTCCATCAATGGTACCTCCTTTATTTCAGGCCTTCGAAAGGCCTTTACACCTGGACAAACAATAGAGTTGGGGTTGATCACATCTCATCATGCTTGGACATATTCTTAATCCAGAGCATGTTTCTACAAGAAAGAAGGATCCAAGATCCTCCCAAAACTGACTTCTAATAAAAAACCTATCCTCTTGAATTTGGAAGAAGAAGAAAATATGGGCCCAATCATTTTCTGGTTCAACCCTCTTTGGATAGAAAAGAATGGATTTCTTGAAACTGTCCATTCAATTTGGTCCTCTCCTACTTCAAGGTCTCCAATTTTTGTGTGGGAGAATAAATTAAAAGAAACAAAACATGCTTTGAAAACATGGGTTAAAAATCCCACGTATACTCCACTGAGACACGGACAAGAGACTGTTAAAAAAATATCAGATTTGCAAGATGAAATGGAGACCAAAGACATCTTCAGCTCAGATTTAGAGAAAGAACAAGCAGCCCAAAGAAAAAATTTATGCTCTTTTCGTAATGAAGAAGAGTATTGGAGGCTTAAATCTCGAAGCTTGTGACTAAAATCTGGAGACCGAAACACCTCATTCTTTCATCAACAATTCAAAACCCGCCTCTCCTGAAACCACATTTCTGAAATCACCTCCTTAGATGGATTGATCCACAAAGGGTTTGAGAAGCTCAAGGCTGTAGAAGAAACTCACTCCAAGGGACTTTACAAGGAAGAAGACTCTGTCTCTGAAGAGTTTATCTCAGATTTCCTCACACACATTCCCCCTCTCGTAAGCAGGAATGACAATTCAACACTCATGAAACCTTTTTTTGAAGAAGAAATCAACAACGTCATTTGGTCCATGGAACCCAACAAAGCCCTAGAACCAGACAGATTCACAATCCATTTTTATAGAGCATGTTGGGACATAATCAAGATTGTTCTTTTGAGGATGATTAAAGATTTTCACCAAAGAGATAAAGTCGGAGGCAACACTAACTCCACCTTCTTAGCTTTAATTCCCAAAGAATTTAACTTGAGCTCCTTCGAAAGATTCAAGCCTATCTCACTCTGCAACACTTCTTATAAAATTCTGTCCAGGATTTTGGAAAATAGAATCAAGCCCATGCTAGAGAAACTCATTTCCCCCATGCAAGGCAGTTTTTTCAAGGGGAGACATATCCTCGACAATGTAATACAGGTCCAAGAAGCCATACATTCTATCCACCAATGACAGGAGCAAGGGATGTTGATAAAGCTCGACATGGCAAATGCTTTCGACAGGGTAAACCTCTCTTTCCTATACAATGTTCTCCTCTCTTTTGGATTTTGCATTGATTTTGTCAAGTTGATAAAAGCCTGCACTGAAAATCCTTGGATAGCCCCTCTAGTAAATGGTAGGCTAGCAAACTATTTTAAGGTTTCCAAGGGATTAAGGAAAGGTTTCCCTCTTTCCCCCTTCTTGTACATCCTAATGGTTGATAATATAAGAAGAAAGTTGACTGCTGAAAAGATGATCGATACAGTCCTAGGCATTAGGCTGACGAAAGGAAAATACCCAATCAACCACGCCCTCTTTGCACATGATTCTCTCATGCTAGGCGGAGCCTTCGTAAAAATTTCCAAAAACTTCAACGAAATACTTCAAAGCTTTTGCAGCATCTCCGGAGTGCTTATCAATAAAATAAAAAGTGCAATGTTTGGGTGGAACGCAAATCAACAAAATATTCAACAAATAGGCCTGTACCTGGGCTTCCCGGGCTATGCCTCTTGGAAAAAAATAAAGTATTTGGGACTCCCCTTAACTTTGGGATCCAATAAATCCTCTCTGTGGGAAGAAATAATAAGCAAATTCAAAGCTAAAATCTCATCCTAGGGTGGACAGTGGCTCACCAATGCTAGAAAACTCACCCTCATTAAATCAGTCATGTCCTCTCTACCAATCTACCAGGATTCCTTCCTTCCTTCCTTCCTCTTTGTGATCATGAATCAGATCACAAAGATGATAAGAGACTTCCTCTAGAGTGGAGGCAAAGGCAATCAAAAGAAATACCACTTAGTCAATTGGGAAACTGTCAAACGCCCCTATGTTGAAGGTGGCCTACAGGTAAGAGACCTTGAACTTGCAAACCTAGCTTTGGGAGGTAAAATCATCTGGAACCTTTATGAAAATCACAGACATCCAATAAGCAAACTATTAAAAAAAAAATCTCAATGGAACCTCTATAAGAAACCTCCAGGCATCGAACATCCCCAAAGGAACCTCGATCTGGAATCTCTGCAGGCACGAATTAGAACCCTTTCAAAATAATCTTTTTAAAATCCCAGGGAATGGAAAAAAAACTATGTTGTGGAAAGACAACATTATGGGCAAAGCCCCCCTTATTGAATAGGAATATCTCAAGTAGATCCGCGCGTGGCTCTCTCAATGTGGCATCAACAAACTCCCAGGCATATCTACATGGGATGACTCATGAAGATGGAAATGATGGGATCTCTCGGGCATTCCAAATCAAATGAATTCGCAAAACTCCTTTCTCCTAGCTGCGTTGATGGATTGCGCACCTGTACATATCCTCTCAAGGGATAATGGGGATGGGGAAATTCGGGATTATACTCAGTAGTCCAAGGCTATAACACTCTACATCCCCCTCAAGCTTCGAATGAGACAATGACCCTTTGGAAGCAGATCTTGGACCCCCTTGGTCTTTCGAAAGTAAATTTCTTCAGCTGGGTTCTAATGCATAAGAAAACTTTAACAGGAGAAAATCTGGCGAAACGAGGCTTCATAGGTACTCATAGATGCCCCATGTGTTGTCATGCACCTGAAACGATGGAACATTTATTTGTAGACTACCCTTTTTCTCAAGAAGTATGGAAAATCTCTCTCCAAGCCCTCAATTCCACACCTCTGAGATAGATCTAAGTGAACGATCTATTCTCCTCATGGAAATCATGTTATCCTCAAGAGATTCAAAGCAACCCAACCTGGAGAAGAATTTGACATGCCATACCCAAATACATTTGTTGGAAACTATGGCTGGCTAGAAACGACCAGATCTTCAACAACACGTCATATTTCCCCACAACAGTGGCTGCGAAAGAAAAAGCTCTCCTCCTTGAAATAGTAGAAAATCACTTCACCATGAAATAAATTACTCTTCTCCCCGAAGAAAATAAATGGGCTAGAACCTTCACCTTCCGAGATAGAACTCAAACCATTGTTCGCCCTTGAAAAACTCCAAGTTGGCGGTTGCAAGACAAAGATGCAGTTTTTCAAGATTGGTGGAGGCAACAAGGCTTAGCCTCAATCTTTTTCGACAGAGCCTCCAAAGGAAACCCAGGGAATGCAGGAGCAGGTGGAGCGATTTACTCCTCAGATGGAAGCCGAAAAGACAACTTCAATTGGGGTCTAGGTCATAGAACAAATAATCAAGCTAAAATTCTTGGGCTGCTAAAATCTTGTCAGATAGTGCGACAAAATGGCGCCAAAGAAATACAAATATTTGGAGACTCTGAAATCCTGATTAAGATTTTAAACACAAATGATCAATTCATCAACCCAGTAATCAACAAGGACTTACAACCGTCAAGTGCTGCAAGACTTCTCCTCCCCTCACTTTTACCACATCCTCCGTGGATTGAACAAGGAAGCAGATGAAAAGGCGAATATGGGCTGCCTACTGCCCTCAGGAACTCTGAGCAAAAATGATGAAATCCCCGTGTGTACCCCCATCCCGTAATAAACGAGATGAAATTCCCTTGTGCTATTCACTGGTGCTATTCCTTTGGATTGTTCACTTGTGTTGTTCCCTCATGTTGTTCACTTGTGTTGTTCCTTTGGATTGTCCCCTAGTGTTGTCCCCTTGGGTTGTTCCCTTTTGTTGTTCCTTTGAAGTTGTTTCCATGGGTTGTTCCCTGGTGTTGTTCCTTTGGGTTGCCCCCTGGTGTTGTTCCCTTGGGCTGTTCCCTTGTGATGTTCCCTTGAAGATGTTTCCATGGGTTGTTCCCTTGAGTTGTTCCCTTGTATATTAAGCGATATGTTTTTCCTATGTAATGCCACCTTGTGGGAAGGTTAAACAGTTTCTTCGGCCTTGGCCCAACCAGATTCAATTCTCTAATAAAAATTACCCGTTTCAGTTATAAAAAAACAAGCATGGAACAATAAATTAATTAAGAAGACAAAATTATATGAAAAATCATAACTTCTAAAAAGAAAATGGTAAAAAACATTTTTAAGATTGAAAGAAGCATGAAAAAAATACTAAAAGCACCATTGAATAAAAATAAAAATAAAAATATATATTTAGAAAAAATTGAAAATAGATGAAAAATGAACATTTAAAAAAATAATGTGGAAACATTGTGGATCAAAAAATTTAAAATATCGAAAACCACCTAAAAATGGAGGGGGGGTGCTACCTGTAGCACCATTTTTAAAAACGGGGTAAAAAATTGGACTCCCCAAAAAATAAGAACTTTGTAGAGTTCTTGTTAAGTTGGTAATTATGTTAAGCTAGAAGAACCTCATCTCAGCAGAGGTTGTCAAACAGTTGGGATTGTCGACAACACCAAACTTGTAGCCATACAACATCGGGTGGCTTCACCAGGGACGAGATCTCCGTGTCAGCCAACATTTTCGATTGTCATATGGCATCCAATCCTTCAAGGATGAGGTTTTATGTGATGTTTCCCCGTTGGATGTCTGTGATGTTCTATTGGGCCAACCATATATGTGGAAGCTCCATGTTATCTATGAGTCTCAACCCCGTAGGGTCATTGTTACTCTGGGGGGTCATATCTACAGGATACTAGAGGTAGTTCCAACTACCATCCCACCTAAACAATTTCACAAGGTAGTATCTCATATTACAAAATTCATCTTCTTCGCAATCTGTTCAAAAGGTGAACATAAGGACACTACAACCACTACAGCCTCGGCCCAAGCACCTTCTATCCAACAGAAGCAGGTCGACAAGATTGTAACAAAGCACAAAGATTCCTTATACACATAGTCTTCTCATGTAGCTCAACTGGTTGAACAGATTTAACCTCGCCAGCAACAGGTTCGTGACAGCCTTCAACAAGCTAAGCAACACAACTTCTCCAGGAAGGCAAGCAACTCACCAAGGTTCAAGTTCAGTAAACGCTTCCTCCTCTCCCCTGGGAACTCGACTCAATGGATACCATTTCTTCCTAAGGAGGGAGGATTAATCAAGGTGGATATTAGTGGCCACCCACCTATTCCACTGGCTTGAAAAACCATTTTCCACCTTGGCAGTTTTTCAACAGTTTTTTGGGTTCCAAACTTTCGGTGTCGTTTTGAGGCCCTAAATGACATTTTTTTGGGGACTTGGGACCAAGGAGATAAGTAAAATATCTATCCTATGCCACTCAAAAATCTCTCTTCTCGGTTAGATCTTTCCAATGGTGTATCGAGCGACCCAAATGAATATCATATGAAAAAGTTATTCCCTTGGGAAGTTGACGTATCAACTACCCCCATCGGGGCCCTCAAACCTTTTATCTTTTCATATTCCAGGGTTAGGGTTTTGGATTTTCCTTATGTTTAAAAGGACTTTGGAGCCTCATTGTATCAATCGTCTTCTTGTGAATGCAAGTAGCTGTCACATCTATTCTCAGAGATAAGTTTCCACCATTCTAGCAAGTCTTTCACTCGGTATTTTTACAGTTCTGTACATTTCACACATTAATATAAATTGTGTATTATTGTATCTTTGTGTTTATATTTATGATATATTTATGTTATATTGTTGGATATCTGATACATATTTCTACATTTCTTTATTATATCATCCTAACAACCAGCCTTCAGAAAACTAAGTTAGAATTCCATTAAACCCTCGACCCCTGACAAACCCACATCCAAACCTACCACCATATTCACCTTTTCAAGATTAACGCTCATGCTTTTCTGGCTTCTCTTCTTTTGACCGAGATGGAAAAACTCCTTCTCATCCCCTCCCCGCCGAAGGTTGTAACTAGGAAACCCTTCCAACTCCTAACTTGGCTTGATAACCTTATAATTCCCTTCTTTGTGTACCTTGGCGATTTGGCACATAATATTTACCAAACCAATAGCTCTACCTTCCAAATTAACAAAATTATAGCATAAGAGATGATCCTTTTCATGAGTCGTCAAATGAGTCACCTCATCATAAATGAATGGAAATTTATGATCATTCCCTTCACATGGATCTTGATCCAGGTGGATATCGGTGGCCACCCACCTCTTCTAGCTGGCTCACATATAGCTTTCATCTTACCAGTTACATTTTTTTTCTTAGCAATTTTTTTCTAGATTTTCAGGTCCTAAACTTTCAGGTTTGTTTTGAGGCCCTAAACAACGTATTTTGGGACCTCCATAGTAACAGTATAGATAGGGTCATATTTTGATGGCATAATGTGTATTCATCAGATAAACCTTTCCAACAGGCTATCATGCACCTAAAATGGAGATCGCATGCAAAAGTTATGACCTCGGGAAGTTGATGTACCAACTTACCCCATCGAGGCCCACATGAATTTTGGCAGTTCATCTCCTAGGGTTAGGTTTTTGGATGTCTAGGGTTTTCTTTTTTACTTTTGGATGCTAAAAAAGGCCTGGAGGCCTCATTGTAATGTGCTCAAATGAATGCGTGTAGCCACCACATCTCTTCTTAGAGATTAGCTACCACCATTCGAGCAAGATTGTTTTCATTATGCACTTTATAGTTTCAACATATTTATTATTTAATTGATTCAGGTGCATATCGGTGGCCACCCAACTATTCCACTGACTCAAAAAATAGTTTTCCACTTTGCCAAATTTTCGACAGTTTTTTGGGTTCCAAACTTTTGGGGTCGTTTTGAGTCCCTAAATGACTTTTTTTGGGGATTTGGGGCCCAAGATACTTTTGAAGGTACTATATTGTATGATTCAAAAGTATTTATTCTCGGTTATACCTTTCCAATGGTGTATGAAGCGCCCCAAACGAAGATTGTATGCAAAAGTTACGCCCCCGAGAATTTGACGTATCAACTACCCCCATCGGAGCCCTTGAACCTTTTAGCTTTTCATCTTCTGGGGTTAGGGTTTTGGATTTTATTTATGTTTAAAAGGCCTTTGGAGCCTCATTTTAATAATCATATTCTTGTGAATGCAAGTAGCCATCACATCTTTTCTCAGAGATAAGCTTCCACCATTCTAGCGAGTCTTTCACTTTGTATTTTTACAATTCTGTACATTTCGCACATTATTAGAAATTATGTTTTACTGTATCTATGGGTTTATATATTTGATATATTTCTATTATATTTTTGGATATCTGATACATCTCTGTACATTTCTTTATTATATCTCCGCTCTCATTTCATGCCGAAAATAATCTGGATCAGTGGTATCAAAGCAGGTTGCTCTTGATCATTTTTCAGTGCATGTCCCCGACGAGGTTCGAGTATAGCAAGTTGGGTCTCAAGATTGTCTCTCTTGAGGAAAATCACTCTCGCATGCCCAATAAACCCTCCATGGCAGAAGAAAATAAAAATGACGGAGCATAAGATTCTATTAATATGTTTCTTGAGCAAGCTCTCACGCGACAGAGAGACGAAATGATGGATAATTGTTCTCACATTCTTCAACGCCTGCCGATAACAACATGTACGTCTTCATCAAGCGGCCACTTTGGAGGCACCTCACCTTTCAAGGTACAAGTTAATTTTGATATTCCCGTATTTGAAGGACATATAGATGTAGATGCCCTAGAAAAATGGTTAAATCTGCTAGAAGGTTATTTCTTTGTTCACAATTTTTTCGACAAGGAAAAGATCACCTTCTCACTCCTTAAGGATCTCCCCCATGTCAAACATTGGTGGGAAACTTACTGGGAGAAAAGTTCCACAGAGGAGTCTAGAATATATGGGGCTAAGCCCACTTGGGATTTTTTTGTGGATGTGGTCAAGGAACAATATTACTCTGTTGGCAACTATGATGACTAGTACATGAGATGGACCACACTGCGGCAAGAGAAGGGCCAAACATTACCTGAGTTCACCAATACCTTCCATACCTTTCACACCAAGATGGGTATCAAAGAATTTGAACAACATCTGGTTTTGTAATACCGTGGGCCTCTACACAGATACATCCAAACTGAAATGGATTTTCTAAACATCTCATCACTGGGTGTTGCTTATCGATATTTTGTTAAAATCGAGAAGAAATTTAAGCACCATAACAAGTGGGAGTTCAGGTATGAAAATTCGCAACAACCAAAGTATGGTCAAGATGGCCCTAACAACCAGCCTTCAGAAAACCAATCCAAGCCACAGGAAAATAAGGGTAACAAAAAGACAAAGAAGGACACTGGAAAATGGTACGGTTTCCACAAAATCCCCTAGCACAACACCGATGAATGTCGCTCAAAAAAGTCATTGGTGGTCAAGATCAAAGATAAGGAGTCAAAATCTGATTCAAAATCTGATTCAAAAAATAATGGTAGAATACATATCATAGATGCAAACCCCACTGCTATTGTCGCAACCGCAACAATTCAATCAGAAGAACCAACAAATATTGAAGAGGGGGAGCACCTTTTTCATTCATAGATGTGGGTGAAGGGGACCCTGCTGCATTTTATTGCTAATAGAGGAAGACATAAAATCCTCATCTCGTCAGAGGTTGTCAAATAGTTGGGATTGTCGACAACACTACACCCGCAACCATACAACATTGGGTGGCTTCGCTAGGGACGAGACCTCTGTGTCATCCAATAGTGTTGATTGCCATACGACATCCATCCCTTCAAGTATGAGGTATTATGCGATGTTACCCCATTGGATGTCTGTGATTTTCTCTTGGTCCAACCATATATGTGGAAGTGCCATTCTATCTATGAGTCTCTACCCCATAGTGTCATTGTTACTTTGGGGTCATCTCTACAGGATACCAGAGGTAGTTCCAACTACCGTCCCACCTAAATAGTGCCGCAAGGTAGTATCTCATACTACAAAATTCAACTTCTTCACAATTTTTTCAAAAGGTGAACAGAAGGACACTGCGACCAATACAACTTTGGCCCAAACACCTTCTATCCAATAGAATTAGGTCGACAAGATTGCAGAAAAGCGCAAAGATTCCTTTTTCCCATAGTAATCTCATGTAGCTCGACTGGTTGAACAGACTCAACCTCGCCAGCAATAGGTTCGTGACAACATCTCACCAAGGTTCAGGTTCAGTAAACGCTTCATCCTCTCCCTTGGGTGTTGGATTACTGAGAGGGTGGGTGAATCAATAATAGCGTAATTATAATCCTTTTTCTCCAAATAATCCAAGTGTTATATCAATGTAGAATTATTATCCAATAATGAGCAATAAGAAATGAACAATCACACACATACACATTAGATCAATGTTTTACGTGGAAACCCAAATTGGGAGAAAACCACATAATGCTTTATCTTATATGTCTTGAAGAATTACATTCATTGGAAGCACCAACTTCCTTTGTTTTCCAGCTGCAACTAGAAGGAGGCTCCAACCCCCTATTTTCTCAGGCTACAACCTAAGGGAATCTCCAACTCCCCAATTCTCTGGCTACAACCAGAAGGAGGCTACAATTGCTTATGTTCTCCAGCTACAACTGGAAGGTGGCTACAACCACATGTCCTTGCCTCGTCCAACCACCCTGAATTAGAAGTAGAATGATGGAACCACTGTCACACTATCACTGTGATATATACCACTGTAAACATGTACCAAAAAACCTAATCCATGCATCAACCTGTAATCAACCTGTACCATAAACAAGTGCATCAACCATGCACCAACCTGTACCAAACAATCTGTAATCAACATGTACCATAAACAAGTGCAACCAACCATGTGCCAAGTATGTACCAATAATCTGTCAAGTACTCATCAACTATGACTCATCAATATGTACCAACATCATCAACTATACACCTCATGTATGTGCCAACTCATCAACTACTTGTCTCAACCATGTACCCAACTTGTACCTCAACCAAAATCCCTCATCAATTTCATC
>SNQJ01S0010977.1:49213-66320 GCA_010110895.2 Picea sitchensis
AATATGTACCAACATCATCAACTATACACCTCATGTATGTGCCAACTCATCAACTACTTGTCTCAACCATGTACCCAACTTGTACCTCAACCAAAATCCCTCATCAATTTCATCATCCAAATATGATTTGTAACTCTATAATACACCTGGTGTATATGATCACATACCTTCAAACCTTCCTTAGCTTTAACAACAAGAGACTAGCATTTTCATCAAACGTTTCCTTAGTCTCACAAGACTATTTTTGATTTAGTCAACAACCCTAACTTGAAATAAAAATAACTTTGTACCTGTAATGAATAAAGATCTGAAATTGATAGAAAATGTTCTTCCATGTGCTTTATTCAATTCCTCCAGGTTTCACTACTTGTAATCTCTCATAAAAGGAGTTATGGAAAAATGGCACACCCTGCTGAATTCTGGCTTATTCTAGAGAGCGACCTTGTAGAGCATGCCCCGCATAGAATGTTTGTTGAATTTCTCTGAAACTATTACAAAACATACTAAAGACTGTACTCTAACTAACACATTTGTTCTTACTGAATCTGGATCTGTTATCAAGAAGTTATGACGTTTTTACCTGAAACACCTGTTTTTGACTAGTTTCAGGACTAGCCACAAACCCTATTTTCCAGGGAGTGTAACTCCAAAAATACAACGACCCACAAGATGAATGTTTTACCACAGATACTTGGATATGTTTCCTCATTAGCATAGCAATTTCATGGTCTGAATCATTTTATAAAAAAATTTATTGTGAAAATGGTGAGATGGCCTAAAAAAAACATACCTTAGAAAGCATCATCAAAACAATTTATCCTTCCTTGAATTCCAACCTTATTTTCTTCACTTTCCTCAGAAATTCGGCTTATATATCCTTTTGTTACCTCGGAAACCTATAGGTATTCAATATGCTCAAGTGTGTCTTAAATGAGAGAGCCTTGCCTCTTATTTATACTCTCCAAGTAGATTCCTTAAAAACATCTTCTAGGTCACTTTACCCACTTTCGTTATTTTAGGGTTAACCCACTTCTAATTTCTCCATTAAATTTATTATTGAATTAATTTGTTTTGTATTCACTTTGAATTATAGTACACTCATTACTTCACTATATTATTTACCTTTTAAAATCTCTTAAACCACTTTGACTACTTTTGTTAAGAACCAAAGACCTGAATACAAAATCACCACAATAGATATACAAGAACAATATGCAAAATCTCCTTTATTGTATCAAAACCCTTGAGGTAGGGCAACACCATACAATGGATCCTATTATGGAAGGGATCCTCTCATGTTCACTTGCCTCTTCGAGGGGGCATCCTCCTATTGAGCTACAACTCACAATACAATAATTCTCTTTATGTCCCATTACATTGATTAAACCCCTTTATATAGTGCTACCATCACCTAAGAACATTATAGAGGAGGAATCTTCTAGAAGTAAAACCTTCTACGGAGTCATCTTACATTTATTATATCTAACTACACATTTATTATATCTAACTACCATAGTGGGCCTTATTTAATAATATAGTGGACCTATTCCACCTTACATTGAATGTTCTCTAGTATTATCACTATGGGCCCTATGCACCCCCCACTGCCTCTCTAGCTACCTTACAACTTTTACCTTTTGGGGTTTCTAGATGACATATGAGGGTCCTCCAACTTCGTAAGGCCATAACTCTCAAATCGTGAGGAGTTATGTGAAGTTCCACATACCACCAGAAATGGAATGACATGTACTATCCATATAGAATAGTATTACCTGAAAATATATCAAAACTCATACCATTATTCATCAAACAAACTTGGGTCCATTACCCAAACCTGGGTTCTCCAACTTCTCATGGCCATAAATCTCTAACCGTGAGGTGTTATGTGACGTTCCACATACCACCAAAAATGGCATGAAAAGCACTATCCATCTAGGATAGTTTAACTGACAAATTCACTGGAATTCATCTCATTATTCCACAAATAAGCATGGGTTCTATAACCATACTTCTAGGATAACTCAATCCACAAAGCGTCTTCCCGTGAGGGATTTCACCATAAGGGGACCACTTTGGAGTTCATCCATTTCTACTTATTATCAACCATGACAAGACAATAATGAGTCATATTTACATGAAAAAATCTTGGGTCCATTACCCAACCTTTGTGCTATGGGGATTTCTTCAAGGGTTGACATCAATGAAAACCAACCTTAGTCAACAATCTCCCCCTTTGGCATTGATGGCAACACTCTGATGCAATACTGAAATCATATCACTCATGCTCCCCCTGGAACCATGGATCTATCCTCTGCCTTTGTCCTCTACATTTGATAAATCTCTCCCCCTTTGTCATCAATGGAAAAGGTATCTTTCTATTCGGGGTTGCTCCCCTTGACTGAACTGTCCTCTTATCGTGCTTCCTCCTGTAAATCTAAGACATATAAGATAAGCATTCAAAAGCCATTCATTTTTTAGTATAAATAACTCCAAGTCTCTGGCAAAGATATTCAAAGGATTATCGTGGAAGTGGTTTTGTGAAGATGTTTTCCACTTGTTCTTTTGTGCCCACATACTCAACTCTGATGTTCTTTTCCGCAACCTGCTCCCGTAGAAAGTGATACTTTATTGGAATGTGCTTCATCTTGGAGTGCATCATCGAGTTCTTCGAGATACCGATGGCGCTTGTATTATCACAATAGATTGGAATGGGCTCATCATACTCAACCTGTATATCTGTTAGAGTTTTTTTCATCCAAAGAACCTGTGTACAACATGATGTTGCTGCATTATACTCTGCCTCAGTTGTAGATAAAGATATTGATGATTTTTTCTTGCTTAGCCATGATACTAAAAACTCACCCAAGTAGAACGTTTCTCCACTGGTGCTTCGTTGATCATCAATACAACCTGCCCAATCTACATCTGTGTAGGCAATAAGTGATAGATCCTTTCCTTTTGGATACCATAATCCAAACTCTTTTGTTCCTTTGAGATATCTAAAAATCCTCTTCACTGCTAACACATGTGACTCCTTTGGTACTGCTTGAAATCGTGCCACCTGTCCAACTACCTGCATTACATATGGTTTGGATGTTGTCACATATAGTAGGTTGCTAATCATTTACTTATATTGCCTTTCATCTGTAGACTTCAAATCATCATCTTTGCTCAACTTGCAACTGGTTTGCATGGGAGTGATAACTGGTTTGCAATCTTCTATTCCAAACCTCTTTAGCATTTCTCTGATATACTTGGTTTGAGAAATAAAGATTCCTTGGTTTCTTTGATGTATCTAAAGTACCAAAAAGAAGGATAGTTCTCCAAGTAATGACATTTCAAATTCATCCTGCATATCTTTTGCAAATTTATGGCTTAACCTGTCATCATCACTACCAAAAATAATATCATCAACATAAACTTCAATTAATAAAATATTACCTTCACTTACCTTGATGTAGAGGTTGTTGTCTGCACTTCCTTTTCTGAACTCTGCCTGCTGCAGATACTTATCCAGTCTAGAGTACCATGCTATAGGAGTCGGTTTTAGATCATACAAGGCCTTATTTAATTTACACACATAATCTGCGTTTTCTGACAACTGAAATTCTTCTGGTTGTTAAATGTAGACTTCTTCAAGTTCCCCATTCAGAAAAGATGATTTTACATCCATTTGATATACTTTAACATTTTTGGAGCATGCATAGGCTAAAATAAACCGGATTTCTTCCATTCTGGCAACTGGGGAAAATGTCTCTTCAAAGTCGATTCCTTCAATCTGTGCATATCCTTTACATACCAATCTAGCTTTGTTCCTTGTAACTTGTCCATATTCATTTAATTTATTCCTGAAAACCTATTTTGTGCCAATCACATTCTTATTCTTTGGTCTTGGAACCAATTCCCAAGTGTCATTTTTCTCTATTTAATCCAATTCTTCATTCATGGCCTTATTCCAAAATTCATCCTTGTTGGCTTCTTCAAAACAATTTGGTTCAATTGTAGATAAGAGTGCTAGGTGTGTTTGTTCTAGTGAACGGATTTTTCTTCTAGTCTCAACTCCTGCATCTTTGTTTCCAATAATCTGATATGAAGGATGATTCTTCTGTACTCATTTGCTAGGTGTCTTTGGAGATACTTTCTAAAATTTCTCTTCTATTTTTGTCAGATTCTCTTCATCTTCCTCTTCTACTTCCTCTTCTGCTTCTTCTTCTTCAAAACATTGATTTGTTTTCTTCTTCCTTTGATTATGGTTTGCCTGTTTCATCAATTGTTACATTGATTCTTTCCACAACTTTATTCAATCTTAGATTGTAACACTTGTATGCTTTCCTTGTACTTGAGTAACCAACAAGTACACCTTTGTCCACACAAGATCCAAACATTCTAATTCTACCATCTTCTCTTTTGATGTAGCATTTACTTCCAAAAACTCTGAAGTGCTTCACATTTGTTGGTCTTCCTTTCCATAGTTGTTACACATAAAAAATACTCATTACGATGATGGCCTAGTGTCGCCATTATCATATTGCAACTGTCGCATTTTGGCCGCAAGTGTCTCAAGTGTCACGAAAATATACTGCCATACTGTCTATGTCATGCCCATAATGACATCAAAAGGACACTTAAAACACCTCAAAAGACTGGTTTTGAAGAAGAGAAATGATTTAACAAATAGTAAAAACCTTTTGTCATTGAAAGAACCACTTAAAAATGGATTTTAGAGAGGAGTGCTCCCCTATACACTAACGGGGAGCTCTAATGCTCTGTGCACCCTTGTAGGGGAGTGCTATAGAGCTCTGGTGTCCCTTTTGGGGGAGCACTACCTTTTCTTAGCGAATTTTGACTTGTTGAGGAAAATCAGGAAGAGATCCCTTCAATCTCTGAAGGCAGTTGGATTCAAATATTGGGTTAGGCCATGATCTTAGGGATGATCCATAGCTGAAGGAGGATAATCCTCAACTTACCCCAAATATCTCTCAAGTGGTTGGGTCTCTCCAAGCCTATATAAGGAGACCTTCTCATGGTGAAAGGGGGGTGAAAAGTATTGTAAAGCATCTAACTTATGATCTCATGAGAGAGATGCCATCTGAAAAATCTGCATTCTATGTGTGGACTATTTGAGAAAGGGTTCAGATGAAGAGAGCTTGGTGAAGTTGTTGCACTCACATCTATGGTTGTAAGTATTCTTCATTATTGTTCTCATCAATATACAATATGCTTGGCTCGTTTCTTTCAAGTCCGTGTTTTCTCCATATGAACTTGTCTTCAGTAGATAGATCTATATTTGAGCTAATCTTAGTAGAATAGGAATTCCATTGTATCTTTGTTTTTTCTACAGGATCCGTCAGGGAGCTCGGGATCGAAGCTCAGCCTGGACTTTGTAAGGACAAACATCGTTAACAAGATACATGTCTTTCTTCTTCTCCTTTGTATATAAGCTTGATTAGATCTAAAAGGATGTCAATGTCCATGTTAAGCACCTTTCTGTCTTGGCCTTAGAAGTCTAGAGACCAAGAGGAAATCCACTTGTCCACAGGGGGATTCTCCTGTAACAGAAATTGGCAACTCCACTGGGGAGTAATCGAAGCTTTCAATTTTGGTTTTTCTCATAGATCTTGTCTTAGAATTTGTTATTTTAAGACCTTATTCATCCCATGTGTCTGACTGAATGTGTTGATTGAATCCTTCTTCCATCACACACACTGTGAATGCCAAAGTTTGACTGAGTTTTTGATTTTTTGAACATTTTTTTGGAATTTAAGACACCAACGCTCCCCTGCCCATGTTATCAGAGCGTTGGTGCTCCCTGTTGGCCTTACACAGAGCACTATAACGCTCTAGTTCCCCTTACACCAGAGCGTTATCTTTTCTTTGCAAAAAATCTTCTAGGGTTGTATCCTTTGAAGTCCAATCTTTGTTTTTTATGCTTGCTCAGATCTTCTTTTCCTCGGTACACCTTTCTATTGACCTTCTATACTCTGCTTTCTGAGATTTAAGCACTTTGTTGTTCATATTTTTGACCTTTTCCCTTATTTTGAGTTTTTTTCATTGAAAGCTTGGAATCAATTCACTGTTTTCTTCTCTCTTATCTGACCGAGTGAAAACTGTGGTGAGGAACATCAGAGATCTGTGAACCATCATGTTTGGTTCTTTGAGGTCATTTTCTCAACATCTTTATTTTGTTTGAGATTGTTTGGTTCTTTTATATTCTTGGTTTTTCTCTTTGCTTCTTATCAAATCACGGTGAGAGTGTGTTTTGTTTGTGTGTAATATGCTTTTGATTGTCTGAATCTCATTAATTTTAAAATCTTATTGACATTAGAAGTTTCGTATCACATTGACCATCATTCGTATATAAACAAAAAACATATTTTAGTGATTGGTTTGAATATTAGAAGGATTTTCTAAAATATTTTAGCATTGCTTTACGTTTGATTGAGAAACAATTGCATGAGGATGTTGCATTAGTGTTTGATAGTGAAATTTTTTCTCCTTCCCTTAAATAGACATTCATCGAACGAAAAGATCATTTATCATCTCTTATGCATTTTTGGGAATTGAGTCTTAATACCATCAGTTTCACTTTCATACACCCCTGAGTAAAGAACAACTGTAAAATGAATGCTAATTAAAATAAATCTAGAACTTTTGTTTTTAGAATCTTCCACCAACATTAGACTAGGATTATCACTTTGGATTAGGCAGTGAGCACAACTCTCCAACATATTCAAAACAAGCAATAGCATCTTGCGGTAGGGAGAGAAAATCCAATTGTCCTATAGGATTTTTGGGATCCCCCTCTCACATAGGGGTTACGCACGAGGTCGCGTTCGAGAGAGCTACGAAGATGATCCCTCCATGGTTTGACTGATCGTAGTAGTCGGATCGTATATTGGGGGTCACTTGGAGGTATACCCACGATTATGTGTGGGAGCCTCTTGAGTTGATTTCAGACTTGTTATCCTACCCATACGTTTGGACTGGACTATCGACTATACCCGCCCAGGGGCTGACTGCGAGTTGGTGTCCTTAGTTTCCATAATATTTAGGTACTTACACAATGTGACGGTGAAGGGAAGTCTTCGCTGTACCTGGAACAGACTGTGGTCAAACTCACTCGGGCTCCTTGGAGGCTAAATCCACAAAAACTACGTGGAAGCTTGCACCAAGGCATAAGTCCGTTAATCAGGTCACCATCATAATTGTTCCACCATTCCTAGCCCCTTCTTGAATTGATCACACGACGTTGAATTTCATCACCAACTAGTACCATCATCGAGAGAAGGTTTTGTTTGCTTGGTGTTGATTCCTCGATTCTTAGTGTGTGCTGTTTATTTTCATTAGTTGGCCCTAGAATTTTAGCATGTGGTGTTATTCTCCAAAATTGAGCCTATAGATGATAAAGGTCTTCGTCGATCACGTAAGATGCAAGGGTTTCCTCTGAAAGGCTACCAACCCTTACTTCCTAATTCTCTGGAAGACAACTACCGTGGAGTGGTAGAAAATCAATCTGACGCTGGGAGTGTTGTTGCTCCTTTGTTAGACAATCCAGAAGGTGCTTTGGTTATGGTCGAGAATCCCACCCCTCACACTACACCTATGTCAGCAACCCCTCTCGAACCACTTTTGCTTCATTTAGACTCCCTTGGTAACATCATAAACGAAGAGGTACCACGATTACCCGAGAGATATTTCATCGAAACATATATGGGATCCACAGAGCCAATCTTCGGTGATGACTATAGGAATCCTATTCGTCCTACCATTGCAGTAGACACAAATCCCACACCTGCTTGTTCCATATGGAGGAATTCATCAGGACGCGATATCTATGAGCATTTCGAATCTATTCAACATTCCTTTAATCCTCATGACCCTCCTACTGTTGAAACAATACCATCCGGTCAAACTATCAATCACCCCATCGATCATGTTATTAACTCTATTTTTACGTCAGCACAAGTCCATCCTAATGTTGGACTTGTCACCCCTACTCATACCCAAGGCACTTCAATAGCTACTCCCATTTTTACAAACTTTAACCCTACAACTCCGCATGTTCCGCCCAATTTTGCGGGGACATATTTGCACCATAGAATGGAGACCCTTGCCAACCAAATACAACCAACTGGAGGGTATCCTCCATCTAACAGAACTATCCCTACTGGAGGACCACCATCCCATGGTGGGCCTACCCCTCCTGGGGGACAACCACCTTTCTCGGTTCCTCCCGTGGGGCAACCTCCTTTTGTCGGTCACACTCCGGTCATTAATCCACCGCTGATGGGGGGGAAACCTTCGTTTGCTGGAAACCCTTCACAACCCTAGGGTGCACCTTCAGGGGGCATGTTTACCCAACCCCACATTGGGGTGCACTCATATAATAACCCATAAGGAGGAGTATTAAATCTTGTTCCTTTCGGACTATCCTATGGACAACCTTATCCGGGTGTCCCAAACACCACCTAGAGTCCTCAAGGACCACAACCTTACCCTCCCCAAGGGTCTAATGTTTATCCTCCCCACAGGCCTAATGTGCATCCGCCTTCCGGGTCAACTTCTTACCATCCCCAAGGGAAAAACGTTTATCCTCCCCCTGGGCAAGTAAATTATCTGGCTTATAATACACAGAACCCACCGGGGTATCCTCCCTATGCAAATTTTCCTCAACCTCCATCAAACCCTAGTTATACTAGTCAGCATCAACCATATGTAGGAGGATCTACTGGATATAACTATCCACCTAACCCAATCTACGGTCCTACTGGTGTCCCTATGCCACACCAGTATCACCCTTAGGTTAACTGTCAACCACCATTCCTTGCGACTTTGGATCTGCCAGACTTATCTTGGTTGACTAATGATCCTATACTACATTCTCCTTATTGGCCAGTGATTCCGGCTAAATTTCCTTCTGATATCCCTAAATTGGACGACAAATTTGGAGAAGATCCAAAAAACCATGTCATGACCTTCCATTTATGGTGTTCATCAAACTCCTTAATGGACGATTATGTACATTTTCATCTTTTCCGATGAACACTTATGGGCTCGGCAACAAAATGTTATATCGAACTACCATGCGGTTATTTTCAAGACTTCAACTCCCTTTCCATGTCCTTCCTCATGCACTTTCAACTACCCATTCGATATGAGACGGGTACTGAACTATTGACCTCCCTTCATGAAACGAACTCCGTGCACATCTCTGATCATATTCATGAATGGAGATGACAAAAAATCTTGATCAAGGCAATCATTCCCGACCAATTATTGGTGGAATGGTTCACTAAATCACTGTTACCCCCGATTGCTCGTGATGTTGCCATGGGTGGTGTATTCATCGAGGAAGAGGCCATTGCTCGGGCTCAGTACTTAGATTTTGTTTATTCATAATCTGGTACTTTGTACGAGTTGATACCTGATGCTACCCATGCCACTACTGATCCATCTAAACCATCATCTACTTCGCATGCAGATGGAGTTATTGGCTCCGTCAAAACCCAATTTACTTCCCAGTCGACTAGAATGACACAACGATCTGCTTCGACATTTTCTCCCAGTTCGACCACACCCTCCTCTACCTCCCCCCAAACTCAAATATCTGAGGTGAATGTAATCCAATATGCCCCTTCACAACAATCCAGAGGTAAAAAGAAGACAAAAAATAAACTGAAAAAGAATAATAATAATGAACAACTGAAGAATCAAACTGAAACTCCTACTACCGAAAAGCAGCCCCAACGGAAACCAAAATTCCCATGTCTCATTTGTGGTGACGATCACTACACTCGAGATTGTCCACATCGCGATACAACGACAAAACTTTTTAAAGGGAATTCACAACCCGTTGTGCTTACTCATCCTTTTCCGTAGCAGTAGTCCATGGTTTCTCAAACCCCCACTCCTGGGGACAGTTCTAGCCAATCCCATGATGAGGCCTCGACGAGTGCCCGTATTTACATGTTTAACGGGATTGATTTGACCACTCGCTCTATGACATACGACAAACCGGTTAAACCTGACAAAACAAAGGCCACTAATGGTTCTTCATTGGATCCATCACCATCCTCCATCAGTCCTCCATTTGTTATTCCTCTTTCCGGATCACTTTAGATCGAGAAACCCTCATTTGACTCTATATTACGCCCTCCCAAGAGCACTATTCGAAAATCTACCTTCAATCTAGTTCATGGGCTGCCCAAAACTACAACATCATTGAAGATTTGGCTCAAGCACCATGTGCTATGTCTGCGTTAGAAGTTCTAAAACACTATCCCAGTCAACGTAGAACACTCTTGGCTTCCATTGGCACTTTTGATCCCAAGTCATCTAATAATATCACGTTTAATCTAGATAATTATAAGTCTTGACTCTCCCACCAACTAGCTTTTCAAATTGATGTTGTTGTCCACAATCAACAAATCCACTGAACTATCTTAGATGAGGGAGCCTCTACTTGTGTCATGTCTTTGGCTTGTTGGAAAGGCTTGAAATCACCTACCCTTAACAAATCCCCTATGATGTTACGCACTTTTGATGGGAAAGGTTTTCATCCTCACGAACTTTTATAGTCCTTAGTCTTTCAGTTAGGCGGCAAAATTGTTACTGTTGACGTCGAGGTGGTCGATGCTCCCCTCAATTACAACTTGTTACTCAAAAGAAGTTGGTTCTACGCTATGAATCTCGTTGCCTCATCGGTGTTTTGATGTGTACAATTCCCTCATCAAGGCAAAATTGTCACTATCGATCAACTAGATTTCTGTACACCCGATGCTCGTGCTCCTACTACCAACAACATTCCTTTCCTGGGAGATCACAAGATTACGTATGAAATCATTGGTGTTGTCTTGTTGAAATATTCTAGCCTTATGGGTACCTTCCCTATACCACTTCCACCCACCACGCATCATATTTCCACCATCAATATGATTTCGACTACGGCTTATCAATATCTGGAATCATATGACCCTTGGATTGTGCCTAGTCCTCTGGAATTCGATGCACTAGGTGACACCATGCCACTTAGTCCAGCTAAGGCCACATACGTTGCTATTCAATCTGCCTCTCCCTCCTCGGATGACCAACATCTATTGGCACCCGATACCTACTCAATGCCATCATGGTTAAATTCCTTATCGTCTGCCATCGATTACATTTCCCAAATTTTTCGTTCTGACAAATCTATAATGGAAATGCTTAGCATTGATGACGTACCTTGGGATGATAGCCATCATTGATCCTCTTTTCTTCCACCTCTCAAAGAAATTCACGGAGACATACACTCTGTCTTCCCTCCTAATGTTGTCCATTTTCCACAATCTCCCATCCTCACACAAGATACACTCTCCGAGAGAAATTTAGGCAACATTTCTACTACAGTTACCATCGATATTTCGATCAAAGAAGGTGTTGTGGAAAACGTTAATCTCGGTGCTAATTGTACGCCCGAGGAGGTGGTATATTATATTGCCTTATTCAAATAATTCTATGATGTATTCACTTGGAGATACGAGGAAATTCCAGGGATCGACCCATCGATCATTGTGAATGAAATAAAAAATTACCCAGGTGCAAAACTTGTTCGACAGAAACTCCGCCCGGTTCATCCTAAGAAAACCGTGGCTATCAAGGCAGAAGTTGAGAAAATTTTGAAATATGGCTTTATCTATCCTGTCCCCTTGATGGAATGGGTTTCTAACCTTGTTCTGGTCGCTAAGAAATAGGGGACCATTCATGTCTGAGTTGATTACAAGGATATAAATAAGGCTTGTCCAAAGGACAATTACCCTACGCCCTTCATCGACCAAATCATTGATAATTGCAATGGTAGCGTAATTTTCTCTTTCATGGATGGAATTTCAGGGTACAACTAGATCGATATTTTACCCACCGATCAGCATAAGACGACCTTCATCTGCCCGTGGGGAACTTTCGCTTATCGGAAGCTACCATTTGGCCTAAAAAATACTAGTGCTACTTTCCAGCGGGCCATGTCCTACGCTTTCCACGATATCAAGCATATTGCAGAACCTTACATCGATGACTTACCTTCCCACTTATCCAATCGATCAGATCACATTGATCACCTTCGAGCTATTTTTCTTCGATGTTGGTTCTACTGTATTCATTTGAACCCACATACGTGTATATTTGTTGTTGAATCCGATCAACTCCTCGGTTTCGTTGTCTCTAAGGACGAGATTTGGGTGGATCCCTTAAATATTAAAGCGATTCTTGCTTTACCTCCACCTAATAATATGACACAACTCCAAAGTTTGTAAGGGAAAGCAAACTTTATTCGCCGCTTCATTTGTAACTACGCTGAGATTACTAAAGGATTCATGCGATTGTTGCAGAAAGACACCCCTTTCATCTGGGATGACACTGCTCAACGATCCTTTGATGCTCTCAAGCATGCATTGACCCATGCACCTTTTTTACATCCTCCAGATTATACGAAGGAATACATCCTTTACTTAGCCGCCTCTGACACCACTATTGCGATGGTGTTAGTTCAAGAGGATCCTAACAGTGAAGAACATGTGATATATTACATGAGCAAGAGTCTATCTGAACCCAAACTCCGATATTCACATGTCAAGAAGTTGGCTCTAGCAGCCATCATCGATGTTAAGATATTTTGTCACTACATATTGCTACACACCACCACCATTATTGCAGACTCAAATCCCATGTATCATATCTTGACACGTCAAGTGCTTGGGGGAAAATACTCCAAATGGATCATCATCATTCAGGAATTCGATCTTGAATTTGCAATGTCCAAAGCCAAAAAGTCCCTGGTGTTTGCAGAGCTTATCTGCGACCTTCCCCATGCCAATGAAGATACTGAACCCAGAGATTCTCTCCCCAATGAAACTCTGTTCCTCATCAGCACGTCTGATTCCTAGCATGGAGATATTCTCCTTTATTTCCAGACCCAACGTTTTCAGCCTGACATCTCTCGTGAAGAACGTCGACATATTCATCACCATTCTCTTCGTTACCTTATCATTGGTGACACTTTGTATCGCCATGGTATTGATACTATCCTTCGACGATGTTTGACTCATGAGGAGGTTGAACGCATTATGAATGACTGTCACCTTGGAGCATGTGGCGGTCACCTTTTTGGGATGGCTACAACCCATAAATTTTTATGTGTCGACTACTTTTGGCCCTCGATTTTCAAAGATTGTATTGAAGCAGTAAAAAAATGCCCACCCTGCCAAGTTTTTACCAAAAATGCACAAACCCACCCTACTCCGCTGCATCCTGTTATTGCCATCGGACCCTTTGCCAAATGGGGTATCGATTTCATGCAGTGTAAGCCTACCTCAGCCAGGGGGAAGGGTTATATAATCATTTCCGTCGATTACTTTACAAAATGGGCTGAGGCTATTGTTACTGGATAAATCGGTAGGTGCGGACACTAACAGATCTCCCTATATCCATCTGGATCTAGAACAAAATAGGACATGACATGACTCTTTCTCTAAGTTGCAGTCATTGAATATACTACCGAGAAGGAAGGAGTGACATACCTTTATATCGCTTCCTTAGGTCTCTGTTGTTCATGCTTCTCTCTGGTGCTCTTATGAAATCAGTTCCAAAACAACATAAAAAAACCAAAGTGAAGATATCAAAGTATATTCAATGTCAACCTATGCATATGATCAAGGAGTTATGCAATAAAATAAGAGTGATTTTATGGGAAAGGGACATGCCGCTATATTATATTAAATGGAAGTAGAAGATACAACCAGATCGCCTTGATGTCGCAAACTTCCTTTTGGTGACCCTTGGTTCCAATACACACACTTTCTCTACATTTGCATGAGGAAGACCCAGTACAACTTGATAGACAAAATAGAGTCTTCAAGCTTCTATCCAAACATAGTTCTTCACACAATTCTTTTACCAATTCTTCATTCAATCTTGCTTAACCTTTTCCATGAGAAAAATTTCAATATATAAGAGAAGGAGAGATGTTTAAATGGATGAGGATGATCCCACTAAATTTGAGAATTCAGTAGGATGCCAACCATGCGAATGCCAACTCATTTTCTAGAAGATTTCCTTCTAGAACCTTCGTAACTTCTTCTCTTTTCCAAGCTTTGAAACAGGTTCGCACCCTACCTATAGAGCAGATTGTGAAAAATTCGCACTCCAAGTATAGGGTTTCCTGCGAGAATGGAGGATTGTCACACCCTATAGCATAGGCAGCCTGCAAACTCATCTTAAAAATATGCTTTTTTGGAAGCAGAGAACAGTCACTTTTCTCAGGCAAAAATTCCTTGTGGGAGCCTGAACACATCATTGTAGAGACATCACCAGAGTGACCAAAATAATGTGTAACAAAATGCCCCCCAAAGTATGAGGCTGAAACTTGTGATAGCCGAAATACTTTGTAAAATGCATGTGTGTGTCAGAAATAAGGAGCGCACCTAATCGAAAACCTGTAAACAACCAAGCATCTATAGAAAATAATACAAGTTCTGAGGTATGCATTCCCATGCTTAGATCACAAATGAATGGAATCATAAATGTAGGTCATGGCCACCAATCATACACTATGGATCCATGTCATCAAAATGCTACATAGCCACTAGGAATACACTGTGGATCTATGTGATAAGACTTGAATTAAGACATAGCCATGCGACATACAAAGTGGATCTATGTGATGATACAAATCATACATACTCCATCGCAGCCTGGATAAAAAAGATGAGACCCAGGGTTTTCAATCCCATCACCTGAAAGTACGAATCTAGCCATGCGATTACATGTGTTGAAGTCGAACATGGTAGAAACCACTTGATTACCGGTCATTAATGAAAACTCTTAACAAATGCGAGGGAAATCACCATTGATGTCAATGACTCCCAAGGTACCAAAGTACAATCCGAACGAATGCGAATGAATGAGATGAAGTCGAACACTCGGTGGAATCTCTTGATCAGGGATCAATGATGTGAAACCCCTGTCAAAAGCGAAGAGACCTACCATTAAGGCATGCAGGTTCTAAGGTACTAAATGATTTCTAAGTCTTATTCCCGGATAATGAGATGGAGTCGACGGAAAATGACTCGTCACAGGAGGGCCTTTATGTATCCCCCATCAATGACATGAAATAAGTAACAGATTTTGAGGGTGAATCAAAGTATGAATATGAGTTGAAATAGACACAGGGAAGGCCGACATAGTAAGAATCAACAACTTCATATGGCTGACTTAATGGAGGGCTCGTTTTAATTTCTCTTGAACATATGAACGACATGACAAAGGACTTTGCAACACTGACTCAAAAACAACCCAATATATGACCTTGTAGAAAGTCAGACGAGAGACAAATGGATTTCCAAACCCGGATTCAAACGACAAATAGGGGGTGTCATGTTTAAAAGCGACGATTACTGCCATTAACAAAAATACGAAAACATATCCCTTTCCCAAAATTTCCCCTACCATCTCTGGCGAGTACCTCTTTATTTTTACACAATCTTAAGGAGGATAACATATGCTTGTCGATGTAATCTCATCCTTCGGATGAGTCCTTCGGAGTATGTTTAATGAACCCTAAGAAGGAGTGGTTTGATCCCATTATGGGTCTTTCGATGTTTGTTTAACGAGTCCAAGGATAGAAAACTTGGGGGTTTTTCATGTTTTGAGAGTCTGAAAAACACTTAAAGAGAACTCTCCTAGTTCCTTTCTCGTAAACGAGTTCGACGAGACCTAAAAAGTGGTAAACTATCGCCCTTCGAATGTTTTCTTCAAATACTTTAACAAGCGTGAAAAGAACAAGATCACTCGACAATCTTTTCGTTTTTATGGAGCGTGAAAAGAGCTTAAAGGATACTCCCTTACATTTGTCATTTTCATGTTACCATGAAGAGTATGAAAATATGAGAAAAAGTATACTCGGTTACGTTCTCATGTATTTTCGAGCGCGAGAACGAACGAAAACTGAGCTCGAGGTTTTTCCTACAAAAACCCTAAAAAAGTAGTCATACATGCGAAAAAAAGAAAAAACACTCGTACCTCATCGTTCAGACTTCAAAGTTGCTATATCTGCGAAAAACCATACTCACAAGGCTATTAGGGTATTAGGTTTTTTTAAGAAAAGCAATAAAAATAATATAAAAAATCAATAAGAAATAGTAAAAAGTGAATAAATATGGGTGAAAATGTCTTTTTTACCATTTCATTGTTACTTTGCCAAAAACGTGTCCAACATACCTCATTTTCCACCAAATTTCTTTGCTCGATTGCGGGAGGCACAAGTGATCATTTGGCAAACGGTTTCAGCCAACGAGGTAATCTCCTGATTTTCCAACTTTTCCATGGTTTACTTTTGATTTTTATTGGCAATTTTTAGAGTTTTGAGTCCATTTTAGGGTCGGTATATGCGCTCAAGCATTCTCCCAGGTGGGCCATTAGGGACCTACGAGAATCTAATATTCTCACAGGTGGGCTTCAATGCACTTGCGAGAATCTCTCACTGTGAAAAAGGTTCACCTGTGAGGGCCGAAAAATGGATTTTTGTGTGTGGTTTTGCTCAATAAAAAATTATGCAAGAGTTTAAAACAAGTTGTTGACTTCCTTCTTATGGCTCCATTGCAGGTGTTGACCATCATGATGTTGGAATGGAGGGAAAGAGAACATGAGGAGGATGATGCCATTGCCGGGAATGACCCGGGTACAGTCGCTGCCCTCCAGGAATGTGGGCTCTTGAAATTTTTTAGGATCCTAGGCATGAGAGCCCAACTCAGATTGTTAGAGTACCTGGTCCACATGTGGGATGTGAATCAACAATTATTTCACGTAGGAGTCCACACACTGACACTAGATATCGAGGATATCTATTTTCTGACGGGGTTGTCATGACGTGGATACCATGCTACTTTGACTGGAGGTAGAGGTGACAAACTTCCTATGAGCGAGTATGTTCATCGTGTTAGAAAAACAGGACCGCGGAGCAATAAAATAAAACAAATGCAGAAACAAAACACAGAAGACACACAATACAAGAGAGACACAGATTTATGTGGTTCACCCAGTGTGGGCTACGTCCACCAGAGAAATTTCCAGGTCCTTC
>SNQJ01S0010977.1:76581-90696 GCA_010110895.2 Picea sitchensis
GTAAAAGTATATTGTAATTTCATTGTAAATCTGGACCGTTCATTATAAGGTCGCAGATCTAACGATAGAGATTATGTTAGGGTTTTTTTCCCTAGAAGGAAACCCTCTTTTATGAGGAAAATGTATTGTGGATATGTATGTTGGCGAGTATTGTATTTTGATAGAGGATACTGTGAGAGAAAGAAGAGGAAGTTACATCGGGTTTTGCTGTAGGTTGTATCCCTTCATTTGCTGGATAATAATAAAGGACCTGGTAATTTCTCTGGTGGACGTAGCCCACACTGGGTGAACCATGTAAATCTATGTCTCTCTTGTATTGTGTATCTTCTATGTTTTGTTTCCGCATTTGTTTTATTTTATTGCTCCGCGGTCCTATTTTCTAACAAAGAGGTCCTCTGAAAGGAGGTCGAGGAAGTGTTGGAATGAAACCGGGAACGAGATGGTGCCCAAAAGGAGTGGAAATGCCAGGAGTCCTGGATGGGATTTGTGTAGGAGCGTGAATAGAAGCATTCAACGCATGATACCCAGGCGAAAGTGTTGGGGTGAATCTAGGAAAAAGCGGCGTGCTAATGGGAGCTTGGCTAGCTGCTGTAATCCCGGTGTGAGGACGCATAGTATCTGTGACCATTGTGTAATGGATCGTTTGTAGGGGGATAGTCAAGATGTGGTCAGCTGGTGGAGCATCTGAACCAGGAAAATAATAGGCAATATTAAAAGGCATTGCGTCTAGATCAGATGTTTCAGGAAGCTCAGGTGTGACAGTGATATCAACGCTTGCTCCTGAGCTAAAGAGATCCCGTCTAAAAATTCTAGTAGTCCAAAAAGGATCTTGACCCCCAGGTTCTGTGAAAGGTCCGGTTGGTAATCCAGAAGACTCAACAACTATTTCTCCGGAAGAATTCACTTGAACAAAACGTCTCTCAGAGTCGGGAGGAAGTCGGAAGTCCTCTCGAGAATTGGTAATTCAGAACTGTTCTAAAGAGTTAGTTCTTTCCACTTGTGGAGTGGCAACGTTTTGGACTTCACTCTGTTGAGGATAGCCCTCTGATGAGTTGGTAGGAAAGGGTTGAGAACCTTCTAGATATTCTGGGGGTAGGCCTTGCATTCTACGTGAACGACGTGGGGGGTCAATTGTGATCGACTTATAATCTTACAAAAAAAATTCTATGGACAACTTAGGTAAACAAACAACATGCGTTAATAAAATCTAGGAAGAAAAACCAAGCAAACAAGACCTTTTAATTCTGAAGTCACTAGTTGGTGATGAAATCCAACGTCATGACGACGAGACGAGAAGGGACTGGGCGAGGGTGTAAAAGTTATGTTGACGACTTGCTTAATGGACTTACACCCTGGTGAAAGCTCCCACACATAATCATGGGTATACCCTCTAAGGATCTCGCGTGAGTCTGGCCAACATCGATTCCAGGTTCCATGAAGACTTACCCCTTCACAGTCACCTTGTGTATGACCCCAAGAAGATAGGATACTAAGTTTACCACAAACAACAATGATGCCTGGGGAAACAGTCGACATTTCGATCCAAACACAAGGGTAGGGTATCTAGCCCGAAATGAACTTGAGAGGCTTCCACTCATCATTGTGGGTATACCTTCAAGTGACCCCTGTAATACATGTGATCTCTACACCGAGATCAACAAAGAAGGGTGAGTACCTCTGTCAATTTCAATGCGACCTCAGGTTTGACCCTTGTGTGAGAAGGGCTTCCCAGGAAAAAATGATTCAAATGGAATTTGACACTCCTTATCACAAGATAATATTGTGTGTTTTGTGCTTTGGAGAGTGTGTTTCACTGTCTATTCCAAAGCTCTAGCCTAGCTAATGTTGGTGTAAAAGAGCCCTAGAAAAAGTTCCTCGTTGAATTTTAAAGTTGCGCAATATTATTAAAGGCTGTTGTTACACAAAAAGGAGACGGAAATTAAACCAATGTTGTGTAAGACTCTGACCCAACAATGTGTAAATATGGATGAATGATATAAATTTTCATTCGATGAATTCTATATACATGAGGGAAAGAGGAGTTTTCCGGAACAATGCGAACTACGATGTACGATCTTTCTTGAAATGTAATATCAAACAATCATGAACAATGCAAATTCCCTATTCGTTTTCTTTCAATATTTGAATGCCAATATTTTTCGAATAAATGATTGCTTAAAAAGAAAAAGAGAAAAAAYCTTTAATTTYTTATTAGAAACCAAGCAATAGGGATGGAACTAAGAAAAAGTAAGCAACCAATGAAAATGAAATACTCAACAAATACCCAAATCGATCTTTCAATGAAGATAAAAATAACAAACTGACAAGACCAGTCTCTTCAAATGCACATGGGTAACAATTTTCCAAGTAATAAGCAATCGAAAAGGACAATTAATCTCAACTTTTAATCCAATCAAAGGCTCTCGACCAAACAAGCACTCGAATTTCAGAATCAGATATTATACCCTTGTTAAGAAAATGTCAAGAGGTAAAAATTGAGAACAAATGATCATGAAGAGTTTTTGATTTCCGAAAACTAATCATTCACAAGATTTGAAGTCAAGAAACAGTCAATCACTGGCCAGAGAAGTTCTTCCCAGACACACAAACAAATCTGGGCATCTGAAGACACAAAAAGACCTAATCCAAAGTTTTTACAAGTGAGTTCACCATCTGGCAGTGGAGTACAATGCGAGAATTAAGGATTCTCGCAGCCTTTACACAGGCAGGGTGCGAGAATGTCGCATTGAACTAAAAACTAGAGTGCGAACTTCAGTGATTCTAGCAAGCCACAGAAATGTACAGTGCGAGAAGGTTTGTAATCAAGCAAATTTTGGAAAAAGGACAAAACTTTTGAGTGAAATTCTGGACCCAGGGAGTCTATAAGGATATCATAAAGACTCAGAGATTGATTGGGACTGAAAAAGGGTAGGTCAAGAGAAAATGGCCAAGAAAAACCACCAAAATGGGTTGTATCCCCAGTGGAGTTGCCAATTTTGTTACTGGATAAATCGGTAGGTGCAGACACTAACATATCTCCCTAGTTCCACCTAGATCTAGAACAAAATAGGACAGGACATGACTCTTTCTCTAAGTTGTAGTCATTGAATCTACTACCGAGAAGGAAGGAGTGACATACCTTTATATCGCTTTTTTAGGTCTCTGTTGTTCCTGCTTCACTCCGGTGCTCTTGTGAAATCAGGTCCAAGACAACACAAACCAACCAAAGTGAAGATAGCAAAGTATATTCAATGTCAACCTATGCATATGATCAAGAAGTTATGCAATAAAATAAGAGTGATTTTATGGGAACGGGACATGCCGTTGTATTATATTAAATGGAAGTAGAAGATACAATCAAATCGCCTTGATGTCTCAAACTTCATTTCAGTGACCCTTGGTTCCAACACACACACTTGCTCTACATTTTCATGAAGAAGACCCAGTACAACTTGATAGACAAAATAGAGTCTTCAAGCTTCTATCCAAACAGAGTTCTTCACACAATTCTTTTACCAATTCTTCATTCAATCTTGCTTAACCTTTTCCATGAGAAACCTTTCAATATATAGGAGAATGAGAGATGGTTAAATGGATGAGGATGATCCCAGTAAATCTTAGAAGTTAGTAGGATGCCAACCATACGAATGCCAACTCATTTTCTAGAAGATTCCCTTCTAAAACCTTTGTAACTTCTTCTCTTTTCCAAGCTTTGAAACAGGTTCGCACCCTACCTATAGAGGAAACTGCGAATAGTTCACACTCCAAGTATAGGACTTCCTGCGAGAAAGGAGGATTGTCACACCCTATAACATAGGTAGCCTGTGAACTCATCTTAAAAATATGCTTTTTTGGAAGAAGACAACAATCACTTTTCTCAGGCAAAAAGTCCTTGTGGGAGCCTGAACACATCACTGTAGAGACATCACCAAAGTGACCAAAATAATGTGTAACAACTATGCCTAATTTTCTGAACGATGGTCGTACCATATCTCTTTTATTTTTTAACCACATCATCACTCATTTTGGTGTACCATGCGCCACTGTCATTGATCACGATTCACACTTTAAGAACCGGATGATGAGTGAGTTGCATGCCAAGTTGGGTTTTCACCATGAAAAATCATCCCCGTACTACCATCAGGCTAATGGACAAGTTGAAGCCATCGAAAAAGTCCTTAAAACTATGATTCAACGTATGGTAGGGGAAAACAAGACATCCTGGCATCTACAACTCTTCTCCACTCTCTGGGCTAATTGTACCTCTATGAAAACCACAACTAGGTTCACTCCTTTCCAGTTAGTGTATGGCATCGAAGTTGTTTTACCAATCGAGTGCGAGATTCCATCTCTGAAAATTAAAGTAGAACTCATGCCCCATAATTCTACCAAAGAAGAGCGTTTCTTACATCTGACCAAGCTGGATGAAACACGTCGTGATGTCGCTCTCATTAACGAAACGCATAAAAAATGGATCAAGAATCAATATGACAAATCCGTTCACCCTCGGATTTTTGCAGAAGGAGACCTAGTCCTTGTCTACAACCAGGCTCATGACAAGTTCAGGACAGGTAAGTTGGAACCTCTGTGGCATGGCCCTTACATCGTGAAATGTGTTTTACACAGAGGTACCTACGAGTTAGTCAATTATGATAGAATATCCCTGGGTGAGCCCCAGAACAGGCTTTACCTTAAGAAGTACTATGCCTAGATCACCTAGCATGTATGCTTTGTACACTATTGTATTTTAGTTTGGTGTGTCTTTTTCTTTTGTGTGCTCGAGTTTTACCCTTGCCACTCATACCGTGTCTTGTGTTTTCATGCGCAGATGATGTCTTCCTTTCCTATCTTTGTCGGGTTTGCGGATGGCGCTAGTCGAGACACCCAGAATGTTGCTTCTGCAGCTTGGGTCATTTACCAGTCTGACGAATTGGTAAGTTCAAGAGGCATTTTCTTAGGATCAGTGTCAAACAACATGGCAGAATATCACGCTGTCATCAGACTTCTAACCGAAGCCTCTTACCTAGGTGTCTCTAGTATGATCGTTAACCTAGACTCACAACTCGTGGTCTATCAACTTAATCGAATCTACGCTATTCACAATCCTATCCTGCTACGTCTCCACTTACAGGTTCATTTCCTTGAACGAATGTTTGATTTTATCGAATACAAACATATTCCAAGAGAACTCAATAAAATTTTAGATTCGTTAGCCAATTACATCATGGATTGGTATCTCACACATAGATAAGGTTTCATCATGGAAAATAAATTGTACACCACATGTAAATTAAAACACATCACATTTAAGACATCATTATTTGCAAATCATTTGGCACTGTAAAAACTTGGAACTGTAAATATATACGGCGTGACTGAAAATGTTTGATTACATTAAAAAATTACATAGAAGGGAAAAATCATGGGTCTTAACACCCATATAACATCGTCTGATAGTTCATACAATCATCAGAGAGTCTCTAATCTCTCTACACTGCATTATGCTGGGAGTAACACATCACTTCCTGGACTACTCGTCTCATCAAAGACTTGACACTCTCAGGCACTTCTTGGGCACCCCCACGGCGTGTCTTTGTAGATGGAGGGACACCTCTTGCCTCCGTAGAGGAGGGATACCCATCGTGAGGCCTTGGAGGTTTCTTTCAACCTCCTGGAGACCTACCACTGCCACCACTGGATCTACTGTGACCTAAGCGTTCCCGCAACGTCCCGACATTGGTATCTCAGCTGAACGTACTGTTCCCTTGTCTGCACGATGAAATGATGCATCCATTATAAACTCTTCTACGTACCCTAAAAATATATATAAATTTTAAAATAAAAAAACACTTGACAAGGTATTGTTTGGTCTCTTACTTGACGCATCCCAATATGCCCCTGCTGGTAGAACCAAATCCATACTTCCTCGGAAGTCCACCTCGGCATACAGGAAATTTTCTATCCAGATATATTGGTGTCTCAGCCAAGCAAAGAAATCATTGGTGAAGTTAAATTCTGACTCTGCTACTAGTCTCAAGGACAGACTAGTCCATCGCTCCATCTGCGGTTCTCTCACTAGCCATACCACCAATTCTATTTGAGGTTGCATTTGATGGATGCGCTCTAAGAAGAATGAGACCAAGAAAGAACCGTACCCAAATTGCTTCTGCCCCGTTATGCATCTTGAAATCTGTTCCTTCACATTCTGAAGAAACCCTGCACTCCAGTTAAATAATGTTGGCTCTAAACACTGCAAACCATAGGCCACCTGAGATCTTGACGCTAGATGAGCACTAGTGCTTCATGTTACACTCGTGATGGAAAACACAATAGACCGAAGAGGTAATTCTCTGATATCTTTGATGGGGATTCTACCTCCCACCAGTCTCGCTCCTGGGACACAATGATGTGCCAGGTACTTGTCCACAGGTGCAGGAAGTGCCCTTTGTCTAGATAAAACAATAGGAAACCCTCTTTTCGAGAGGCTAGTGAAGAAGTACACATCTTCCAACTTGATGGTTAGAAGTTTCATTCCAATTCAGAACCCTTGTTCTGCAATATCCCATAAACTGATCATATGCTCAAGCAGAAGGATTTCTTTCTTCATTTTTTGCAGTTTGAAGAATTTGAGAAGACCACAATATCTCAATGCGGCCTGCATTTGAGGACTCTGCAAAGCGGCCACATCATCAATCTCATGCTCTCATTCTTTCCACTCAATCATGGTTGTTGTCAAAGTCACCTACAATCATCAAAAAAAAAAAAAAAACTTCATTAGTCATGTTTTGGCAATTTTTCGGGCAATTGTAAAAACTTTGAATTTATCATCTATGTTGTTCAAAATACCCACACCTCTTCTATTTCTCATCATTACTTCAATGCAACCTCATAACCAATAGTAAAATGTTTTTAAATCAAAACGAATGTCACCCACAATTTGATGGATTCATGGGCGTTTTTTTGGTTTTCTATTGTGTTTTTTGGGAAAAACGAGCTACCCACTTATGTATCAACATGTTGGCATTCTTTCCATAGCCTTGTGAAGGCGTTTTTATAAATGGGCATCATTTTCCCATTGTTTTGGAGAAGGGACGATTTGATTTAGGTGTTTTTTAGACAACCTAGGGCCTCGGTTTTTACTCATTTATTGCTTTGAAAACAAATTGTAAACCGTGTAATTGAAATAAGGGGAGACAAGCACTTACCTGGTTCAAACGGAAAGGGAAATGGTTGACCGTAGCTCTAGTTCCGAGAAAAACAAGATTCACCTCCAAAACGTGAATTCTCCACTGCTACAAATCCTTGCACAAATGAAATGGTAATTGGCATTTTTCTTGTATTACTATTTATAAAGTTTCATTTTTTCCATGGGTTATAGTTATTTTTGTATTTTGAAAATATTTCAGAGGCCTCATTAATCCCTTGGAATGAGGTTTTGATGTTATTAACAGATTTCAGAGCAGTTCTGATCGATTTTTCATCTTGTCACATTCACGAGCATAGTCTTAGTTCGTTCTCAAGCTTGAAAATATAAGAATGCACCAGGTAAACTTTTATCTCTTTTTCAGACCCACATGGATACACAAAAAAGGAACCCCCTGGAGTCGTCTTTAAGCTCTTTTCAGACTCTCTAAACGTGAAAAGATCGCCGAGTGATCTTGCTTCCTTTCCCACTCGTTAAAAGGTTTGAAAGGGCATCTTTCGAGTGATAATTTATCTTTTTTTTGGCCTCGCGAGACTAACATTACGAAAAAGGACAACACTGGAGTCTTCTTTAAGTCATTTTCAGACTCTCTAAAAATGAAAAACTACCGATTTTACCTTCTCTGGACTTGTTAAAACAAATCTTACATTGAAGGGTCCATACAGGACCAAACCCTTACTTCTCCGAGTTCGTTAAAAAGGAAGAGGAACTTACCGAAGGTAATTTATATCGAGCATGTGTTACCCTCCTCGAGCTCGTTAAATAAAAAAGAGGTACTCATCTATCTGGATGGGGGAAAAATTGAAAGAAGCAAGCCAATCAATTTTTGAGAACGTCACCGGTAATCCTTACAGTCGCCCTTGAACATGACACTTTGTTTTTGCGTGTATTTTAATCCTTTGAACCTATGTATTGAACTAATCCATTGAGTTCCCTTATTCCTTTGGGTCACCCGATGCAAGTCACCATGTCCATTGCATTATCATGTTTTGGTCCATGTCATGTTTTCTGTCATCGTGCCTTAGTTTTCAAGGGAAGTATCTACCTAAAGAGTCAACCACCACAAATCCATGTTTCAATGCCCATGTCAGTCCATTTGATCCACCAATTAAATCTCTGTGTCAATTTTGTGTCATTGATGAGGGATACATCAAGGCCCTCCTGCGACAAGTCTATCCATGTCGACTTTGACACATATCCAGGGATTAGACCTAGAAACCAGTCAGTGCCTTGGGACCTGCATGCCTCAATGGCAGGCCTCCTCACATATGACAATAGGTTTACATCATTGATCTCTGATCAGATGATTCCACGGATGTTCGACTTCAACACATCTATTCGCATTCATTGGAATGTATTATAGTACCTTGGGAATCATAGACATCAATGGTGATCTCCCTCGTGCTTGTTAACGATTTACCTCATTGACCGTTAATCAAGTGGTTTCTGCCATGTTTGACATTAGGACATTTATTCACATGGTTAGATTCATACTACATCGGGATCGATAAGAAGACCCTGGGTTGAGTCATCACTCTGATTCCTGCTTGGCCCAGGCTGTGAAAGTAGATCATTTGAGTACATTGAGTTGCATAGATCCACTCTGTATTGGTTCATGGCTATGTTTTGTCATCTCGTAAATCCACTGTGTAATTCTCATGGCTACGAACAATGCATGTCATGAAAGTATAGATCCACATTGTATATTTGGTGGCTATACTCTTCACTCAATATAATTATGGATCCGCAGTGTATTTTTGGCGGCCATACCTTGAAAGTATTTATCATTCAAGCATAGGTATGGCTGCCTTGGGTTTGGAACATGTCTTAATATTTGTTTGATGGTTGTGTGCAACTTCTATCAAGTTCTTTGAGTCTGTACCCTTGCTTGAAAGTCTGCAAAGTACTTCAGTTGTTAGTTCCCATCTTCTAACTTCACACTTTTGGGGGCAATCTGTTACACATCAAAATACTCATTACGATGATGGCCTAGTGTCGCCATTATCATATTGAAAGTGTCTCATTTTGGCCGCAAGTTTTGCAAGTGTCACAAAAATATACTACCATACTTTCTATGTCATTCCCATAACGACATCAAAAGGACACTTAAAACACCTCAAAATACTGGTTTTGAAGAAGATAAATGATTTAACAAATAGTAAAATCCTTTTGCCACTGAAAGAACCACTTAAAAATAGATTTTAGAGAGGAGCGCTCCCCTATACACTAATAGGGAGCGCTGACACTCTATGCACCCTTGTAAGGGAGCGCTATAGTGCTCTGGTGCCCCTTTTGGGGGAGCGCTGCCTTTTCTGAGCGCGTTTTGACTTGTTGAGAAAAACTAGGGAGAGATCCCTTCAATCTCTGAAGGCAGTTGGATTTGAATCTTTGGTCAGGCCATGATCTTAGGGAAGATCCATAATTGAAGGAGGATAATCCTCAACTTACCCCAAAGATCTCTCAAGTGGTTGGGTCTCTCCAAGCCTATATAAGGAGACCTTCTCATGGTGAAAGGGGGGTGAAAAGTTTTGTAAAGCATCTAACGTATGATCTCACGAGAGAGATGCCATCTAAAGAATATGCATTCTATGTGTGTACTATTTGAACAAGGGTTTAGACGAAGAGAGCTTGGTGAAGTTGTTGCACTCACATCTATGGTTGTAAGTATTCTTCATTATTGTTCTCATCAATATACAATATGCTTGGCCTGTTTCTTTCAAGTCCGTGTTTTCTCCACATGAACTTGTCTTCTATAGATAGATCTATATTTGATCTAATCTCAGTAGAATAGGAAGTCCATTGTATCTTTGTTTTTTCTACAGGATCCGTCAGGGAGCTTAGGATCGAAGCTCATCCTGGACTTTGCAAGGAAAAACGTTGTTAACAAGGTACATGTATTTCTTCTTCTCCTTTGTATATAATCTTGATTAGATCTAAAAGGATGTCAGTTTCCATGTTAAGCACCTTTCTATCTTGGTCTAAGAAGTCTAGAGACCAAGAGGAAATCCACTTGTCTGCAGGGGGATTCTCCTATAACAATAGCTCATAGGGAGTTTTATCAGTGTTGTTTCTGAGCATTACTCTATTTTGAATGTGAACTGTTGTATGCACTTCCTGTGTCCAAAATATATCTGTCAATTTGGAATAAATTACCATTGTTTGAGCCATGTACTTTCCTGTTCTTTCTTTCAACAACTCCATTCTGTTGAGGTGTCCTAGCAACGAAGAATTGCCTTTTTATTCCATGACTATTGCAGTAGTCCATAAATTCCCTTGAAGTGAACTCTCCTCCATTATCATATCTTAAGCATTTGATTCTTGAATCCATATCATTTTCAACCATTTCCTTGTAGATCTTGAATTTTTCAAAAGCTTCTGACTTGTTCTTGAGAAATCAAACTGCAGTTATTTTTGTATAATCATCAACTAATAACATAAAGTATCTCTCACCTTTTAAGCCCTTTGTTGTAGTTGGTCCAACTATATCAGTATGCACAATTTCTAGTGGTCTTGTTGTTGAATATTCCTTTGATTTGAACCTGGTCTTTGTTTGCTTTCCTTGTTGACAATGCTTGCATAAAGTGTTTGTTGGTTTCGTGATCTAGGAAATTTCTCTGACTGCTTCTCTTTTGTTGACTTTGACAAGGTTATAAAAATTCATGTGACCCATTCTTCTGTGCCATAGCCAACTTTCATCTTCCTTTCCTAAACAACACTTTTCATTTCCAATTCCACTTAACACATATATGTTGTTTGAAGTTCTTGTAGTTGTACCGACCAATTTCCCTGAACCTTCTATTCTTATCTCACACTTTTGTGAATCAAAAGTAACTTTATGACCTTGGTCACACATTTGACTCACACTTAGAAGATTATGTTTCATATCTTCTACCAATAGAAAAATTTGTGTCATTTTATTCTTGTTCCCATTTTGGACTGTGCCTTCTCCAATGATTTTGGTTGAATTATCATTTCTGAAGGAGACTAGTCCATTTATTTCCTTTTGCAGTGTAAGAAATTTGTCTCTATCACCTATCATGTGTTTTGAACACCCACTGTCAACATACCAACCGTGTTTCTTCTGCTTAGCTTGTAGAGCGACTGCGCATTCTTCATTGCTATACTGATCTTGCTTTCTTATCCATGTCATTTTCTGAGGTTCTTGTCTGTGACTGTTGTTATTTTGTTGAGTTTATTTAGGAGGGACTGTCATTCTACAATTTTTGGCCACGTGTCCAAAATTGTTACATTTGTAACATTCCACTTCAATGCTCAAAGATTCAAACCTGTTATAACTTCTTCTTTGTGTTTCACTAGGTCTTCTTGAGTAACCCCTTTGTGTATGACTGCCAAAGTTGTTATTGTTCTTGTTTTTAGCTCTGCAATTCACAACTTTATGTCCAAAATTACAAAATTATTACATGCATAACATAAACCAAAAAATATAATTTGATACCTGGGAGTCGAAGATCTTCTGAAAGAAGGTGCTCTTATGAAACCTTCTTCTTCTTGAGGCCTATCTGTCTGTTGTTGATTCTGAAATCTGAATCTTCTCGGTGGAGGAGTGTCCCTGTAATCTTCCTTGTACATATTCCTATCCCCTTTGATTGTTTATGCATAATGTTTTTGGATTTGTTTATTGCTATGTTGTTTTGGAGCTTGATCCCTTTTCTGTCTGATTGTATCCAAGTCCAGACTTGTCAAGATGAGATTTTTGACTGCTGATAATGTCATCCAGAACTTTTGAGCTATTCTTCATATTTTTCTTTTGAATATCCTTTATTAGTGTGATAATCTATGCTTCCAAGTTTCCAATGATATTGTCCTTTTCTTCTAGTTGTTCTTTGAGTGATTCTTCAATTCTTTTATCTTCTTCTATTTGAACCTTCAATCTTGTGATCATTTGTTCTAGTTCTCGAGTGTCCTTTTTCTTGTCTAGTTCTGCTTGTAGTTTCTTGTTTTTCTTCTTTTCTCTTCTGATAACTTCTATGGCACACATTAATTCTTCTCGATGGTCAAATTCTGCCTCTTCAATTTCATCTTCGACTTCTTCATATCCTTCTTCGACTTCTTCACATTCTTCTTCATAGTCTTCTTTGTAAGAATCTTTTACTGCCCTGAATATAACTCTTCCAATCTCACTGTCATTGATTTCATCTTCATCTGATGATGAGATGTTTTCTTTGATGCATAAGAGTTTCTTGAAATCTTTCTTTGTAGTTCTTTTTCCTTTATATGTGTGTTTTCCTTTTGAGTAACCTTCATCATTTCTCTTTTTCTTATGAGGGAATTTGTTAGAAAAATGACCAATACCATCATAATTAATACAAATTAAAGGAATTTTACCTCTATACCTACCATTGGTTCTTGTTGGTTGTGGAGCCTGATTATCTTCTTGATTTAGAGGTCTTTTACTTTCAGCCGTGTTTATACCCCATGAAGTATTTACACCCCAGAAGTATGTACACTCTTCCACGCGGGGGAGTGCAGAGGTGGGGTACCCCCTCTGCGGGGTCCAGAGGGGGATATCCACCTGGTTGGGGGGTTTGGGGGCAAGTGGGCCCCCAGTGGAGGTTCAGGGGCGAAGCCCCCGAAGGAAAAAATGCCTTGTAAATGTATATTGTAATTTCATTGTAAATCTGGACCATTCATTATAAGGTCACAGATCTAACGATAGAGATTATGTTAGGGTTTTTTTCCCTAGAAGGCAACTCTCTTTTATGAGGGAAATGTATTGCGGCTATGGTTGATGGTGAATATTGTATTCTGAGATAGGAGACAGTGAGAGAAAGAAGAGGAAGTTACAACGGGTTTGTTGTAGGTTGTATCCCTTCATATGCTGGATAATAATAAAGGAAGGACCTAGTGATTTCTCTAGTGGACGTAGCCCACACTGGGTGAACCATGTAAATATGTGTCTCTATTGTATTGTGTATCTTCTATGTTTTGATTCCGCATTTGTTTTATTTTATTGCTCCACAGTCCTGTTTTTCTAACAACTGGTATCAGAGCGAAAGATAATTCGCAGGAAAAGAGGGTTCCTAGTTCGAGTGGGAGCAATGTCGGAAGATGGAAAGTTTAGGGTCAAGAAATTTAACGGCCAAAACTACTAGTTATGGAAGATGCAGATGAAAGACTATTTATATCAGAAGGATCTATTCCTACCATTGGGAAGAATAACAAATAATTCGGGGGCTACGAAGGACGAAGAATGGGAGATTCTTGACAGAAAGGCTCTAGGAACGATACAGCTGAGCCTGGAAGCGTCGGTGGCTTTCAATATTTCAAAAGAAAAGACAACGAAGGGTTTGATGGATGCGTTGGCCAAATTGTATGAAAAACCCTCGGCATCCAATAAGGTATTTCTAATGAAGAGATTATTTAATATGAAAATGTCAGAAGGTGGGTCTGTTGCGGATCATTTAAATGATTTTAATACTGTTACTAATCAACTAAGTTCTGTAAAAGTGGACTTTGATGATGAGGCCAGGGCTCTTCTAATCTTGTGCTCATTTCCAGAAAGTTGGAACGGCTTGGTCATGGATGTAAGTAACTCTGTCTCTGGTTCAAATACTTTAAAATTTGATGATGTTGTTGGTGCTATCCTTAGTGAGGAAATTCGATGGAAAAACACAGGTGAGACAACAGGAAACACGTTGAACATGAAGAACAGGGGAAGACAGAAGGATAGAGGAAAAGGTTTTGGGAACCGTGGGAATTCTAGGAAGGGCAGATCCAAATCCAGACTTGGAAATATAGACTGCTGGAATTGTGGGAAGAAAGGACATCTGAAGAAAGATTGCAGAGCTCCAAAGAAACAAAGAGATGGACAGCAGGAGAGAAATCAAGAAGCAAATGTAACAGGTGATGTGTTACAAGATGCTTTGATTCTTTCTGTAGATAATATTTCT
>SNQJ01S0010977.1:90706-126345 GCA_010110895.2 Picea sitchensis
AAAATTGCCTTGTAAATGTATATTGTAATTTCATTGTAAATCTGGATCGTTCATTATAAGGTCACAAATCTAACGATAGAGATTATGTTAGGGTTTTTTTCCCTAGAAGGCAACTCTCTTTTATGAGGGAAATGTATTGCGGCTATGGTTTATGGTGAATATTGTATTCTGAGATAGTATACCGTGAGAGAAATAAGAGGAAGTTACAATGGGTTTGTTGTAGGTTGTATCCCTTCATATGATGGATAATAATAAAGGAAGGACCTGGCAATTTCTCTGGTGGACGTAGCCCACACTGGGTGAACCATGCAAATCTCTGTCTCTATTGTATTGTGCATCTTCTATGTTTTGATTCCGCATTTGTTTTATTTTATTGCTCCATGGTTCTGTTTTTCTAACAGTTCCCTTGTTTAGTCTTTTGACGAAGTTGGCCACTTCTTCATCATCTTCTGAGACGTCGTTGTTGCTGCTATATTCTTCTTATTCCTTTTTCTTTTGCTTTGATCTTTTGGACGCTTTGAAGGTTGCTTCTTTTACATCTGGATTTTCCTGTTCAGTTCTCATTTCATATGCTGTGAAGATTCCATGCAGTTCATCCATACTTATTGAGTTCAGATCCGATCTTTCTTCCAGTGCTGATATCTTAGGGTTGAATCTCATAGAAAGAGATCTTAGTACCTTTTGAACAATGACAGATTCTTCAATTTCTTCTCCCAATCCTATGATTTCATTCACTGTTTCGTCAACTCTTAATAAGTAGGTTGCAATATTCTCATCTTCCTTCATTTTTAGTTGCTCGAACTGACCTCTGTAAGTTTGAAGTTTTGTTGCTTTGACTTTTGTATCTCCTTCATAAATATTTCTAAGCTTATCTCTTTGGTGGATTTACAATGTGCAACATTGGTGAATACTGTTTCACTAAGACCATTCAAAAGTGCATTTGTAGCTTTGGAATTATTCTGACCAAGTTTCACTTATTTTTCATTTGTTGGTGGAACTTCTGGTAATGTGTATCCATCTACAATTGATTGCTAAATTTCAAACCCCCGTGCTTGTATATATGTCTTCATCCTTATGCTCCAAAAATAATACTTTTGTCCATCAAAGTATGGTATTCCATTTTTATATGAGTTGGTACTCTCCATGATCTACCTTTCAGTGGTTAAACTGATTTCTGAAGGAACCTTCTCTGATACCAATTGTTGGATTACTGAGAGGGGGGGTGAATTAGTAATAGCGTAATTATAATCCTTTTTCTCCAAATAATCCAAGTGTTATATCAATGTAGAATTATTATCCAATAATGAGCAATAATAAATGAACAATCACACAGAGACACAATACACCAGTGTTTTACGTGGAAACCCAAATCGGGAGAAAACCATAGAATGCTTTATCTTATATGTCTTGAAGAATTACATTCATTGGAAGCACCAAATTCCTTTGTTTTCCAGCTGCAACTGGAAGGAGGCTCCAACCCCCTAGTTTCTCAGGCTACAACCTAAGGGAAGCTCAAACTCCCCAATTCTCTGGCTACAACCAGAAGGAGGCTACAACCCCCTATGTTCTTCGACTACAACCACTTGTCCTTTCCGCGTCCAACTGCCCTAAAGTAGAATTAGAATGATGGAACCATTGTCACACTATCACTGTGAGATATACCACTGTAAACATGTACCAATAAACCTAAACCATGCATCAACTTGTACCTCAACCTGTAATCAATTTGTACCATAAACAGGTGCATCAACCATGCACCAATCTGTACCAAACAATCTGTAATCAACTTGTACCATAAACAAGTGAAACCAACCATGTACCACATATGTACCAATGATGTTTCAAGTACTCATCAATATGTATCAACATCATCAACTATACACCTCATGTATGTGTCAACTCATCAACTACTAGTCTCAACCATGTACCCAACTTGTACCTCAACTAAAATCCCTCATCAATTTCATCATACAAATATGATTTGTAACTCTATAATAGGCCTAGTGTATATGATCACATACCTGCAAACCTTCCTTAACTTTAACAATAAGAGACTAGCATTTTCATCAAACGTTTCTTTAGTCTCACAAGACTAGTTTTGGATTAGTCAACAACCCTAACTTCAAATAATAATAACTTTGTACCTGTAATGAATAAAGATCTGAAACTGATACACAAATTTATTCAATGTGTTTTATGCAATTCCTCCAGGTTTCACTACTTGGAACCTCTCATAAAAGAAGTTATGGCAAAAATGGCACAACTTGCTGAATTTTGGTTTATTCTAGAGAGATACCTTGTAGAGCGTGCCCCACACAAAATATTTATTGAATTGATCTGAAACTGTTACACAACATACTAAATACTGTACTCTAACCAACACATTTTGTCTTACTAAATTTGGATCTGTTATGAAGAAGTTATGACGTTTTTACCCAAAACACTTGTTTTTTACTAGTTTCAGGACTAGCCACAAACCCTATTTTCCACTCAGTGTAACTCCAAAAATACAACGACCCACAAGATTAATTTTTTACCATAGATACTTGGATATGTTTCCTCAATGACATATAAATTTCACGGTCTGATTCATTCCAGAAAAAAAAGTTATTGCGAAAATGGTGAGATGACCTGAAAAAAAACATACCTTAGAAAGCATCATCAAAAGAATTTATCCTTCCTTGAATTACGACCTTCTTTTCTTCACTTTCCTCAAAAATTTGGCTTAGATATCCTTTGGTTACCTTAGACACCTATAGGTATTCAATATGCTCAAGTGTGTCTTAAATGAGAGAGCCTTGCCTCTTATTTATACTCTTCAAGTAGCTTCCTTAAAAACATCTTCTAGGTCACTTTGCCCACTTTCCTTATTTTAGGTTTAACCCACTTCTAATTTATCCATTAAGTTTATTATTGAATTAATTTATTTTGTATTCACTTTGAATTATAGTACACTTATCACTTCACATTATTATTTACCTTTTAAAATCTCTTAAACCACTTTGACTACTTTGACCTTTTGGGGCTTCTAGATGACATATGAGGGTCCTCCAACTTCGTAAAGCCATAACTCTCAAACCGTGAGGAGTTATGTGACGTTCCACATACCACCAAAAATGTAATGACATATACCATCCATATAGAATAGTATTACCTGAAAATATATCAAAACTCATACCATTATCCATCAAACAAACTTGGGTTCATTACCCAAACCTAGGTTCTCCAACTTCTCATGGCCATAACTCTCTAACCGTGAGGAGTTATGTGACATTCCACATACCACCAGAAATGGCATGACAAGAACTATCCATATAGGATAGTTTCACTGACAAATTCACTGGTTTTCATCTTATTATTCCACAAATAAGCATGGGTTCTCTAACCATACTTCTAGGATAACTCAATCCGCAAAGCGTCTTCCCGTGAGGGATTTCACCATAAGGGGAAAAATTTGGAGTTCATCCATTTCTACTTATTATCAACCATGATAAGACAATAAGGAGTCATATTTTCATCAAACAATCTTGGGTCCATTACCCAACCTTTGTGAATTCAAGGGTTGACATCAATGACAACCAACCTTAATTAACACTGGGAACTCAATGCAATGGAGACCATTGCTTCCTCAGAAGGGAGGACAAATCTAGGTGGATATCAGTGGACACCCAACTATTCCACTGGCTCGAAAAACAGTTTTCCACCTTTCCAGTTTTTTGACAGTTTTTCGTGTTCCAAACTTCTGGGGCCATTTTGAGGCCTTAAACGACGGTTTTTTGGGGATTTGGGGCCCAAGAGACTGCCAAAAAAACCATTATGGGCTAGTAAAAAATCATTCTTCTCGGTTATACCTTTCCAAGGGTGTATTGAGCACCCCAAACGAAGATCGTATGCAAAAGTTACGCCCCCGAGAAGTTGATGTATCAACTACCCCCATTGGGGCCCTCAAACCTTTTGGATTTTCATATTCAATGGTTAAGGTTTTGGATTTTCCTTATGTTTACAAGGCATTTGGAGCCTCATTGTAATGATTGTCTTCTTGTGAATGCAAGTAGCCATCACATCTCTTCTCAGAGATAGGCTGCCACCATTCTAGTGAGTCTTTCACTCAGTATTTTTACAGTTTTGTACATTTTGCACATTAATAGAAATTTTGTATTATTGTATCTCTGCATTTATATATCTGATATATTTTTGGATATATGATACATCTCTGTACATTTAATTATTATATCTCTTCTATCATTTTGTTCCGAAAATAATCCGGATCAGTGGTATCAGAGCAGGTTGCTCTTTGTCGTTTTTCAATGCATGTCCCCGACAAGGTACGAGTATAGAAAGTTGGGTCTCAAGCTTGTATCTCTTGAGGAAAATTTCTCTCACACACCCAAGAAACCCTCCATGGCAGAAGAAAATAAAAATGATGGAGCAGAAGATTCTATTAATCTGTTGCTTGAGAAATCTCTCATGTGACAGAGGGATGAAATGATGGAGATTTTTTCTTACATTCTTCAACGCCTACCGATAACAATAGACACATCTTAATCAAGCGACCAATTTGTAGGCACCTCACCTTTCAAGGTACAAGTTAATTTTGATATTCCCATATTTGAAGGAAAGATAGATGTATATGCCCTAGAAAAATGGTTAAATCTAGTAGAAGGCTATTTCTTTGTTCACAATTTTTCCGACAGGGAAAAGATCACCTTTGCACTCCTTAAGGCTCTCCCCCATGTCAAACATTGGTGGGAAACTTACTGGGAGAAAAGTTCCATAGAGGAGTATGGAATATATGGGGTCGAGACCACTTGGGATTTTTTGTGTGGATGCGGTCAAGGAACAATATTACCTTGTTGGCAACTATGACGACCAATACATGAGATGGACCACACTATGGAAAGAGGGGCCAAGAAGTGTCATAGTTCACCAATACCTTCCATACCTTGTGCACCAAGTTGGGTATCAAAGCCTCTGAGTGACATCTGGTTCTGAAATATTGTGGGGCTCTACACAGATACATCCAAACTAAAATGGATTTTTTGGACATCTCATGACTGTGTGCTGCTTATCGATATGTTTTTAAAATCGAGAAGAAATTTAAGAACCAAAACAAGACGGAGTTCGGATATGCAAATCCGCAACAAACAAAGTATGGTCAATATGGCCCTAATAACCAGCCTTCAGAAAACCAGTCCAAGCCAGAGGAAAATAAGGGTAATAGAAAGACGAAGAAGGACATTGGGAATTGGTGTGATTTTCACAAAAACCCCTGGCACAACACCAATTAATGTCGCTCAAAAACTTGATTGGTGGTCGAGATCAAAGATAAGGAGTCGAAAATTGATTCATAAAATACCGGTAGAAGACATATCATCGACGCATACATCACTGCCATTGTCATGGTCCCAGTAATTCAATCAGAAGAACCAACAGATCCGGAAGAGGGGGAGCGCCTTTATCATTCATAGATGTGGGTGAAGGCGAACCCACTGCACTTTATTATTGATATCAGAAGCCAAAAGAACCTCATCTTAGCAGAGGTCATCAAACAATTGGGATTGTCGACAACACCACACCCACAACCATACAACATCGGGTAGCTTCGCCAGGGACGAGATCTTCGTGTCAGCCAGTAGTGTCAATTTTCATACAACATACAACCCTTTAAGGATGAGGTATTATGTGATGTATTCCCATTTTATGTATGTGATGTTCTCTTGGGCCATCCATATATGTGGAAGCACCATGCTATCTATTAGTCTCGACCTCGTAGTGTCATTGTTACTCTAGGGTTAATCTCTACATGATACCAGAGGTAGTTCCAACTACCATCCCACCTAAAAATGCTGTAAGGTAGTATCTCATACTACAAAATTCAACTTCTTCACAATTTGTTCAAAAGGTGAACATAAGGAAACTACAACCAGTACAGCCTTGGACCAAACACCTTTTATCCTACAGAAGCAGGTCAAAAAGATTACAGGAAAGCGCAAAGATTCCTTCTGCACATAGTCATCTCATGTAGCTCAACTGGTTGAATAGACTAAACCCTGCCAACAACAGGTTCGTGACATCCTTCAACAAACTAAGCAACACAACTTCTCCAGCAAGGCAAGCAGCTCACCAAGGTTTAGGTTTAGCAAACGCTTCCTCCTCTCCCCCTGAGAACTCAACACAATGGAGACCATTGATTCCTAATGAGGGAGGGTTGATCCACATAGACATTGGTGGCCACCCACCTATTCCACTGGCTCGAAAAATAGTTTTCCACATTGGCAGTTTTTCGACAATTTTTCGGGTTCCAAACTTACGGGGTCGTTTTGAGGCCCTAAACGACATGTTTTTGGGGATTTCGGGCCCAGACGACTACGAAAATAACTATCTTGGGCCACTTGAAAATCGTTCTTCTCGGTTAGACCTTTCCAACAGTGTATCGAGCGCCTCAAAAGCAGATCGTATGCAAAAAATACAACCCTGGGAAGTTGACATATCAACTACCCCCATCGAGGCCCTCAAACCTTTTAGCTTTTAAACTTCTGGGGTTACGGTTTTGGATTTTAATTATGTTTAAAAGGCCTTTGGGGACTCATTTTAACTATCATATTCTTGCGAATGCGAGTATCCGTGACATCTCTTCTTAGAGATCTAGCGAGTCTTTCACTCGATATTTTTACATGAGTTTTGTACATTTCGCACATTAATAAAAATTGTGTATTATTATATCTTTGTGTTTATATTTATGATATATTTTTGTTATATTGTTGGATATATGATACATCTATTTAAATTTATTTATTATATCTCCTCTCTCATTTCGTGCCGAAAATAATCCAGATCAGTGGTATCAAAGCATGTTGCTCTTGATCGTTTTTCAGTGCATGTCCTCGATGAGGTTTGAGTATAGAAAGTTGGGTCTCGAGCTTGTCTCTCTTGAGGAAAATATATCTAACACACTTAAGAAACCCTCCATGGTGGAAGAAAACAAAAATGATGGAGTAGAAGATTCTATTAATCTGTTGCTTGAGCAAGCTCTCACGCAACAGAGGGATGAAATGATGGAGAATTTTTCTCACATTCTTCAATGCCTGGCGATAACAATAGGCGAGTCTTCATCAAGAGGCCACTTTGGAGGCACCTCGTCTTTCAAGGTACAAGTTAATTTTTATATTCCCGTATTTGAAGGATAGATAGATGTAGATGCCCTAGAAAAATGGTTAAATCTGCTAGAAGGCTATTTCTCTGTTCACAATTTTTTTGACAGGGAAAAGATCACCTTCGCACTCCTTAAGGCTCTCCCCCATGTCAAACATTGGTGGGAAAATTACTGGGAGCAAAGTTCCACAGAGGATTCTAGAATATATACGGCCGAGCCCACTTGGGATTCTTTTGTGGATACGGTCAAGGAACAATATTACCCTGTTGGAAACTATGATGACCAGTACATGAGATAGACCACACTGCGGCTACAGAGGGGAAAAGCAGTGCCTGAGTTCACCAATACCTGCCATACCTTGCACACCAAGCTGGGTATCAAAGAATCAAAGCGACATCTAGTTCTGAAATAACATGGGGCTCTACACAGATACATCCAAACTAAAATGGATTTTCTAGACATCTCATCACTGGGTGTTCTTATCGATATGTTGTTAAAATTGAGCATAAATTTAAGCACCAGAACAAGCGGGAGTTCGGGTTTGCAAATCCGAAACAACCAAAGTATGGTCAATATGGCCCTGACAATGTACCTTCAGAAAACTAGTCTAAGCCACAGGAAAAGAAGGGTAATGGAAAGACGAAGAAGTACATTAGAAAATGGTGCGTTTTCCACAAAATTTCCCGGCACAACACCGATGAATGTCGCTCAAAAAAGTCATTGGTGGCTGAGATCAAAGATAAGGAGTCGAACCATGATTTAGAATCTGATTCAGAAAATACTGGTATATGACAGATAATCAACTTAGACCTCAATACTATTGTCATGATCTAAATAATTCAATCAAAAGAATCAACATATCCTGAAGAGGGGGAGCACCTTTTTTTGACAGTTTTTCGGGTTCCAAATATCTGGGGCCGTTTTGAGGCCCTAAACGACGTTTTTTGGGTATTTGGGGCCCAAGCGACTATTTAATGAAATAGTTTGGGCCAGTCAAAAATTGGTCTTCTCGGTTAGACCTTTCCAACAGTGTATTGAGTACCCCAAACAAAGATCGTATACAAAAGTTACACCCCCGGGAAATTGATGTATCAACTACCCCCATCGAGGCCCTCAAACCTTTTAGATTTTCATCTTTCAGGGTTAGGGTTTTTCATTTCCTTATGTTTAAAAGGACTTTGGAGCCTGATTGTAATGATAATATTCTTTCAAATGCGAGTAGCCATCACATCTCTTCTCAAAGATAAGCTGTCACCATTCTAGTGAGTCTTTCACTCTATGTTTTTATAGTTCCGTACATTTCACACATTAATAGAAATTATGTATTATTGTATCTCTGCATTTATATCTCTAATATATTTATGTTATATTGTTGGATATATGATACATCTCTATACATTTATTTATTATATATCTGCTCTCATTTTGTGCCGAAAATAATCCGGATCATTAATAGAAGTTGAGTTCCACTGCATCTATGTTATTGTTCTTTGTATATCTGTGTTAATGTTATAGATATGTGTTTCATTTCGTTCCGCTCATAAATCTATATTAGTGGTATCATAGTGGTTTACTCTTCATTTGTTCTTTGTGCATGTCCCCAACGAGGTCAGGGTATAAGCAGTTGGGACTCGAACTAGTTGAGCCTTTGCAAGATCGGCCTTGTAGAACCCGACGACCACCCATGGGGGAAGAAAAGAGAGACGATGGGGAAGGAGATCCCTTTAAATTGTTTCTTGAGGAATACGTCTCACAACAAAGGAACAATATGATGGATAAATTTTCACAAATCCTTCAACATATGCCAATAGGAAATACATCTACCTCAAGCGAAGGCGTCGCCCCCTTCAAGGTACATATCAATTTTGATATTCCTATATTTGAAGGTCAAATAGATACAGATGTTGTAGACAAATGGTTAAACCTTCTAGAAGGGTATTTTTCTATCCCCAACTTTTTCGATAGAGAAAACATTACATTTGCGCTCCTTAAGGCCGTCCCCCATGTCAAATATTGGTGGGAGAATTTCTATGAGCAAAAGGAAACATAGGGATCTACATTATTTGTAGTTGCACCCACTTGGGGTTCCTTCTGGGATGTTATTAAGGAAAAATACTACCCTGTTGGAAGTTATGATGAATTATATACAAGATGGACCACACTGCGATAGGAAAGTGTAATATCCCTTGGTCGAACCCAAATGTAAATACAATCCAAGTATATTAAGCTAGTGAGATGTTTAGACATCATTTTTTTTAATACACCTTCATGGCATGGTGTGCGCATATACTGCGCAGTAAAGTGATGTAATGTGCACAATTTTGGATACCGCGCGTAATAACTAAAGTGCACGCAACTTTAAAGACATAGGATACAACGCGCGGTAACTAAAGTGTGTGCAACCTTGAGGTCAGCAGATACCGCGCACAGTAACTAAAGTGCATGCAATATTAAGGTCATCGAACCTTTATGTATATGATATGCGTAATAGGATGGTGAGCCAGTATTATAAGAGAAAATGCTTATGTTTTGGAATTAGGCTAGAGTGCCTAGATGTCAAAGGCCAGTGCGCCTATTTTGTATATGTTTCATGATTAATATAAAATACATTGTTGTGCGCAGACCAACCACAATAAAAGAGAAGGGGGGATAGATTCCAACCAAATAGGGAAAGGGAGGGCCTAAAGTTAAGAACGGGGCTAAGCTAGAAAGCTTAAAGACGAAAAGAAATATTATATTAATATTTATTTAAGAACATAAAGTACAGATAATTAATTTATCCTAAGTCCTAAAGTATGGACAAGTGTATGAGAGCACCTTCCAGCATGACAAGTGTCAAGTTGGAGACATGCATACTTATTTCCGAGACTTAGTTCCTTTGGGGGGGATCGACCATTGTAGAAAGGAAAAAACCTTACCATTTTTGGGGCAACCAAGAGAACCAGGATCAATAATACATTCAGTGAGTCCTTGAGCTACCTTGTACCTCTTACCACCGTACCTAGACCAGATCGATAACCATTCCTATTGGTGTACCTATTAGCTTGGGAGCGCGATTGAAGAGGCGGGTTGTCAGGCCCGTGAGAAATTCTCTAAGTGAGAAAATTGCTAAGGATCGATTTCCTGAAGGTGCTAAACTATGGCTATAGCACTCTGAGACTTCCGGTCTGGCCTGTCGCTGAAGCCCTGGAAGGGAAGTGGGGAAGCCGAAGGACTATTGAGTAGAGAAGGGGCACACTTCCTTGGGTGGGACAAGCATGTGGGGAAGGAGAGGTTGTAGGCCATGGTCAAGTGAACACCTGAGAGGGAATATTTCTGGTTGACTGTGAACCTTTAGCCTGGTTAGGAATCCCTTTCCCGGGTGGAGTCTAGTCTCAGCTCGAGGGTGAATCATTGTTGAGAGTGATGAACAATGTAGTCTAAGGCTGGGAGGTTCGTGGACAGTATGCACCCAGTTGGTGTCGTTCTCCCTAAGATAAGTATCGTTTATGTGATGAATTCATATGTTATATTGTCATTCATGCAATATTTCATGGGTTATATTATTTTGTGAGCATAACTGTCCGTATGGTTAAGGGTATACCCCTGTATACGCCGCATGTTTGTGTTTATTGTTAATTTAGTCTGAAATCGTATATTTACAGAATGCAACCCTTTGTTTATGCTTTATATATAAGAAGCTTCCGCTAGAGCATTGTACGTATATGTTTAATTTCATGCAGTCATTATGTATGTATGTCTGTGTGAGTATATATGTATATAAAAGAGAATAAATTTATGTGACATAGCTCGGTTAGATACTGGGTGTGTTACGATATGTTGTCAGAACTAGTTTGAGTGTCTGAGTAGTGGCATTCCCTGACCTGTTGGTGGTTGGGGTATGTTACAGTATGGTATCAGAGCGTCAGTTTTCGACACTGAGACTAAATGGGCCAAACAAGTCGAATGAAGACAAGATTGCAATATGGTATAGATTACAGTATGGTATACAGTATATTATGTTTATGGAAAATTGAGCCACCGCGCAGAAGAATAAAATGTAAGGATGCACGTGCTAAATTTAGCATGGTGCGGAGTGCATAACCATAGTAAAGGTACACATGATGTGCATAGTATGGTAAGGTACAGTGAAGTTGGGTTGGTACACAAACAATAGAAGTATGATTTGTATCGCTACAGTGCATGCAAGGGTGTGTGCAGGCAGTGGTGTGCAGTAGTGACAGAGTATTCAATGGGGTATACAAATTATTGTATGCAGTAAGGAATATTGAAAGTTTAGCATGGTGCAATGCATAGAGAAAAATGCATGTGGAATATCCGAGCGCGATACAGAAATAGTGCGTAGTGAATATTGGCGCACAATGCAGAAGTAGTGCACGCAATTTATTGGCACAACGAAGAGGAAATGTATAGCAAATACAGGTGCGCGGAGACATGATTTACCTTATAAAGTCGCTTGTACGATAAATAAAGGTACACAGGTTGAATTTTATGTGCGAAAAATTGTCTGAAAAATCTAATTAAGACGATGAGCCTGAATTGAAATTGAAAATATACCTAGTATTCAAAGAAAGAGGAATACACAACTGCATTGAAGTATTATTTAAAAGGAGTCAAACAAGTGAGATGAACTATGGGTTTCATTCAAACAGTTGAAAGTGAAATATAGGTTACAAGAAGACACATAATATTAAAAGAAACAAAGTTCATATCACCATCAGTGAAATCTTGTCTTAAGCAGTACAAATCCACCACTGCGCTTATATATTCATTCAAAATCCAAAATTACAAAAAGGGGATGATTCAAAATAGCAATGGTCCTATTTAAAGAGACTGTTCAAGAACATGTCTATCATCTCCAAAGCTTCCTTAACTCTGCCATCATATGTCCAATAATCGTTGAAATATACTCAATTGTAATTGAGGTCTCATTTCAACTTAGCTAGCTCCTCCTTAAAAGAATCTAACCAGACCAGCGGATTCTCTCCAACACTTTTAGTCGCTTCAGCGATGGGTTCCTTCTTCTGTCGCTTGCTTCGTTTCTTATTAGCAGCTAGTCTATTGATAACCAGGTCTCTCATGATTGGATTCACCCTGATTTACAATCTCAAATCAGTAACATGTATTGTGTGAAATTTAGTCGCCAATATCTGCGCAACTACCTTTTCCTTCGTACTCGTAGGAAAATTTAGCATGTTTCCCGAATAACTAGCATCATTGGATTTAGCCGGGTCCATATACCTCAGTTCTGTGGACACTGAAATACTTGTAGAAATGAGAAATTCGAAACGAATTGGAGACTGCTCGTTGATGAATAAGATGATGCTTCCATACCCGAGAGATGGTAATTATAGAACCTCAATCATGAATCCCTAATAGACTCGCGCACAAGTGCAATGGGTTGCCATGCTCGGCTAATCCATTTCAAATGATTAAAATTTTTGAGTTCATTACACAATGACATTCACCTAACTTCAAACGACTATGATGTACGAGCGAATGAGACAGGGTGATCTGACCAACCATCACCCCTCCCACAAATGGTGGATTTGACATTTTGAAGCACGTAACAACGAAGCTTATACAAAAGTGGTTTCAGCAAACCACCTTTCGCCCGATGTATCTCTGCGCGATGATGTAGTTTTTGCTAAGTTATCAAAACTTAGGTCTTGTCTAAGAATGGTCATGGTGACAACACCGAGAAATCAAAAAGGATAGTTCTGATATATTTATTCAGCTAAAATAGTTCATATTTCTTGTGGATTGTTGATTTAGTTAACCTAATAAGTTTCAATGATTGGATGTTTTGCATAATTAACAACAACTAGATCAGATCAGATCAAGTACCGAACCCATAGGAATGGAAGAGACACAGGGAAACTATATTCAACCAAACGAGAGTAGAGGGAGGAATGTCCATTTGGATATTAAAGGAACCAACTCCAATGGACATGGAGAGGAAAGGAATGAAAACCTGAATATGGTGGAGACCATTAGAAATTTGCAAAAGGATGTCCAAAGCCATAAAGATGATAATGAAAGACTTATGAGAGCCAAAGAGTAGCAGGATGACTTCAACATGAAGTTATTGCAAAGTATGAACATAATAGAAAATAAATTGGAAAAATAAAGTGACTCAAGTAAATCTGGAAGTCACAAACCTTCGGATGAGAAAAAGAAATCAGGAAATGGTAGCAGACACCACCGTCACTCCCCGAAGCATTCCAATAAAAGAGCAGGTAGCAACACAAGTCCATCTCCTGGCAGACAACATAAGAGGTCTGGGGTGGATGAGCTACGACGAGAAATGAACAAAATCAAACCTCCTACATTTGATGGTGAGCACAAGAAGGATGAAGATGCAGAAACATGGTTGTTGGGCATGAGAAAGTATTTCCAATTACATAATTATTCTTCTCATGCAGAGGGTAGAATTTCCATCTATCAACTCAAAGGAAAGGCATCCATGTGGTGGGATCAACTTGTACAGGTACAACACATTAAAGAGAAGAGCGTTACTTGGAGGGAATTTAAGAAGTATTTTGAGAAGAAATATTTGACTAAGAGGTATTATGACAAGAAAATGAAAGAGTTATTTGAACTCAAACTTGGAAGCATGACCATAGATGAATATGAAAGAAGATTCCTAGAACTGTTGAAGTATGTCTCCTTCATCAAGGATGAGATAGTTAAAATTCAAATGTATTTGAGTGGATTGCAACATTCATCAGTGAAAAAATATAGTACGATGATCCCAAGACATTGGAAGAGACCATAAGACGAGCTAATTGTCTATATGATCAGCAGAAAACAAAACCAACTTTCCAAAAATCTTGGGAAGATAAAAATAATTTCAAGGTGGATCAGAGGAAGAAAGGATTTAAACCACCATTCTTCATAACTAGTACACAGGGACCACAAACTCCTAAAGAGACCAAAAAAATAGAGGTAGAAGGCCAAAGGCCGAGACAACCACCTATTCAATGTTGGGGTTGTAAAGGACATCATAGATTCAGAGATTGTCCTCACAGAGGTGAAAAAGGAAGGAATGTTTAGAATGTACAAAAAGCTGAAACAGTGGAAGACATGGGCAAAAATGTGCCAAGGATCTATGCAACCCTGGATAACAAGCAAGCAGAATATCCGTCACACATGATTGAAGTGGAAGGTATGATTAACAACCGAACCATTGCTATTTTAATTGATTCAGCAGCTAGTCATAGTTATATAGATCCTAAGATGGTAGAAAGTTTGCAATTGCCAAGAAGAAAGCATGGAAAATATTGGTTGGTATAGTTGGCTACAGGAGCCAAAATACAGGTTAATGAGATGGTTAAGTCATGTCTCATGGACAAGAACGAACTGAACACCAATGTAGATTTGAATATCTTACCTTTAGGTCCCTATGATTTTTTAATCGGGATGGATTGGTTGGACCCACATCATGCTCTATTGGATTGTAATAACAAATCATTCACTTTCTTGGATGGAGAAGGGAACCAAAGGAAAGTGTAGGGAATTCCCAGGGCAATAACCGTTAGAGAAATTTCAGCATTGCAACTGAAGAAATGTTATAGAAAGGGATGTCAAATATTTGCAGCTCATATGGAAGAGACACCTAAAGACAAGGTGCCAAATTTGGAGGATTATGCAGTCCTGAAAGAGTTTGAATATGTATTCAAGGAGGTACCAAGACTACCCCCAAAGAGAGACCTTGATTTTTCTATAAATCTGACACCAGGAGCAACTCCCATTTCAAAGACTCCCTACAAAATGAGTACATCGGAATTGAAAGACTTGCAAATGCAGCTCAAAGAACTTCTGAAGAAGGGGTATATACACCCAAGTGTGTCACCTTGGGGTGCCCAGCCTTGTTTGTGAAAAAGAAAGATGGAACGTTAAGGTTGTGCATTGATTTCAGACAGTTGAACAAAGTGACTGTAAAGAACAAGTATCCTTTCCAAGGATCGAGGATCTTTTTGATCAATTGAAGGATGCAACGATCTTTTCAAAGATAGATCTCAGATCGGGATACCATCAGGTGAGAATTAAAGAGGAATATATCAACAAGACTGCCTTCAGGACAAGGTACAGTCATTACGAGTTCACAGTGGTGCCATTTGGGTTGTCAAATGCAACATTTGTTTTCATGTGCTTAATGAATGGTGTTTTCTGAGAATATTTAGACAAGTTTGTCATTGTCTTTTTGGATGACATTCTTATATACTCTAAGACATATGAAGAACATGAACATCATTTGAAGATGGTGTTGCAAGTATTAAGGGAACATCAGTTGTATGCAAAATTGAGCAAGTGCTCATTTTATCAGAAACAAATTCATTATTTGGGGCATATCATCTCAAAAGATGGGATATCAGTAGACCCTGAGAAGATAGAAGACATTAGGAAATGGTCAACACCAAAGAATGTGACAGAGGTCAAAGAATTCACGGGCCTTGCAGGCTACTACAGGAGATTCATTGGAGGATTCTCAAAGATAGCACACCCAATCACTTCCTTGCAAAAAAAGGGTATGGAGTTTCAATGGACATCGGACTGTGAAAGGAGTTTCCAACATTTGAAACAATTATTGACAAGTGTTCCAATACTAAGAATTGCAGACCCAAATGAAGATTTCATTGTATGCACAGATGCATGTAATGAAGGACTTGGTGGAGTCTTCAGTCAAAATGGATTTGTGATATGTTTTGAATCAAGGAAGTTGAAGGAGAATGAAAGAAACTATGCCACTCGTGATTTGGAGTTGGAAACCATAGTGCATGCCCTGAAGAAATGGAGACACTACCTCATGGGAAAAAGGTTTGAACTAAGAACAGACCATAATGGTTTGAAATATTTATTTGACCAGTCAAATCTAAATGTTAGACAAAGCAGATGGTTAGAATTTCTAAGCGAATACGACTTTGATATAAAGCATATCAAAGGGAAAGAAAATAAAATGGTTGATGCACTCAATAGGAGGGTACATGAGCTTCATGCTACAACCATTAGCATGTATTAGACTGATGTCAAAAGAAAAATTTTGGAGGTTGCAAATACATACCTGTAGTACAAAGAATTGATAGCAAAATTACAGCAAGGTAAGACACCACAAAAGATGGATAATTATGACTTGGGAATGGATGGAATACTGCTGCACAAGAACAAAAATTTTGTACCAAATGTCTAGGACTTGAAATGTATAATTTTGCATGAGATGCGTAATGTTCCTTATGCAGGGCACCCTGGATATCATAAAACCGTAGCAACAGTCAAGAGCCAATACTTTTGGCTAGGTATGAAGAGAGAAATTGCAGAATACGTTGCTAAGTGTATGGAATGCCAAAAAGTTAAAACAAAGCATGGGCACCCAGCAGGATTACTGCAACCTTTGCCCATTCCTGAATGGAAGTAGGAAGTAGTGATAATGGATTTTATTACGAGATTTCCCAGAACATGCAAGCTACATGATTTGATCATGGTAGTGGTGGACAAGCTTACCAAATCTGCCCATTTAATTCCACTAAAAACTACTCACAAGGCAACAGATGTTGTTGATATTTTCATGAAGGAAGTGGCACGATTGCACATAATTCCTAAAACGACTGTGTCTGACATGGATATGAAATTCACCGTGAATTTTTGTAAGGGATTGTTCAAAGGATTCAGAATGAATTTGAACTTTAGTACAAATTACCATCCTGAGATTGATGGACAGACATAGAGGGTGAATAGAGTGATAGAGGATATGTTGAGAATGTATGTGATGGATAAACCATCAAAATGGGAAGACTACCTACATTTAGTATAATTCTCTTAGAACAATGGGTATCAGGCATCATTGAAGATGAGCCCATTTGAAGCACTTTGCATCAGAAGGTGAAATACTCCAGTAAGTTGGGATAACCCAGCAGAAAGAACAGTATTCTGGCCAGAGTTGCTCAAGGAGATGGAGGACCAAATGTTAAAGAATCAAGCAGAATTTGAAAGATGCCCAGGACGGACATAAGAGTTATGTTGATAAAAATAGAATCCACTGAGAATTCAAAGTGGGTGACCATGTTTTCCTGAAAGTGAAATCTAACAGGAGTTCCTTGAAGCTGGGAAGCTATGCCAAGTTGGCAGCTAGATTTTGTGGACCATTTGAAATCCTAGAGAGGATTGGCCCAGTTGCTTATATGATGGCGTTACCTGCATCTATGTATGTTCATAATGTATTCCATGTATCATTTCTAAAGAAATACATACCTGATGCTAATCATGTTATTGATTGGAATGTTATTCAGGTGGAGCAAGAAGGTGCTTTTTAAGTGCATCCAGTGCACATTTTGGATAGGAAAATCAAACAGCTTCGGAATCGAGCCACAGGGCTTGTAAAGGTCCAATGGACCTGGTATGAACCTAAAGACGCTACTTGGGAGTATGAGGATGCAATGTGGGTAGAATACCCGTATCTTTTTGAGAAATTCTGAAAATTTTGTTGGATATCGGTACATGATGCACTGAGGACAATACATAAATAAGGGGAGGGGATTGTAATATCCCTCGACCGAAACCAAATGTAAATACAATCCAAGTATATCAAGCTAGTGAGTTGTTTAGACATCATTTTTTGTAATACACCTTCATGGCATGGTGCGCGCATATACTACGTAGTAAAGTGATGTAATGTACACAATTATGGATATTGTGCACAGTAACTAAAGTGCGCACAACATTAAAGACAGAGGATACAACGCACAGTAACTAAAGTGCGTGCAACCTTGAGATCAATATATACCACGTGCAATAACTAAAGTGCGTGGAATATTAAGGTCAACGAACCTTTATGTATATGATTTGCATAATAGGCGGGTGAGCCAGTATTAAAAGTCGGAATGCTTATGTTTTGGAATTAGGCCAGAGCACCTAGATGTCAAAGGCCAGTGCACCTATTTTGTATATCTTTCATGATTAATATAAAATACATTGCTGCGCGTAGACCGACCACAATAAAAGAGAAGGGGGACTATATTCCAACAAAATAGGGAAAGGGAGGGCCTAAAGTTAAGAACAAGGCTAAGCTAGAAAGCTTAAAGTTGAAAATAAATATTATATTAATATTTCTTTAAGAACATAAAGTACGGATAATTAATTTATCCTAAGTCCTAAAGTATGGGACAAGTGCATGAGAGCAGCTTCCAGCATGACAAGTGTCAAGTTGGAGACATGCATACTTATTGCCAAGACTTAGTTCCTTTGGGGGGGATCGACCATTGTAGAAAGGAAAAAACCTTACCATTTTTGGGGCAACCAAGAGAACTAGGATCAATAATACATTCTGTGAGTCCTTGAGCTACCTTGTACCTCCTACCACCATACCCAGACCAGATCAATAACCATTCCTGTTGGTGTACCTGTCATCTTGGGAGCGGGATTGAAGATGCGGGTTGTCAGGCCCATGAGCAATTCTCTGAGTGAGAGAATTGTTGAGGATCGATTTCTTGAAGGTGCTAAACTACAGCTACAACGCTTAGAGACTTCCGGTCAAGCATGTTGTTGAAGCCCTAGAAGGGAAGTGGGGAAACCGAAGGACTGTTGAGCAGAGAAGGGGCACACTTCCTTGGGTGGGACAGACATGTGGGGAAGGAGAGGTTGTAGGCCGTGGTTGAGTGAACACCTGAGATAGAATTTTTCTGGTTGACCGTGAACCTTTAGCCTGGTTAGGAATACCTTTCCAGGGTGGAGTCTAGTCCCAGCTCGGGGGTGACTCACTGTTGAGAGTGATGAACAGTGTAGTCTAAGGCTGGGAGGTTTGTGGACGGTCTCCACGCAGTTGGTGTCGTTCTCACTAAGATAAGTACCGTTTATGTGATGAATTTATATGTTGTATTGTCATTTATGCAACATTTCATGGGTTATATTGTTTTGTGAGCATAGTTGTCCGTATGGTTAAGGGTATACCCCTGTATACATCGCATGTCTGTGTTTACTGTTAATTTAGTCTGAAATTGTATATTTACACTATGCAACTGTTTGTTTATGCTTTATATATAAGAAGCTTATGCTAGAGCATTGTACATATATGTTTAATTTAATGTAGTCATTATGTATGTATGTCTGTGTGATTATATACGTATATAAAAGAGAATAAAGTTATGTGACATAGCTCAGTTAGATATTGGGTGTGTTACGATATGTTTTCAGAACTAGTTTGAATGTCTGAGTAGTGGCAATCCTCGACCTGTTGGTGGTCGGGGTATGTTACAGAAAGGGACCAAACAGTGCTATAGTTCACCAATATCTTCCATACCCTATGCACCAAGATAGGTATCAAAGACTTTGAGAGACATCTGGTGCTCAAGTACCGTGATGGTCTGCATAGATACATCCATACATAAATGTATTTTCTGGACATTTCATCCTTGGGCGCAACTTATCGATATGTTTTCAAAATCGAGCAGAAGATTAAATAGAAAACATGACAGTTTGGGTCTGCAAATCCCTCACAACAGAAGTAGGGAAAGGCAGCCCCAAACCACAGAACAAAGGGCAAAGAAAGGATGGAAAACCTCAGGACAACCAGTCCAAACCGAAAACAAAGAGGGACAATGCGAAGACAAAGAAAGACACTTCGAAATGGTACGAGTTCCATAAGAGCCCCTGGCAGAACATCGTTGAACGTCGTTCAAAGCGGTCATTGGTGGTTGAGGTGAAAGCCTCTAAATCATATGTAGGATCCAACTCTGAGTCATAAATAGAAAAATGGAGATGGATCATTGATGTGGAACCCCGTGCCATTGTTGTTACCACCACCAAGGTCCAACCTACCGAACTTGATGAACCAGAGGAAGGTGAGCACCTCTTTCATTCACAGATGTGGGTGAAGGGTACTCCACTGCACTTAATCATTGATAGTAGTAGCCAGAAGAATCTCATCTTAGTAGAGGTCGTCAATCACTTGGCTTTGCTGACAACACCACACCCGCAGTCGTACACCATTGGATGGCTCCGCCAAGGGAGTGATCTCTGCGTCAACCAACAATGCCTCCTAACCTACAACATCAATCCCTTCAAATACGAGGCATTATGTGATGTCGCCCCCCTTGAAGTTTTTGATGTTCTTTTGGGCCAACCTTATTTATGGAAACGTCATGTTGTATATGAGTCTATGCCTCGTAGTTTTATTATCAATTTGGATAGGAAATTATATAGGATACCCGAGGTAGTCCCATATACAACCATTTGGAGGATTATGCAGTCCTGAAAGAGTTTGAAGATGTATTCAAGGTGGTACCAGGACTACCCAGAAAGAGAGACCTTGATTTTTCTATAAATCTGACACCAAGAGCAGTTCTCATTTCAAAGACTCCCTATAGAATGAGTACACCGGAATTGAAAGAGCTGTAAATGCAGCTTGAAGAAATTCTGAAGAAGGGGTATATACACCCAAGTGTGTCACCTTAGGGTGCCCCAATCTTGTTTGTGAAAAATAAAGATGGAACGTTAAGGTTGTGCATCGATTTCAGACAGTTAGACAAAGTGACTGTAAAGAACAAGTATCCTCTGCCAAGGATCGAGGATCTTTTTGATCAATTGAAGGATGGAGCGATCTTTTCAAAGATAGATCTCAGATCGAGATACCATCAGGTGAGAATTAAATAGGAATATATCAACAAGACCACCTTCAGGACAAGGTACGGTCATTACGATTTCACAGTGGTGCCATTTGGGTTGTCAAATGCACTAGTTGTTTTCATGTGCTTAATGAATGGTGTTTTCTGAGAATATTTAGACATGTTTGTCATTGTATTTTTGGATGAAATTCTTATATACTCTAAGACATGGGAAGAACATGAACATCATTTGAATATGGTGTTGAAAGTATTAAGGGAACATCAGTTGTATGCCAAATTGAGCAAGTGCTCATTTTATCAGAAACAAATTCATTATTTGGGGCATATCATCTCAAAAGATGGGATAGCAGTAGACCCCGAGAATATAGAAGCCATTAGGAAATGGTCAGCACCAAAGAATGTGACAGAGGTGAGATCATTCATGGGCCTTGTGGGCTACTATAGGAGATTCATTGGAGGATTCTCAAAGATAGCACACCCAATCACTTACTTGCAAAGAAAGGGTATGAAGTTTTAATGGGCATCGGACTGTGAAAGGAGTTTCCAACATTTGAAACAATTATTGACAAATGCTCCAATCCTAAGAATTGCAGACCCAAATGAATATTTCATTGTATGCACAGATGCATGTAATGAAGGACTTGGTGGAGTCCTTAGTCAAAATGGATTTGTGATATGTTATGAATCAAGGAAGTTGAAGGAGCATGAAAGAAACTATGCCACTCATGATTTGGAGTTGGCAGCCATAGTGCATGCCACTCCTGAAGAAATGGAGACACTACCTCATGGGAAAAAGGTTTGAACTAAGAACATACCACAATGGTTTGAAATATTTATTTGACCAGCCAAATCTAAATGCTAGACAAAGAAGATGGTTAGAATTTCTAAGCGAATACGACTTTGATATAAAGCATATCAAAGGGAAAGAAAATAAAGTGGATGATGCACTCAGCAGGAGGGTACATGAGCTTCATGCTACAACCATTAGCATGTATCAGAGTGATGTCAAAATCAAAATTCTGGAGATTGCAAATACAGACCTACAGTACAAAGAATTGATAGCAAAATTACAACATGGTAAGACACCACAGAATATGGATAGTTATGAGTTGGGAATGGATGGAATACTGCTGCAAAAGAACATAATTTTTGTACCAAATGTCTAGGACTTGAAATGTATAATTTTTCATGAGATGCATAATGTTCCTTATGTAGGGCACCCTGGATATCAGAAAACTGTAGCAGCGGTCAAGAGCCAATACTTTTGGCCAGGTATGAAGAGATAAATTGCAAAATACATTGCTAAGTGTATGGAATGCTAGAAAGTTAAAACAGAGCATGGGCACCCAGCATGATTGCTGCAACCTTTGCCCATTCCTTAATGGAAGTGGGAAGTAGTGACCATGGATTTTATTACGGGATTGCCCAGAACAGGAAAGCGACATGATTTGATCATGGTAGTGGTGGACAAGCTTACCAAAGACGCCCATTTTATTCCACTAAAAACTACTCACAAGGCAACAGATGTTGCTAATATTTTCATGAAGGAAGTGGCATGATTGCACATAATTCCTAAAATGATTGTGTCTGACAGAGATCCGAAATTCACCTCGAATTTATGCAAGGGATTGTTCAAAGGATTCAAAACGAATTTGAACTTTAGTACAACTTACCATCCTGAGATTGATGGACAAACAGAGAGGGTGAATAGAGTGATAGAGGATATGTTGAGAATGTATGTGATGGATAAACCATAAAAATTTGAAGACTACCTACATTTAGTATAATTCACTTACAACAATGGGTATCAGGAATCATTGAAGATGAGCTCATTTGAAGCACTTTACGACAGAAGGTGAAATACTCCAGTAAGATGGGATAACCCAGCTGATAGAATAATAGTCGGGCCAGAGTTGCTCAATGAGATGGAGGACCAAATGTTAAAAAATCAAGCAAAATTTGAAAGTTGCCCAGGATAGACAGAAGATTTATGCCGATAAAAACATAATCCACAGAGAATTCAAAGTGGGTGACCATGTTTTCCTGAAAGTGAAAGCTAACAGGAGTTCCCTGAAGCTGGGAAGTTGTGCCAAGTTGGCAGCTAGATTTTGTGGACCATTTGAAATCCTAGAGAGGATTGGCCTAGTTGCTTATATGATTGTGTTACCTGCATCTATGTCTGTTCATAATGTATTCCATGTATCATTGCTAAAGAAATACATACCTGATGCTAATCATGTTATTGATTGGAATGTTATTCAGGTGGAGCAAGAAGGCGCTTTTCAAGTGCAGTCGATGCACATTTTGGATTGAAAAATCAAACAGCTCCATAATCGATCCATAGGGCTTGTAAAGGTCCAATGGACTTGGTACGGACCTGAAGACACTACTTGGGAGCATGAGGATGAAATGCAGGCAAAATACCTACATATTTTTGAGAAATTCATAAAATTTTGTTGGATATCGGTACATGATGCACTGAGGATAGTGCATAAATAAGGGGAGGGGATTGTAATATCCCTCGGCCAAACCCAAATGTAAATACAATCCAAGTATATTAAGATAGTGAGCTGTTTAGACATCTTTTTTGTAATACACCTTCATGGCATGGTGCGCGCATATACTACGCAGTAAAGTGATGTAATGTGCACAATTCAGGATACCGTGCGCAGTAACTAAAGTGCATGCAACCTTAAAGACAGAGGATACAATGCACAGTAACTAAAGTGTGCGCAACCTTGAGGTCAGTAGATACCGTGCGCAGCAACTAAAGTGCCCGCAATATTAAGGTCAATGAACCTTTATGTATATTATATGCATAATAGGCTGGTGAGCCAGTATTATAAGCCAAAATGCTTATGTTTTGGAATTAGGGTAGAGCGCCTAGATGTCAAAGGCTAGTGCGCCTATTTTGTATATGTTTCATGATTAATATAAAATACATTGCTACGTGCAGACCGACCACGATAAAAGAGAAGGGGGACTATATTCCAACCAAATAGGGAAAGGGAGGGCCTAAAGTTAAGAACAGGGCTAAGCTAGAAAGCTTAAAGACGAAAGGAAATATTATATTAATATTTCTTTAAGAACATAAAGTACGGATAATTAATTTATCCTAAGTCCTAAAGTATGGGACAAGTGTATGAGAACAGCTTCCAGCATGACAAGTGTCAAGTTGGAGACATGCATACTTATTTCCAAGGCTTAGTTCCTTTGGGGGGGATCGACCATTGTAGAAAGGAAAAAACCTTACCATTTTTGGGGCAACCAAGAGAACCAGGATCAATAATACATTCTATGAGTCCTTGAGCTACCTTGTACCTCCTACCACCGTACCCAGACCAAATCAATAACCATTCTTGTTGGTGTACCTGTCAGCTTGGGAGCGGGATTGAAGAGGGGGGTTGTTAGGTCCGTGAGAAATTCGAGAGAATTGTTGACAATCAATTTCCTGAAGGTGCTAAAATGCGGCTACAATGCTCTAAGACTTCCAGTCCGGCCTGTTGATAAAGCCCTGGAAAGGAAGTGGGCCAGTCGAAGGACTGTTGAGAAGAGAAGGGACACACTTCCTTGGGTGGGACAGGCATGTGGGGAAGGAAAGGTTGTAGGCCGTGGTCGAGTGAACACCTGAGAGGGAATCTTTCCAGTTGACCATGAAACTTTAGCCTGGTTAGGAATCCCTTTCCCAGGTGGAGTCTAGTCCCAGCTCAAGGGTGACTCACTATTGAGAGTGATGAACAATGTAGTCTAAGGCTGGGAGGTTCGTGGACTGTCTGCACGCAGTTGGTGTCGTTCTCACTAAGATAAGTACTGTTTATGTGATGAATTTATATGTTGTATTGTCATTTATGCAACATTTCATGGGTTATATTGTTTTGTGAGCATAGTTGTATGTATGGTTAAGGGTATATCCCTGTATATGCCGCATGTCTGTGTTTACTGTTAATTTAGTCTGAAATCGTATATTTACAGAATGCAACCATTTGTTTATTCTTTATATATAAGAATCTTCTGTTAGAGAATTGTACATATATGTTTAATTGCATGCAATCATTATGTATGTATGTCTGTGTGAGTATATACATATATAAAAGAGAATAAATTTATGTGAAATAGCTCGGTTAGATACTGGGTGTGTTACGATATGTTTTTAGAACTAGTTTGAGTGTCTGAGTAGTGGCAATCCCCTGCTTGTTGGTGGTCGGGGTATGTTACAGAAAGGGACCAAACAATGCCAGAGTTCACCAATATCTTCCATACCCTACGCACCAAGCTAGGTATCAAAGACTCATAGAGACATCTAGTGCTCAAGTACCGTGATGGTATGCATAGATACATCCAGAAATAAATGGAGTTTTTGGACATTTCATCCTTGGGCACAGCTTATCGATATGTTTTCAAAATCGAGCAGAAGCTTAAACATAAAACATGATAGTTTGGGTCTGCAAACCCCTCACAGCAGAAGTAGGGAAAAGGTGGCCCCAACTTGTAGAACAAAGGGCAAAGAAAGGATGGACAACCTCAGGACAACCAGTCCAAACCGAAAACAAAAAGGGACAATGTGAAGACAAAGGAAGACACTGGGAAATGGTGCGAGTTCCATAAGAGCCCCTGGCATAACATCGTTAAACAACAGTCAAAGTAGTCATTGGTGGTTGAGCTGAAAGCCTTTGAATCAGATGTAGGCTCCAACTCCGAGTCATAACCAGAAAAATGGAGATGGATCATTGATGCAGAACCCCATGCCACCGTTGCTACCACCACCAAGGTCCAACCTGTTGAACTTGATGAACCAGAGGAAGGTGAGCACCTCTTTCATTCACAGATGTGGGTGAAGGGTACTTCATTGCACTTCATCATTGATAGTAGTAGCTAGAAGAATCTCATCTCAGTAGAGGTCGTCAATCACTTGGCTTTGCCAACAACACCACACCCACAGTCATACACCATTGGATGGCTCCGCCAAGGGAGTGATATCTGTGTCAACCAATAGTGCCTCCTGACCTACAACATCAAGCCCTTTAAATACGAGGCATTGTGTGATGTCACCCCCCTTGAAGTTTTTGATGTTCATGTTGTATATGAGTCTATGCCTCGTAGTGTTATTATTAATTTGGACAAGAAATTATACAGGATACTCGAGGTAGTCCCATCTACAACCATTTCCTTGATTTCTTCCAAGCAATGCAAGAAGGTCATCTCTCATATATGAAAGTTTTTCTTCTTCGTGATTCATACTCAAAGTGAGTAGAAGGTTTCAACCACATCCATGGACTCTGCAACTGGTCTCTCCACATAGCAGAAGAAAGTGGATAAGGTCATGAAAGAATACAAAGACATATTCTCCTCACCCACTGGGGTACCTCTCCATTGTTAGGTCAAGCACTCAATCAATCTAACCCTTGACACACTACTTCCCAATGTGCCAGTGTATCACTGCTCTCTATCGAAAAATGAGGAAATGAAGCACTAGATCCAAGAATTTCTCGAAAAGGGGCACATCCGCCCAAGCTCACCACCTTGTGGAAGCCCAATCGTGCTTGTGCAGAAGAAAGATGAGTCTTTGTGACTCTGCATTGATTACCGAGCCCTAAATAATATCACAGTCAGGAACTGATACCCAATTCCCCAAATTGACGATCTCCTTGACCAGCTCAAAGTTGGAAAATACTTCAGTAAGATTGATCTAAAGTCCAGATACCATCAGGTCCCAATAGAGCAAATTGATGTATGGAAGGATGCCTTCAAGTCCAAAGAAGATCTTTTTTACTGGTTGGTCATGCCCTTTGGCTTCCCAAATGCCCCAACCACTTTCATGAGGATGATGGATGATATATTGCAGCCTTTCACCAATTCTTTTGTGGTGGTGTATTTGGATGACATCCTCATCTTCAACAAGAATTGGGTGGAACACTTGCAACTCATTCAACGGGTTCTACACACTCTATGACAACCCAAGCTATATGAAAATTTGGAAAAATGCTCCTTTGACATGAATAGGGTCCACTACCTAGGATACATTGTTGATGAGCATGGGGTGCATGTCGATCCAACCAAGATCCAGGTCATTCGTGACTAGCCAGCCCCATCCACACTCACTAAGCTTCAGATCTTATTAGGCCTTGGCAATTTCTATCACAAGTTCGTGTTGGGATTATCCCACATTACATGGGCCCTTAGCCAAGTGACCAGGGGTGGTGGAAAGGAAAAAAATGTGTGGGGCCAGTTGCAACAGAAAGCGTTCGATGATTTGAAGAAACACTTGTGCTCAACCCCGATGCTCTCATTACCCGACATGGAACATCCTTTTGAGATTGAGACAGATGCTTCAGACTATGCTGTGGGCACAATTCTCATTCAACATGGACATCACATGGCCTATCATAGTGAGACACAATCATATATTATCCGTAAGTACCCTACTTATATAAAATAAATGTACTCCATCGTACAAGCCTACCACCAGTGGAGGAATTGCATTCTTTGGAAGGAGATAGTCATCCACACTGATCATAAGCCTCTGTAGTTCATTCAAACACACGAAAAATTTTAGAATGACCGCCATCAGAAGTGGTCCACGTAATTGCAACAATTTAATCTCAACATCAAGTATAAGACAAGGAACACCAACCGCGTCGCTGACTGCCTCAACCGACCTCCATTTTCTACACTAACCACGATGCTACACTTCTACAGACATGAGACCTCCGGATGGCCCCAACTCTATGAGCGAGTTCTTGATTTTGCCACTACCTACTAGATGTTGGGCACAAACATAGTTGTCACTGAATTTAATCTGCAGGACAATTTGTTGTGCCATCTGGACCATCTATGTCTTCCATCAAGTGAGTGTGCAAAGATGATTTGGGAAGCTCACTACAATCAAGTGGCAGGACACTTAAGTATAGAAAAGATAGTGGCAGTTTTGCGGCAACATTTCTATTGGTCGAAACTCCGACAGGATGTCAACAAGTATATCAAGTCTTGCACATCCTACACCATTTCCAAACTGACCATTAAGAAACAAGGCATGTACACCCCTTTTTCTACACCTAACAAGGACTGGGCTTACATCTTGATGGACTACATGTCAAACCTTCCTTCCACCAAAGAGGGAAATGACTATGTTTTTCTGGTGGTTGATCGATTTTCCAAGGTGATGATTATGGTTGCCTGAAAGAAGAACATCACAATAGAGGCCACTGGCAATATCTTCTTCGAATGAGTGTGGTTACATTTTGGTATACCACAGGCTATCATCTCTAATCGAAACAATTGGTTCCTCAACACATTCTGGTCAATCCTTTGGCCACGACTGGACACCAAGCTCACCAAACCCATGCCATTCCACCCCCAAACAGATGGCCAAACCAAGGTCATCAACAGGATGATCATGCATATCTTGCGCATGTATAATTCCAAGCATCCACACACATGGGATGAGAGTATTCCCTATGTTCATCATAGTTACAACAAATCCATACATAACTCAACTGAATACAACCCCTTTCAGGTGGGGTTGAGATTTCAACCATTGCGTCCCATGGATGTTGCAGTACCCCTTGTGTCCACACAGGAAGAATCATCCCATGTGAAAACTGAAGCCAACAAAGCCACCCGGTTCATTGAACGAATCCATCACATCTGCCAACAAGTTTAGGATATTTTGCAGAAGTCCAATGCCAAGTACAAGAAACACCATGATCAACACTGGGTGCCATAAAAGTTTCAGGTGTGAGATAAAGTTTGGTTGAACTTGCAGAAAGAACACCTTACAAGACCCCATCGAAATATTTGTCCACTCCGCTATGGAACTTACACCATCACCAAGGCTATGGGTGACAATGCTTTTGAGCTCAACATTCTCCCCTTCCTTGGCTTGCACCCAGTGTTTAATGTGGACCTCCTTCAACCATACTTTCCACCCTTATTAGACACCTCAGAGATAGCATACAAATTGACACCAATAGAGATCAACCTTGATGTCTAATGGATAAATCAGTAGGTGCGAACACTAACTGATATCCCTAGATCCACCTAGATCTAGAACAAAACACACCAGAACATGACGCTTTCCTTAAGTTTTAAATATTGAATTTACTAACTAAAGAGGGATAGGTGACATACCATTTAAGCATTGCTTCCTCTCGCTATCGCCATCCTAGCTCCATTCCAACACTCATACAATGATGATCCTGCAAAAGAACGCAACCAACCAAAGTGATAGTAATAGCATAAACTCAATATAAACCTATGTATGTGATCAAGGAATCATACAATAAAACACAATGAGATTTATAGGAAAGAATCATATTATTGTATCATATTAAATGTGAAAGAGAGATTACAACTGTGTCCTTGATGTCGTAATATCCCTTCCAACTGTCCTTCATTCCCCACACACTTCCACTCCAAGAATTTTGAGAGCATAGATCTGATAATATTCACAATCTATCTTGACAAAGTGGCTCATCTAGCCAAGCTAACAATCTCCAAATCTCAATCCAATCCAAGATCCAAACTCGAAAGCTAATATCATCCAAGCCCTAAAATCAAAAGCCAAGTTTCTTCATGAGATTTCCTCTCCTTTTATAAGTTGAAGAGGATAAGGTGAGGAGGTTAGGATGATCCCACTAAATCATGAAAGCAAGTAAGATCCAAACCATTCAGATGCCACCTCACAATGGAAGTTTATCCTTCTAGAAGCATTGAGAAGATGCTCATTTTTCCCACGTATGAGCATTCTCGCACCCTGCTTATAGAGAAACCTGCGAACCTCTTGCAACCTAGCTATGGTGCAGCCTTCGAGAATAAGGCATTCTCGCACCCTGACCCCTCTAAAGACTAAATATAGGTTTACATAATTAACGGTCACAAGGATGATGAAAATAATGTGTAACAGAGAGACCCCCAAAGTATGAAGGTAGAACAGAGTGATAGCTGAAATACTTTGTCGAGTGTGTGTAGGGAACAAGGAACGTTCGGTCAGAAACTTGCCAAGAAACAAGGAAATACAGTACAATAATATATCATCACTAAGGTAGGCATTACCATACTCATAATACAAATGACTCAAAGCATAAATGTCGACATGCGAAGATCCATGTCAAGTAAGACAGGTCATGGCCACCAAACATACACTGTGGATCCATGCTGATATAACTCAAATCTGAACATAGCCACCAAAAATACACTATGGATCTATGTGTTAAAGACTCAAATTTGAACATAGCCACGAAACATACAATGTGGATCTATGCAACAGTACAAACTAAATATATTCCAACGCAACCTGAATCTGTGAGAAAAAGATTCAGGGTCTTCATCTCCACCACTCTATAGTATGAATCTAACCATGTGATTACAGGTGCTGAAGTCGAACATGGTAGAAACCACTTGATTACCAGTCATTAGTGTATATCGTAAAAAAGTGCGAGGGAAATCACCATTAATGTCAATGACTCCTAAGGTACTCTAGTACAATCCAACGAATTTGAATCAATGATCTGGGGTCGAACATTCGATGGAATCTCCTGATCAGGGGTCAATAATGAAAACCCACTGTTGAAAGCGAGGAAGCCTGCCATTGAGGCATGCAAGTTTCAAGGTACCAAATAGTTTCTAAGTCTAATTCCTGGATAATGAGTCGAAGTCGACAGGAAAAGACTCGTCACATGAGGGCCTTAATGTATCCCCCATCAATGACACGAAATGGGTAGCAATATTTGATGTAGATCAGAGTAACAAGTGATTCAGGACTGACTCGGGGATGGCCGATGCAATAGAACGCTTAAGGACTGCAGAAATGGTCGATGAAATAGAAGGCTTTCCGGGTTGAACTTATTTTTGAACATATTGATGACACGACAATTGTCTTGGAAAAATTGACTCAACAACAGGGACCACATACCAATTTGTAATCTCATAAAGGAGTATGATCAAGAGACAAGTGGATTTTCCAACCTAGACACAAGGTGAATGAAAGGGTGCCATGTTMAAAAGCGACTCTTCCATGGAATATAAGTTTAGACACATTTCTTTCCCAATTTTTTCCCCCACCATTTCTGGCGAGTACCTCTTTATTTTTACACAATCTTGAGGAGGATAACATATGCTTGTAAATGTAAGCTCATCCTTTGGACGAGTCCCTCATAGTATGTTTAATGAACCCTAGGAAGGAGTGGTTCGGTTCCATATGGGCCTTTCGATGTTTGTTTTACGAGTCCAAAGAAACAAAACTCATGGGTTTTTCATGTTTAGAGAGTTTGAAAAACACTTAAAGAAAACTTTGGTCCCATATGGGCCTTTCAATGTTTGTTTAACGAGTCCAAAGAAAGAAAACTCATGGGTTTTTTATGTTTATAGAGTCTGAAAAACACATAAAGAAAACTCTCTCATTTCCTTTTCCGTAAATTTGTTTGATAAGATCGAAAAAGAGATAAACTATCACTCAACGAACGTTTTCTTCAAATACTTTTACAAGAGTGAAAAGAACAAGATCGCTCGTCAATCTTTTCATGTTTAGAGAGTCTAAAAAGAACTTAAAGGGAACTCCAGTGGGTTCCTTTTTCGTATAACCTTTACGAGTCTGAAAAAGTGATAAAAGTATACTCGGTTACATTCTCACTTATTTACGAGCACGAGAAAGAACAAAGACTAATCTCGGTATTTTATTCTCATGTATTTACGAGCATGAGAAAGAACAAAGACTAAGCTCGAGATTGTTTTCATTTTTATGCAAGCTTTAAAACAAAACATAACTATGCTTGGACCTGGTTTCATTTTTACACAAGCTTGAACTAGAGGAAACTATGCTTGAGGTAAGTGGTTTCATTTTTACACAATCTTTAACCATAGAAAACTATGATTAGACTTCCCCACGCATAACACAGGGATGGTTGGTACTTATCCCCCAGCTTAAGAAACTAGCAGCTCTAAAATCAGCATGAAGTCCAGAGGCTGAGGAAAATGCCCCCCAAGATTCATTTCATCCAACCGCAAAAGAGAATGAAATGAGGCTTCAAATACTAGATGAAGGACTTGACTCAAATAGAGAGGGGGAAAACTATTTCATTTTTTTAACGAGCTTGACACAGAAACAAGAACTATGCTTGTAACCTCTGTTTCATTTTTTAACGAGGTTTCCATAGAGATGAAAAAACTATCCTCGTAAGCGGTTTCATTTTTTAACGAGTTTGAAATTAGAAAACTATGCTCATAGACCTTTGTTTCATTTTTNATGAAGGACTTGACTCAAATAGAGAGGGGGAAAACTATTTCATTTTTTTAACGAGCTTGACACAGAAACAAGAACTATGCTTGTAACCTCTGTTTCATTTTTTAACGAGGTTTCCATAGAGATGAAAAAACTATCCTCGTAAGTGGTTTCATTTTTTAACGAGTTTGAAATTAGAAAACTATGCTCATAGACCTTTGTTTCATTTTTTAACGAGGTTGCCTCAGAGACGCAAAAACTATCCTCGAAGTCTCTCTTCTTGATCATGGATTCCAAGAGGACAATGCTCTAGAATGACACCATGTCAAGGGACAAAACTCGATCATGGCTTCCAAGAGATCTTCACTGGAAGGAAGAAACAGACTCTGGAAGGACACCATGTCGAGTGTTGTGACAGAGGTAAAGAGATCAGGCTCTAACAACCCTATCGAAGAGATCACCATGTCAACTATTGGATCTAAGTCATCAGAAGTTGAAGCCATGGGCGACAACGCCACATAATTGACATGTGGGGGGGGCAATACCATATGCATATAAGAACCACTTGGGGAGGCAATCCAGTCGGGGTCAACGAATGAAAGTTGATCAACAATCACAACTCATCCATCGTGAGGGAAAGATATCACACGAAAAAGAGTAGACACAATAGATTTCATGGCATAGACATAATCTCACCCAAGGAGTAAAGCGAAATCCAAGGGGTCTTGGATGACCATGACATCAATAAAGATAGTTTTCCCTCCCAAAGTTACATGAAACTAAGGAAGGGTCCCTAAAGGTTGACTGGTTCTTCTATTAAAATATAACAAATTCTGTGTAACCGGGGCAAGTTGAGGACAACCCAAATCTTGCCAAGCAAAAGAGGACAAAATGCTAACAGACGCACCTTCGTCTATCAATGTCTGAGGAACGTCCCGAACACAAACTTGCACTATGATTTGGAAAGGAATGTGAGAGGGAAGACGAGGTCCAGTTAGCACACCCCAATTAAAAAGGATGGCCTCATTACTTGGAGGGGGTTCCATGGGAGAAGGAGGAATAACCACTGGCATGGTAGATTCTGTATCAATGAGAAAAACATGGGTAGTATCGGGTTTACTCTCTAGCGGGAGAGTAGGATCGACCAATGGAGATATCGGATCGACCACTTGGGTTTCATTCTCCAAGGGGAGAATGGGGACGACAGGTGGAAACAGATCGACCGCTTGGGTTTCACTCTCTAACGGGAAAGTGGGATCAACCGAGGATGGGATCGGATCAACCACTTTGTTAACACTCTCTAAAGGGAGAGTGGGATCGACCAAGGATGGGATTGGATCAACCACTTTGTCAACTGGTTCAATTAAGGACGTGAACAGATTGGCCACTTGATGAACCGAACTGACCAACGGGGGAACCAGATTGATCATTCCATCAACTACAAGTGGGTTGAGATAAATCTTGCGATAAGCAGCTGGAAGTTGAGGTTGTGAAACAGTCATGTTTTCCAGTAATTTCGAGGCTTTGTCCATACGAGGGAAAATATGAGTTAGATGACGCCCTTTGCATAACATACACATGAACTTGGCTCTACTTTTCTTCTTCCCAACTATATCGTGACTAGTCGACGGGAAGTCATCAACATGTTGTTCAGAGGCTAACGACATGGGTTGGTGAGGATGTGTAGACCATGATTCTATAACCTTGGATAGACCAAGGAAATCCTTAAGAAGATGGCTACCCTTACAAATCCTGCAAGGGTACTTGGGCTTATGAGTTGTTTGGGTGATCTTGACATCATCAACACTCCTAGCATGATTAACAATAACTGGTTGTTTTCCAACATGTTTGACAGTGGTTGGAAGTTTGGATCCTTGCTTAATTTTCTTCTTCTTATTCTTTCTTTTCTTCTTCTTATTATTCACTGGGTTACTAGCTTCAGAACTTTCACTCGACAAAGAAGATGAAACGAAAGGTTACCTTGCAAGTGAAGAAGGCGAATAAGACCTTACTGGTGAAGAAGGTGAAGGATCAACATGAGGTTGATGTTCTTGGGGGGAAGTTCTTACGACCGAAGCACTTACTGCATTTAGGATTACCTGAGTGGAAAAAAACGATACTGGTAATACAATTGTGAGACCTGGAAGGCTCAAAGTAGCGATGTGAGGAAGACCAATGTTCCTGTAAGAAGGAAAAACAAAAGGTTCCCCTGGAGCAGAGGTTCCTTCATTAGTCATTTCGGGAACTGATGCCATTAAAAACAAAAATCCAATCTAGATTTCGCGAGGGAAAACATGTTAATGTTTATGCCATTATTATAGTTCTTTGCATTTCAATAGATAAGAGCATCATAAGAACAAGATCACTAAGAAATACACATCCACAAGAGACACAACATTTATCCTAGGAAACCCTCTAGGCGAAGAAAACCCAGCAAAAACTTCCTTATCATAAATAGCATATACAATGTTCAAGAGATAACTCAAACCAATACAGATAGTCCTCTCCAAGAGATGTGCCACCCTTCTTCTCCTCTCTCCAACTTCCAATTGCAGCTTGCCTCATAAGATAATGAGCAAGTGAAGTGTGTGTAAGAAGTGAGGCGCCAACCTCTTATTTATATCAATCTGGTATGTGTGAAGAGTCACCATCTGGCAGGGCCAACCTCTCACTCTGGGTGGGTAAACCCACCTTTAATTAATTTTGGCCCTTCCATTATAACTGTTGGGGCCAAATTCTTGTTCTTCCCTTTATAATTGTCCGATGACCAATTCGCAAAAGGGGATTTGGTCCTTATACAATTACCGACATGATTAATCCTCAATGGGGATTAATATAATAACAATAATATTAATAATGACATGATTAATCCACAATGGGGATTTAATCCAATAACAAAATAATAATAAGAATGCTCTTCGCAGTTACATTATTTCAACACTCCCCCTTAACAAGAAGGGTATTCTTCATCAGCATCTGGCGAGAGAGGTCTTCATCATCGGTGGCATCTGGAGGACAGTATCATCAATATCATCTTGAACAATTGTCTAGCACATTTACGAGTCATCGGAAGTTTTCTTCATTAGCAGCATCATCATTCTCAAAAGAATGGTATCATCATCTGCATCAAATATGTATCAGTAAAAATGATACCTCATCACATCACAGTACTACACTAGCTCAATGTCACAGTAGTTAAGCTGGTAGATCAGTGTTAGTCACATCTTGATTTACGTTTAACAACTAGGTCAGAAGCAAGTAATATCATCATCTCGCTTTACGTCTAACAACTAGGTAAGAAGCGAGGAATCACATCGTCATGCTTTACGTCTAACAACTAGGTCAGAAGCATGACTCATCCTGCTTTACGTCTAACAACGAGGTCAGAAGCAAGGAACATCAACATTGTCTAACAACGAGGTCAGAAGCGAGGAATCATCGACGTTATGATTTACGTCTAACAACGAGGTCAGAAGCATAACTCATCTTGCTTTACGTCTAACAATGAGGTCAAAAGCAAATAACACACGGCGTCATGCTTTACGTCTAACAACGAGGTCAGAAGCATGACTCATCTTGCTTTTCATCTAACAACTAGGTCAGAAGCAAGGAACCAGCGGCGTTATGCTTTACGTCTAACAACTAGGTCAGAAGC